>KV015641.1:157498-172321 GCA_001598015.1 Dorcoceras hygrometricum
ACTACCTTGCTGGCACTTGTGCCTGGCTCCAACCGTAGTTACAATAACGTCGGCTCTTCACGGTAGATTGCGGTAGAAATCACCAATCCGATCCACGACCAGAAACGAGACTCCTTCGTCAGCCTGCACTAGAAGGACTGACGAGATCTGCACGAACGGATTCTCCTCGTTGAATTGGTCGGAAACGATTTTCCGGCGAAGCGACGGCGGCGCACGACGGCGGCGGCGGCGGCTTGTAGAGAGGAGGGAGGGCGGCGCTAGTCTCTAGGTTTAGGGTTAAGTTGTTGTCTATGTTGAAGTCTTGGTTTAGGCTTAATTAAATAAGCTTAAGTGTTGGACTTGGACCGGCCCAATGGGTCCGGGTCCAACGATGAACATTCAGTTCATCTCCACCACCGAGACTTCATCGTAACTCCGATCGCCGATCAGATCGGACCGATCGATTCAGTTTCCAAAACTGAATGCTATGATCTGAAAAACCGTTTTTCAGAACCCTAGTGCAAAATGACCGTTTTGCCCCTCAACAGCGGGAAACCCCGGTTTGACCCCTGTTGACTTTTAGGAAGTCGCACTCCCCGAAATCCTCTTCTCGTGCTCAACACATTGAGCTGAGTATCCGTGCGGGAATCTCGAATCCAGTACTTGTGTGACCCTCAATGGTTCAGGGATACAGCTAGCCGTGGGCCCACAACCATTGCGGCTCCGGAATCACAATTCTGGACTTGCCCATCGGATCATGGTAAAGCGTCTAGCAACATCGCCTCATGATCCCCTAGGTATCACTGATAGTGCCTGCAAGAACCAGTTGGTCGTGGTTAGCGTACAGTATGGTCCTTTCAATCCATATATCCGATCAGATCAATGACCATTGGTAAATTGAGAGTCGCTAAAGATCCGATAGCTATGCGTACATCTTGGAGATCAAATAGTGACATCGCGAGTGTAACTAGGTAAACACATTTACCTCAAACACTTCTAGTACTCTGGCCAGAGATTTATACACTATTTATCCCCTCAGATAGCATAGGATATCCACGCATGTCTGCGAGCGGTGAATCCTCGACAACGATGCATCGACTCCTACATCCATCGGGGTCTCACCCAATCCCGATGCCTTATGACCCCAAGTGAGTCGGCAAACGGGTCAAAGTGAGACGCCTATCATGTAGAGTCTCAATGACGTTTCGAGTCGTGAGGATTCAGATACTAGTCTCGAACTCGGGCGGCCTTATCCTCATTTTGACGGCCCAATCGACTAGGAACATGTTTAGAATACACAGCGACTATTAGATGTGTTTCATGATAGCCGTCATACCCACTATCACATCTAACATACGCGTTAGTGCATTCTAGGTCTTTACTCAACGCAATTGTAAATCATTACACACATAATGAAAGTAAAGAATACCATATAATAAATGCGAATATCATATATAAAGATTGTTTCATACAAGAGTCTATAAACCCACACGCCACAAGTTGGCTAGTTGGGCATCTACTCTAACAGTTCAGCCAGCACCATTTGTATTTGTCACAATATTTTTATTCGTAAATATAATATATTATGCACCAATGACTATAATAAATGAAATATAATTTTCTACTATTCAAAAAAATTAAAACTCAAACATAAATTTTTTACCTTGATTGGGTACCTTGAGATAGAAATATGAAATTGGAGGAAAAAAAAATGGACGCGAAGTTTTTACATGGAAAAACTCTAAAAATTAGTAAGGTAAAACTACGAGCAAGTTGAAAATATTTCACAATAATAGTTAGATTATACTATTTCACTGTGTTTTCAAAGTGACACATTTTCTTAATACATGATAAATATATATATCATAAAAATTATATAACACACTTAATATTTTTGAATGCCTTAGAGAAGTAGTAAATACTTGGATTATTCCGAATCCAATGAGCTCTATTTATAGAGAACCTCTACCACCGAATGCAAATTCAATACGAATTTGGCCGTGAGTGCTATAATTGCATTCACATGCATGTTGATAGCTGTCAACATTTCTCACACTAAGAAATTTGACTGAGAATTAAGCATATCTATACACATCCATACAACTTTGTCGTGCCCTGCTTCTTATGTTTTCGCTAGGTCACATGAGGATCTATAGCACTAAAACCTATCAATAAGCTGGCTTTGTCATATAATCTTTTATGTTATCCTTGTGTGGATTTTTGCGTGTCCATACTTCGTTCCTCTAGTACTTCCTGAACAAAGTGAAAATGGACTCTAATATGTTTAGTCTTGGAATAAAAGGTTGGATTTCTTGCAATATGCAGACACTATGACTGTCCCAAAACAAAGAAATTTTATTCTTGTTAGCACCCAAGTTTCTCCAACAACATTTGATTCCATATAACCTCCTTGCAAGCTTAAGTAGTTGTAATGTATTCTACCTCTATTGAAGGTAACGCCACAATTATCTACAGTTTTGAAACCCACCTTACTATACCTCCTATAAGTATAAACACATAACCAGAAGCAGATTTTATTTTATCTGGAGCACCTGCATAATCTGAATCAACATAGCCCTGAGGGTCAAATCCGATCCTCCAAAATAATGCAGCATTCGAGGTACGCTTAATGTATCTAAGGATCCTCTTAACCATGATCCAATGGTATTATGCAGGATTAATCATGTACCGATTACTGCTCCCAATGCAATATTCGGTCTAGTACAAATCATAGCAAACATTAAACACCTCACTAGTGATGCATACGGTACTCGAGATATCTCCTTCCTCTCTGCTACACTGCTAGGCCACATCTTATAGGATAACTTGAAGTCAACAGAAATAGGGGTCGAGATTTTCTTACTATTTTGTATGTTGAAATGATGAAAGAGTATATTCAAATATTTTTCTAGGAAAGACAAATCTTTTTTTGTTACTTCTGTTTCGATAAACTTGCATCCCTAAAATATTGTTTAGTGGTCCTAAATCGTTCATATCGAATTCCCCAACAAACTATGCTTTCAGTTCTTGGACTCGATCTTTGTTGTGGTCTGCTACCGACATCGTCCACATATAATAGAAAATTACATAACCATTTCCACCCTGAAATATGTCCAAGGTTCTGCAATAAGTATGTTGTATCCAAGGTTCTTGATATATAATCAAATATATTGTACCGGCGCCTATTTGATATCGTCAAGAGATTTCTTCAACCTACAAACCAAATTCTCTTTCTATTTCTCAGATAAATCTTTTGGATGCATCTATTAATTTTCTATTTAAGAACTCCATGAAGAAATATCGTTTCACATCTAAATATTCTAGATTTAGGTCAAATGCCGAATTCAATGCTAATACTACTCTGATTGTAGTACGCTGAACCATGGGAGAATATTTAATTGAGGTCAATGCCTTTTTTCGGAGCATACTCTTTCACTACTAATCTGACACGATACCGCGCTTCTTGGTTGTTACCATCACACTTGATCTTATAAACCATCTATTATGGATGGTTTTCCTCCTTGTGATAGGATAACAAGATCTCAAGTTTTATTTCTGTATTATTCTCATCCACAATGATACATCCGAGATTCGAGTAGCCTCATAAAAATTCAATGGTTCATTATCCTATGTTAGTAGACAGTATGCAATATGAATTTTGGTGATATAATTCTAAAACCAACCTGGTGGTGGTCTCTCAAGTTGACTGCCTCACTTTGGAAACTTCTGACTTGACTGGTTCTTGTTCATCATGCTCTGGTAATGCTTCACAAGAAATTTGATCTTCATCTGTCTTATTATGCTAATTATAAGATTATGGATAGTAGGATACCACGAGCGAAACCCATGTACTCAATTTTATAGCCCACGAAGATACACTTTCTGTACTTAATACCCAATAGTGATCTTTCTTGTTCATTGTACAAAATATATACTTAATTTATGCAACCGAGAATAGTCCAATGTCTTGCAGATCATACCTCCATGAAGTTTTCAAATCAATCACTGGTGACATAGATTAATTGATAACATAGCAAACAATTTTGACTGTGTCTACCCAAAATGACTTGGCTAAGCCCAACACAGCATAACCCATGTTCTCTTAAAAAATGTTCTATTCATACACTCTTGCACTCCGTTTTATTGAGATGTATAACCTTGAGTGAAATGTATCAATTCATAATTTATTTATTTAATCCATTTTTTCACTTTTTAAACGCTTGATTTTATTATTAGAATCAAGTTCAAACCACGCTTTGAAAACCTTGAAGACTTCAAAAACATCTGATTTCTTCTTGATTGGATATACCTAATATTTCATAGAGAAATTATCTCACTCCCCTAGGGATACAAATGGTTTTTGCCAAACATATGAATGAATTAGCTCCAAGATGCTTTTAATTTTGACAGTAGAAGTGTCAAACTTCAATATGTGTTTCTTACTGATAAAAAAATGCTCACAAAAGGGTAAGATCACCTTTGTAAGCTCTGACAACAGTTTCCATTAAGGTAGAATATTTAATCTCAGTTCTGATATATGCCCGAATTTCTCCATAACACTGATAATTATTCTCCTTAAACACTTGATGCAATAATTATTCCACTTTTTTGTGTGTTTTTTTTTCAAAAAGAACATACAATTTGCAGAATCTTCTCCGCCTTTATCAGCGCAAGTGCGCCTTTTACAATTTTCATGATCACATTCTCAGTACGGGTTTTACACCAATTATCATCCGATTGTCCCAAGGAAAAAAAATCTTTGTCGATATCTACATATGTCGTACCTCGTATATTGTATGAATGGTGCCATAAAATATTTTCATTTTGAAGGTACAACCCCAACAACTTCCAAAGTATGATCATTTTCCATGAATACGAACCCTCATTAGATTAATTCATACTGGTCGAACCATTATCTCCAAGACATCATATGCCACGTCGCTCCTAAGTCCATTATTCATGTGTCACAAAACTTTTGTTTGTATTTTGCAAATGTTGATACTTCACTGAGTAATATTCACCACTACCTGAAGTACTCGGCATATTTCCTTGATACCCCTTCTCGATACTCCTCGTATACCTTTTCCTGAAGTTCCATTTACTGCCACATTAATAGCAGCAAATATCTTTTTCATACTACTTGACTTTGATCTACCATTCATGTGACTCCCACTGAAGCACGTCCCGTTGATTGTTCACTTATCAGCAAGAAAGCCTCTACTTGAATTGAAACTGTCAACCTATTTATTCTTGCGTTAAATTTATTCTCTAAGAACTTCGCTTAAAAATATCATCAACGTTAATACGCCGTAAGGATATTGTTTGGTATATTGATTATATGAATCTGGTAGACTATGAAGTTGAAACTCTGAACGTTCTTTTTCCTCTATTATGTGTCATAAAGGTGAGCATGGTAAATAAAGTATTTAGTGTATTGATACGGTCGGTCATCGAGGAGAATTCTGCTGTACAAGTAGTATACAACTTCCTTTTTAGGAAAATCTTATTATGTAGTACTTGACTTTGTAAAGTTTTTTTAGAGTATTCCAAACAAGTTTTGTCAATTTTATTTCAGACATACTCGAAAAAAATTCATCTGCTATAACCAAGTGTATATTGGAAATAACATCATTAATCTCCAATAGCATTCAAACAACGTTCTTTTGTTAAAATAACTAATATCTTTAATTTTCAAATCATAAAAATGCTGTCATTGAACGTTTTTTATCTCGTATTCTGTCACTATTCTGACTACAAGATTCTCGCATCTTAATAAAAATTTAAAATTTGTTTATGATATGGAAGATAAGTTAAATGAGACTTTCTTGGAATTTTATGAAATTTCATACCAAGCTCTGATACCACTTGTTGGTCCCAGGTGCGACACCTTGAGATGAAAATATGAAATTGAAGAATAAAATGTACACCAAAATTTGAATTGAAAAATAAATATTATTAGGGTTTCACGGGCACGATGAAAATTGTTAAGGCTAAAATTACTAAGTTTTGATGATAACCAAATACAAGAACTCGAAAAGAATAGAACAGATCAGTGCTTCGACTAAGATCATATTAGAGGAAATCAGCTAAGAACCCTTATCAGTTTGGAAGAGCAATTCAGATCAGAGCATGTTATTCAGATTAGAGATGAGTACAGCTCAAGTGCAGCTAGATCAGTTCAGAAGCTTATATCGGTTCAGAAACGTAGATCATCTCAGAGCATCGAAGATCAGATCAGAGCTTATCAGCTTTCAGAATAGAACCGTGGGTCAGCTCAGAGCGTTTTAGATCAGATTAGAGCGTAAGAGATCAATAGAGCTTCGAAATAGAGCGAACAGATTAGAGCAAGGTCAGATTAGAGCACAGTTCAGACCTCGCGTAAAGCTTTCAGCTCTAAGCTTATCAGTTTTCAGATTAGAGATTTAGATTGACAAGTCATCTTCAACCACGGTCCATCTTATCAGAAGAGCCAAGAGACAACTTGGACAAGCATTTATGAGGATCAGAACCAGTTATGGAATAATGTACAGAGAGACTTTTGAGAAATTAGAAGATTTCCTTTTTTGATTAAAACGCAACTGGATTCTGCAGACAAAGTCAATCCTCAGGACAAGCATTAAACGAAGCATGTATTCCTGTGTATCTTTGTCATATTTGAGAGAGGATTGTGTATACTGGATCATTTAATGATCGTTAGAGAAGAAGAGTATAAATAGATGACAAGTTGTTGCGTGAAATAGTTACCAGAGTTACAGACGTGCCACACAATTTCTACGAGCTTTAACGATTCAAAAGAGAACAACTTAGAAAGCTATTTCATACATTTCTGTATAATTTTTAAGCTTGTTTATGAAGTTATAGGCTTGAGCGTCGATTTGTACTCATGAAAAAAGCATTAGAAAATCTCTTTGTAAACACATCATGTGAGCTGTAGAGTGTTGTGAGACTAGGAGTTCAGCTCGAGTATTGCCTGATCGATCGGATTCGGTTACACTGTATTCTCGTCAAATCTTCTAGTTGAATCCTTCCTTAATTGGAAAAAGGGGAGATGTAGACCCGTTGCTTTGAACTTCCATAAGCAAATCTCTGTCTTGCAATATGTTTTACGCTTTAGCATTTCATCCAAATTTACTTGTTCACTGTTCGATTGAGCTGTTTCCGCATAAATTCTTATATTGCTCAAGATAATAGAAGTGACTGAGTTATAGGATCAGTTTGTAACTCCATTGATCTTAAACTTATTTTAAAATAGAAAATTATTTTACTGAGTTTATTCAACCCCCTTCTAAACTCAGCTCTGTATTTTTCGATCCCAACAAGTGGTATCAGAGCAGAGTTCACTCAATCCTTGAACAAAAATTCTCGTAAAACTCAATTCATTTTTAATGGAATCATACAAAAAGATTCCAATGTTCTCAAAAGAAGATTATGATGACTGGAAGATTTGTGTGCAAGCATATCTGTCGGCCTAGGGTGATAACATGTGGTTCGTCATCACTGATGGACCAATGAAGATCATGAAGGCAAATACAGTCGTTGCTATATCTAATGTTCTCCAAGAGTGGTTGAAAAACCAAGATGTGAATGGACAACAGAGGACAAGAAGAAGGCCAACCTGGACAATGTGGCCAAGGACATTAGATGTTCAGCATGATCAAAATGTGTCCTACTGCTAAAGAAATCATGGATAAACTGACGCAGATCTGCGAAGGAAATGAGAAGACAAAGGAAAATAAGCTTAATGTGGCGACGCAAAACTTTGATACCATCAAGATGAAGCCTGGAGAGACCATGGCCAAGTTCGGTGAAAGATTCGGTAGTATTGTCATTGATTTAGCAACGCTAGGGAAAACATATACCAATAGATAAGTAGCCCTAAAAATCATGCGAGCGCTACCTAAGGAGTGGGAAGTAAAGACAATGGCCATGCGGGAATCCAAAGACCTCAACAACCTCGAACTCTATGATCTATTCGCTGATCTCAAAGCCTACGAGTTTGAACTGCAAAACAAATCAGAAGGGGAAGCTTCCACCTCACAACCAGTGAAAGCCTTTGCTGCTACTCAAGACAAGCCTCACAAAACGGCAGAGCAGCTGAGCAATGACTCCGTGTTCCTCTTCGTCAAGAAGTTTGGGAAATTAATGAGAAAAACTTCATCTCCATAGTTTCAAATAATAAATTTCAAAAATCTGAACAGATATCTACAGACTCTAAATGTTATAACTGTGGAAAATCAGGGTATTTTGCAGCTGACTGCATGAAGCCAAAGAAAGATGACAAGAAGTCATCTGATAAGAGAAGTGATAGGAGCAGCAGAAAGATGTTCGGAAAGAAGAAGAATGATCGCAAGTGCTTGTTGCTGAAGAAAGAAGCAGCAAATGGGAAGATACCGATTCAGAAGATAGTATCTCAAGCAGCTCATCCAGCGAGAGTGAGCAAGAAGAGGTGCACTGTCTCATGGCCGATGATAGTGAAGAGGTAGTTGATTTATCTAATATTGAATTTACACGAGAGGACCTCATTTCAGCACTTAACGAAATGATCCATGAGTATAAGAAGCTCTCACATTCATTCGAGGAGATTAAAGCTGAAACCAAACGCCAAAAAGATAGTGTAGGCAATCCGGGCTACTCGCAGCTTGGAAAACTTGACAGTCTTGAGGCTGAGTTAAGTAAGCTCAGAACTAAGAATGACTTGTTGAAATCACATTCCACTGTCACATCTGAAAATTTAAGGTTAAATAAAGCAACGAGCTCTTGGACTAAGTCTTCAATTTCCCTGAGTAAGCTGCATGGGCCCAAAAGCCACTTGATGATAAATCTGTCTTAGGCTTCAGCTGGGAAGCTAGCAGCTCAGGTGACGTGAATACTCAATCAGATCTGGAATATGATAAGTTCAACTAAATGAATTTTGTCAAAGCCAGTATGATACTTGATACAACAGAATCGGTCCATTACAATGACTAGACCGCATCCAAACTGAACCAAGATGGTAAACAAGGTATAGGCTATATTCAACCTGAGAACTCCAAGCCCAGTTGGCTAAAGAAAAGACTGGAAAAGGACCAAGCTAAAGCTGGTTCACAGTCATCCGATTTGTACCAGCAAAGGCATAGTTCAACGATTGTAAGAAATAATAACAGACTGGTTCAGAAAAGACGCGATCGACATGGTCAAAATACAAAACCAATGTTCAATCGCAATATTTCAGCACGCACCCTAGTGGACGCATACACGGGAAAAACTATTACGTTAATTGAAGGAAGGGTCCGAAAGGGTTAATCCAATCCGGACACAAGTAAAATTGGGTACCAAAAGTTTATTTTCTGATTACAGGTGTGCAAGGGAAAGTTTTTGAATAAATCAGATTGGTATCTGGACAGTTGGTGCTCCAGACATATGACCGGCAATCACAAGCTTCCTTCAGACATGAAATACACCAAAGGACCAAGAATAACCTTCGGTGATAACTCAACAAGTGAACCTATGGGCAAGGATAAGATTGTCCATGGTAATATTATTATTAACGATGTGCTTCTTGTTGAAAATCTTTGCTATAATCTGATCAGCACTACTCAACTGTATGATAATGATTATGTGGTAAATTTTCACAAACACGCAACATAGTTTAGATGCCAGCTGGTGTCACTGTTCTAACAGGACAAGGATTGGGTAACACTTACAAAGTAAACTGGTCAGATCAGCTGGTTACTGAACCTACTTGTTTGGTTGCTGATACTTCTAAAGCATGGTTGTGGCATAAACGCATGAATCATACAAATTTTACAACTATAGCCAGTCTGTGTAAGCAAGATTTGGTCACTGGTTACCCAAAATCGATTTTATAAAAGATAACATTTGTTGAGCCTCTCAGCTTTGAAAGCAAGTCCGATCTACTTTTAAGAACAAGGGTTGTAACATTTTTTCCCGAAGCTTGGAGCTGTTGCACTGGGCTTTTTTGGCCCTATCCAAGTAACCAGCTTAGGGGGAACAAAGTACACCCTAGTGATTGTTGACGATTACTCCAGGTTTACCTGGGTAATTTTTTTAAAATCAAAAGACCAGACCGCGGACTAGCTGATAAATGTGTTAAATCGACTTAAAAATAAGAAATTATATTCTATCGATTGTATTAGGAGTGATTGTGGTACTGATTTTTTTAAATAGAAAATTATCCTCCTATCTTGAGCAAAACGAAATCCAGCATGAGTTATTTGAGGCTAGGTCACCTCAACAGAATGGGCTCGCTGAGCGCCGTAATCGTACTTTAAAAGAAGCTGCAAGAACCATGCTTGCTGATTCCGAGATTTCTCAAAAGTTTTGGCTGAAGCGATGAACATTGCATGCTATACACAGAACAGATCTATAATTAATAAGAAGCAGCACAAGACACCATATGAGATATGGAATAGCAAGCTACCAAACATTACATATTATTTGGATGTCAGCAAAGCTTATCGTGTTTTTAGTAAAAAAAAACAGTGGCAGTTGAAGAGTCAATACATGTTAAATGATGAGTCTAGTGTTTCTTCAAATTCTATTGCTTCAATTAACGACATCAGCAATCGATTATAAGATGATCTCGTTGAATCAAGTGATGATGAGATACAGGTTCGAAGACCAGACAAAGTCATCCAAGCTGATCCAGCAGAAGATATCCAAGCTGCTCCAATAGAGGAAACCCAAGTTGTTCCAGAAGTTGAACCTCAACCTGATAATGCGGGCGATGCTCCAGCTGATCCAGCACAACGGACTCAAGTTCCTTCATCCGCTGAAACTCCAGTTATCAACTTAGATTAAGAGAATGGAGCAAATACTCTACCTGAGGAAGCAGCAGCTCCATATAGACCTGGATTCCGATGGAACAGGAATCATCCACCCGAACTGGTCATCGATAACCCTTCTGCACCTCTTAGGACACGGTCCAGATGATAGATGAATATTTTAACTCTGCATTCATCTCATATATATAACCTAAGAATATAGGTGATCCTTAGCTGACCCAAGATGGATATAAGCCATGCAGGATGAACTTAGTCAATTCAAACGTAGAAAAATATGGAATTTAGTTTCTAGACCTACCAATCAGATCGTAATAGGAACTAAATGGGTCTTCAGAATTAAATTAGATGAAAAAAGAAATGTTGTAAGAAATAAACTAGATTAGTGGCACAATTATATCGGCAGGAAGAAGTAATAGACTTTGATGAGACCTTTGCACCTGTAGCCAAATTAGAAGTCATTCGCATATTTCATGCATATGCTGCTTTTAAAAACTTTAAAGTCTATCAAATGGACTTTGATGAAGCTGGTACTGTCGTTGAGGCAACATTGTATCGTGTGATGATTGGATCACTTCTCTATCATAGCAAGCAGACCGGATATTATATTCGCTGTCTACATGTGTGCTCATTTCCAAGCTGACCCAAAACAAAACCATTTTATTGATGTTAAATGTATCGTAAAATATTTAAAAGGCACGCAGAATATGGGTATTTGGTATCCCAGATACTCAAGTTCAATTTAATTGGTTACTCAAATACAGATTACGTAGGATGTAAGATTGATCGGTGTAGCACGAGTGGCACTTGTCAGCTTTGGGTGACAGATTAATTTCATGGTTTAGCAAGAAGAAGACATCTATCACAAAGTCCACAGCTGAGCAGAGTATCTAGCAGCTGGGATCAGTTGCGCTCAGATCTTATGGATTCAACAACAGATTCGGGATACGGCGTTGATGCATCTGAAACACCCATTTTCTGTGATAACACAAGTGCAATTGCTATGACTCAAAATCCTGTGCTGCACTCCATGACGAATCATATTGACATACAACATCATTTCATAAGGGATCATGTGCACAAGAAGGACGTCAGGCTGGAGTATGTTTCAAAAGAGCAGCAAGTAGCTGATATCTTCACAAAGCCATTGCTTGACGCTAAGTTTTTTGTATTTTAAAAATATTATTAGTATCTTAGAATTACCCTGTTTTGTCATATGCAGGTGCTCGAGGAGTTTCTAAGCTTCCGGGAACCTTTAGTTTATGGGGCACCTCAGATAAGAAGTAATAGATTTAAGTCAGTTGAATGTGCGTGAGCTGAACGGATTCAGATTTATGCACATATACAGTTGATGCTTATCCAGATCTAATCTGATAGTACTCTCTGTAGGATCAAGAGCTTATCGCTTTACCAAAAGCTATAGCTGATGGTAACAATGTAACTCCAATATTAAACCGTATATCAGCACAAGCACCACGGTTCGATCACTCAACCTAGCAGGAGCAATTATTGCACTCCAACAATTCCCTACCAATAATTGCACTCCTTGTAATCAATAGGAATCGAACTCATGACCTTGGCTCTGATACCAATTGTAGGATCAATCATTTTTTTTACTTTATCCTAGTGATAATGGTACAACTTCAATATTTTTTAAACCATATAGCAACACAAGCATCACTGTTCGATTTCTCTACCTAGTAGGGGAAATATTTCACTCTAACATCTGATGATATATTAAATCAATGGTTGTGATTACTTTTTACAAACAGTGGTTTATTTACTTTTTTCGTACCGATAAACTTTTCAAGTGACTTTTAAAATTCAAACCCCGCCAATAGATACCTGACACATGCTTTGTCAGTGTACGACAACACAACCTACAATTTCTCTCACCTGTATACATTCTCTCTTATATATACATTGTTTTTCTCTAACCCTTCTACTACCTTTGCAATCTTTCGCTTCCGTATTCTCTTGCATATAATTTCTCCACATTTCTACAATCTCAACAATCCAATAGCAATGGATCTTATTTTTGTCTAGAATGATCTTCCAGTCAATTTTGAGTCGGTTCTCAGCCTCCCGGGTGGTGGGATGCTGAAGGTTTCGACGCTCTAGAGTCATCTGTCCTCAGAGGCTTTCTGGGGTGCTCAGCCTCAATCTATGAAGAAGATCTTCTCAAGTTGGATTGACTAATGCCCCTGCAGTCTTTATGGACCTGATGAACCGAGTTTTCCACTAGTTTATTGATCAGTTTGTGATCGTGTTCATCGACGACATCTTAGTCTATTCGAAGACTCCTTTGGAGCACAAGGAGCATTTGCGGATTGTCCTTCAGACGCTGAGAGACCAACAGT
Source organism: Dorcoceras hygrometricum (assembly GCA_001598015.1). NCBI lineage: Eukaryota > Viridiplantae > Streptophyta > Magnoliopsida > Lamiales > Gesneriaceae > Dorcoceras > Dorcoceras hygrometricum. Next base: position 170,619 of record KV015641.1, read on the forward strand.
TGTATGCAAAGTTTTCCAAGTATGAGTTCTGGTTGGATCGCGTCGTATTCTTGGGACATGTGATTTCAGCCGAGGGGATTTCGGTAGATCCTAGTAAGGTTGATGCCGTTCTGAACTGGGAGCGTCCCAGGAATGTTTCCGAGATTCGTAGTTTATTGGGTCTGGCTGGCTATTATCGTCGTTTCATTGAGGGATTCTCTAGTATAGCAAAGCAGATGACTCAATTGACGCAGAAGGACAAGCGTTTTGTTTGGACTGAGCAGTGTGAGAATGCTTTTCAACTGCTTAAATAGAAACTGACTACTGCGCCTGTGTTGGCTCTACCGTCCGGAACAGGTGGATTTGTGTTGTTCTGACGCTTTGCTTAATGGATTGGGCTGTGTTTTGATGCAGAATGATCGAGTCATTGCGTATGCCTCATGGCAGTTGAAACCGCACGAGACTCGTTATCCAATCCATGATTTGGAGTTAGCAGCCGTGGTCTTTGCGTTGAAGATCTGGCGTCACCACCTGTATGGCGAGCAGTTTGTGGTGTTCTCCGACCACAAAAGTTTGCAGTATTTGTTTTCGCAGCCTGACTTGAACATGAGACAACGTCGTTGGATGGAGCTGCTAAAGGACTTTGATTGCGAGATTAAGTACCATCCTGGGAAGTCAAACGTAGTGTCCGATGCTTTGAGCAGGAAGGATAGTGAGATGCTTGCGTCATTGTACATCTCTAGGGATCAGGAGCATCTTAACACTACGGGTTGGAGATTCTACCCGGCTGAGGTTTACGTCGTGGTTTCTTCTTTTCAAGTGGAGCCACAGATTGTTTCGACTATTCGAGTAGCTCAGAGGACTGATCCGTCTATCCACGAGTTGAAGTTAAAGGTTAGGACTGGAGAACTTGAGGACTATTCTATCTCTTCCGATGGTTGTTTGCGTTTCCGGGGTAGGTTGGTTGTGACCAATTTGATTGATTTGAAGGAAGAGATCCTTCGGGAAGCGCACTGTAGTAGAAATAGTGTTCATCCTGGTGCACGGAAGATGTACCATGCGTTGAAGCCGCACTTCTGGTGGGCTGGCCTGAAGAGCGACGTGGCTGGTTTCGTTGCTCGTTGTTTGAACTGTCAGATGGTAAAGGCCGAAAGGATGAGACCTGGTGGTCTGTTACAGAGTTTGGAAGTGCCCCAATGGAATTGGGAGCACATTGATATGAATTTTATGTCGCATCTGCCTCGTTCCAGCAGAGGATGTGATGCTATTTGGGTGGTTATAGACCGACTGTCGAAGTCTGCACATTTTATTCCTTATGGGATGACCTTCTTGTTGAAGAAAATGGCGAAGCTGTACGTTGATTTTGTTGTTAGACTGCATGGTGTGCCCGTTTCGATCGTTTCTGACCGAGATCCGAGGTTTACTTCCAGGTTTTGGAAGAGTTTGCAAACAGCTTTGGGTACCAGATTGACTATGAGTACATCGTATCACCCTCAGATAGATGGCCAATCTGAGAGAACTATCCAGACGTTGGAGGATATGTTGCGAGCTGTTGTGTTGGATTTCGGAGGTAGCTGGCAAGACGCGTTGTCTTTGGTTGAGTTTTCGTACAATAACAGCTACCAAGTGACGATTGGTATGGCGCCGTTTGAGGCTTTGTATGGCAGGAAGTGCAGATCGCCAGTATGTTGGGAAGAAGTGGGGGAGAAGCAGCTATCTACCCC
>KV015641.1:172407-188685 GCA_001598015.1 Dorcoceras hygrometricum
TTGAGCTATCAGGAATATCCCTTGCAGATCCTTGGCAGAAAAGAGAAACAGTTGAGGAATAAGACCATTCCGTTGGTAATGGTGCAGTGGAGCAAACATGGAAGGGAAGAGGCTACTTGGGAGCTGGAAGAAAAGATGCAGCGCGAGTGGCCGCATCTGTTTGAGTAGCTGTTGAGCTAAATTTCCAGTAGTTTGTATCTTTTGGTTGTATTTCTTCCCTAGTTGATGTTAATTGTTTGCTCAGTTATCTTGAACTCTTGGCCATGTGTTAGGCGAGTTCCTGTCTTGTATTTTGTTGCTGTGTTGTGTTCCAGAGCTGTTGTTGTTTGATTCAGGGATGAAATCCTTTTTAGTGGGGGAGAAATGTGAGACATGGTAAGTTGATTAAGATTAATTGTTGGATTAATCGTACTTTTGAGTAGAGATCTGGTTGTGAGATCTGGTTTCGTGGTGAGAGCTGGTCGATTTGGTGAAATCCAGTCGTAGCGTGTTTTGGTAGCGCGAGATTCCTAAACACCGTCGTTTTAGTGAAATCTGGATGCGTTGTGTTAAGTGAAAGATGATAGCATGTTTGTATCCAGTTGCTGCTTTATTTTGTTTGTTGAGGACAAACGACATCGTTTCGATAAGTTGGCGCGACGTCGTTTGGATGTTGCGACTGGTACCAGCTGCGAGGATTTGTTCGCGTGTGTGTCGACTGGTTGTCCAGCTGAGAGCAGATGTCAACGATGGTCAACACTCCTGTAGCTTGCGTCTGGTTTCCTGTAGCTTGCGTCTGGTTTCCTGTAGCTTGCGGCTGGTATTGCGCGAGGGTTATCGACCGAATTTGATGACGTAAGCTATGCGACGCCGTTTTATTAAGTTGGAACGCAGCGTTTTGATGCAACGTCTGGTATCAGTTTTTGAGTGTTATACAATCCAGCTTTTGGATTTGAGAACCAGCCGATGGTTGTAGAGCAACTGCTGGTTTTGGTCGGTGGACTTGTTAACCAGATTTCAGCAGTCGCGAGATTTATTTAAGGAAGACTTGGTCTTCGATTTGAGATACCAGATCCCATACTTAGTAAAATTCTCCCTATTGTCGACCTCTGTTTCTCGAACCCTAGTATTGTTCACCGTTGATTTTATCCGGTGATTCCCGTCGTTTTCGACCACCGTTTTGGACGTTTGAGGTAGCGTTGGACTCCTCTTGAGAGGCTCTTCCTTTCTATACCATTCTTGGAGGCTGTTGTTGGCTAGAGAAAGATCGCGAAGTTGCTATCTTCGGCCGTGTGTTGTGTCGTTGAGGTATAACTTCGAATTGTTGATGAGATCTTAGTATTAGCCTTTTTTTAAGCTTCCTGTTTAGTTGTATGGGTTGAATTGTTGCTGGTTGAGCGTGGCTCCTAGCCGTGAGCTTCTGATAGCATCCCTGAGATTTATGCTTGTACGTTGTGTGTTCAGCAGGTTCCTAACCAGATTTCTCGGGATCCCTTTGTGGTAATTGTTGAGCAGAATTGAGGTACGGATCTTGAGCTTGTAATTCAGCGTGGAACCTGGCTTGGATAAATTGCGAGATGGCTGTGTTTGGATTGCCGTGCATTGTTGTTGCTCTATGTGAGAGCTGTGTATGCTTACTATGTGTAATTGTTGTATTGCATATGGTTATATGTTTGTTGATCCAGCATGTTGCATACCCGTATTCCATTCAGCTATTGCAGCCTTTGTTCGTTGTTTTTTCTCTGTTTTCTTACCAGGATGCGAGGGCCAGCGGTGATTCCGCACTCTCATTTCCCCTATGCGCCAAGTGGCTAGCTACCACAGTTCATAGGTTGGGTTGTTGATGCATCTGGTAAGGGTGTGCGAGTAGGGATGAGTGGGTAGCACCCACATGTCCTACACTCACGTGGCCACATTCTATTGCAGATTTCCGTTGAGCTGTGCATTGAGTTCTTTGGCTCCCTTCCTTGGTTGTAGCCTTCGGCTGTTGTCCCTGGTTGCATGCATAGCATCTGCATTTTATTCTTGCTTTTTACTGATGTTTTATAGTTGCTCTCCGTACTGGGGTTTGACCCCATGTCCCTCTGGGGCTTGGTTGTTTTCCTTGTTGTGTTGTTTTCAGGAAACCCAGGTTTTACAGCTGGTCGTGGTTTTAACCCAGCTGGTGGTGCCCCAGGAGGTGGTTAGAGTATCCCAGTTGCGTATAGCATATTTATATGTATCAGTTGAGTTAGCTAGGGGGGTTGCCCTGTGCTTCGTGGCTGTATCCAGTAGTTGGAGTCTGATACATGTTGCTGTTGTTTTTATGCTATACTGTATTGTTAAGGCTTGTAGACTTTTGTTGTGTAGTTGTTTTTATAAACTGGGATTTATTTTAAGTATCGCACTATTTTAAATTATATTGTTTTAAACCGTCAGGCCAAAAGCGAAAATTTTACCCGCTTTTTAGTAGCTTCCGCATGTGTTTGTATGTTTTATCTCTGATTAGAGCACGAGGCCTGACAACTTGCCTGAAATGAAGGTCGCAACGTGCAGATGACCACGGTTGGAAGTCCCCACAAGCACACCGGAAAAATCTATTTAACTTGGAAAGAACTAAAAGTTTTTCTTGCAACCCAAATGAATCTAGAGGCTAACGTAAAACATTTTATACAAGGGAGAATGATTTATAGTAGGTGGAAACACTCGAGTAGGCATGGCTGCCGTGCCAACCCTTGTCCTTCATCCAAAAGATTTATAAAAAGTCCCCACTACTATTTTGATTTATAAATTTGATGCAACATTTTAAAACAGACTCCCTCGAAAGGTCTTGTTTTAATTTCAAAGGAAAACAAAGTCTGGATTCCATCAATTTTGTGCTTGGGCGAAATCCTTCCAGGATCTTCTGACTATTGCCTGAAATCTGAAAAGAAAAAGAATCAGATTGTACTAAATTCTGAATGCTCAAACTCGAATCAGCCCTTGGAAAAGAAAGGCTAATCAACTTGTGGTTCTTAGGATTTTGGGGCGCTACATGAGGTGTATTAATCAAGCATGACGCACCTTACCTAAAGTTATGAATTTGAGTAAAATTTTCCTCTCAATATTTTAATTTGCAAATCTACTAAACCCTTTTAAAAAGAAATTATTTCGTTCTCCTAAAAATCGTTTTCAACAGATTTCTAAAATCTGCTCGTGTATTGCGCTTGGAGTGACATCTGCTGGATGCGTTGTGTCTCACTTCTGAAATTAATACAATCAGCTTCATAATATAGCTTATGCTAACATTTAAATTGTCATTTTGACCCTTGAAATAAATAAGATTCAAATATGTGGTCCTATGGATTTTGGGGCGTTACATTCATCCATCTTCTAGTGGAATCCTTCCTTAATTGGAAGAAGTGAGACGTAGAAACGTTGCTTTGAACTTTCATAAACAAATCTCTGTCTTGCAATCTGTTTACACTTTAGCATTTCATCCAAATTTTCATTGTTCAATGTTCGATTGAGCTGTTTCCGCATAAGTTCTTTTATTGCTCAAGAGAACAGAAGTCATTGAGTTGTACGATCAGTTGATAACTCAATTGATCTTAAAATTTTTTAAAAACAGAAAATTATTTACTGAGTTTATTCAACTCTCCTTATAAACTCAGATCAGTATATTTCGATCCTAACAAAAATAGTTCACTAAAATATCATATGAATTACACTATCTCACAAAATTTTTTTAAAAAAACATACTATTTTAATACGTAATAAACCTATCTACATAAATATTATAAAATAAAATCAAATTTTTGATAGAGTAATATTAAAAAAACGGATGGATTGTTGAATTTATTTATAGAATCACGTAGGAGGAAGTCTTCGAATGAACATGCATGTGAATTCAATATGACAAGTTTTCAACAAATTTAATACATAGAATGGAGCAAACAAACGGCTTCATTCCAAATCTGTACCTAAATAAAAAGAAGATGATTATGGGGAAAGTTAGCAAATTGTTTCAGAAGTGGCTTTGGTATATAACTCCTCATCATTATTCCTACATCTAACGCTAAAATTTTATTTTTTAGCAATGTTCTTCAGCAGAGTGCTAAGATAATTATAAACGTAACAGCGTTCTAATGTGCATGAGAACATATTGTTAGATATTAGTCCATTGACACTTTCCACTGTTGATGTTTATGGTGTCATTCCAATTCTTCGTTAAAAGATAATTAAAACTAAAGAAAGAAAATCTATTGCATTGATGTCATACTTCGACATTTCCAACAACTTTGTAGCCTTTTTTTCTTATACAGCTTTGTGAGGGAGATAAATAGTTGATGACAAATTAGATTATTAATTGTTTCCAAACTCCATGAGTAAGGAAATAGTTGAGAAGTATTAAATGACATTAAACTCCATGAACTAACGAAAGGGATACGAGTGAAAAGCATTAATAATAGTGAGAAGGACTGAAAATGAAATAAAAAGTGGGGAATATGGTTGAATAAATTAGCGGCTTAAAAATATGGTTGTCTTTTAGACAGAGGCAGTTGTCTAGGTTTTTGTGTGGTCCTATTTTGCAAAATGCATGCACTGGCAAGTTCTTACCACAACCAGCCAATGTCACGTATATGTGGTTCATAAATTATACATGAACCGACTTATTTAGTAAGAAGAGTTTGGATTCTAAAAATTAATATCACATCTAGAGATCAAAGGTATTTTTTTATATATATAAAAGTATCAAAAAATATCAAGTCCTTTTCAAAAATTTGTGCTGGTTAAAAATCTTATCCAGACGGTATATTTTCAGCCAAGTAAATCTTTTATATCAAAAGATTTTGACATTTAATCAACTGAAGAATACTTTGGTTGACCATTTTATAACTAGTTAGAAGATATATTTGTTTTAAGGATTAGATGTAATGATTTCTGAGTTTTGATGGATGCATCAAAATGATTGTTTTGGAATAGAGGTATACGCATATAATGACAACAAACTATGATACAAAACATCACTACCACGTGCCAAACTCTATGGAAATGTGGCACACAAGTTATAGATCATGACAGCTATTAAAAAAAACTATAATTAGTTATAACAATGTCAATCAAAACTTTTTTTAAAACAATGTATGTGTCATATATATTTACGGTATCCAGTAAAGACAATTTTTGCGGTGTACTATTCTCCCGAAGAATTGAATATTCATCTTTTTTCAAAAAATTATAGCAACTTATAATGGTATAATACAAATTACCTTAAACATAATACATTTTTAATAAAAAATTCAATAACTTAGAAATAAAATAAAGGTACCTAATTTGTCACACATAAATGTATATGCAACATATATTTATGTGATTGGACATGTATTAAATTGGGAAAAATTTATAAAGTAAGTGATTGAATTCAATAAAAATTTGGTGTCGTTATGGTTCTGACATTAATCGATCGATGAGTATTGTGGTGGGTTAGGTTTTTCTTAAATACTAGGAGAATTTCTGCCGGAGATGTCAGATCTATAATACCTTATTGTTTAAAATATCAAACTTATATATGTCTTTTTTTTATTTCCTGAGCCTGAGGAGAATACTTTCTTTAAATATTAGGCCTATAAGAAATCCGATTAATATGAGTGTTAAATGATGGTATAAGGATTTATATATCTGAGAAATCCAAATCTAAATTTAAAAAACCGATTTGATCTGTATTTACATATCAGAAGTTTAATTTTGACTAAAACAAAATCTGTCGTTATTTTACTAACGGTTTAGAATCAATGTGCAGCCCTCGTCATAATCAGAGCAGCTTAGAAGTAAGCTGGTGTAGGACAAATCAGCTCAGATTGAGAAGGAGACCAGATCACGGATTTTGGCTAAGTTGGATGCTTATGAGTGAGATGGGTTTATTGTGGATGATGCAGAAGAAGAAATACGGAGACGGGAGTCTATGCTCGTGAACTCAGTAGAAGAAGAAGAAATCCAAGAGCAAGGTGTACTCGATCAGTCTCCATAGGTCCAAGCGGATACAGAGTGATAGGATCAATATGGATCGAAAAACAGCCTTAGGAGTTCAAAAGGGGGGGTTGAATGAACTCCTTATATTTAAAATTTTCGAAACCTTAAAACGATTTTTACAAGCGCCTCGCTTAACTTAAATCTGTGTTACCAGATTTAAGGTATCTCAGTCAAAATGCTGATCTCTCGACTAACAATAAATGTGCGAAAAAAGTCGATTAACCAGTGAACAGTATAAACTGAAAATAAATACAGTAAGTAAAAGTGCAAGGTCAATAGATTTGTTTATGGAAGTTCGGATAGGGGTGTCAAATTTGGACCCAACCCGATAACCCAACCCGAACCCACCCGAAAAAAATCAGGTTCGGGTTGAGCCATTTCGGGTTGGTTCGGGTTCGGGTTGGGTTCGGGTTGAGAGTTTTTTAAAAAAAATTATTCAACCCGACCCGAACCCAACCCGATCAACCCAAATTAACACTAAATACACTTCAACCCGATAACCCAACCCGAACCCACCCGAAAAAAATCAGGTTCGGGTTGAGCCATTTCGGGTTGATTCGGGTTCGGGTTGGGTTCGGGTTGCGAATATTTTTTTTACTTTTCACCCCAACCCGACCCGAACCCACCCGACCCACCCGAATTGACACCCCTAAGTTCGGATATCAAATCCTACGTCTCCCCTTCTTCTTTTTCAGGAAGGTTCCACTAGAAGGCTTTGATGAGTACAGACACTGTAAACACCAGGTCACTGAGCCACGCTCCAAGTGAACTCCTAGCAATCTCCAAATACACACAGACGCAGCTGCTGTTTACAAAACACTTTGATTTTACTCAAACGGCTTTATGTAGCACGTTTTTTACAAACTCAATCTAAATAATAACAGGGAAATACAGTGGTTTTTGAGTACTGTAAATCTTCTGGTTCTTATATCAACAAGAACTGTTTACAAAGTTAAACCAAAAGATATCTCGAAGGTAAAACTATGAAGGCTTGAACTTGAAAGTTCTTCGAGATTGAGATTCTGGGACTTGGGATATTTTCGATTGAATACTTATTGAAATCCCAGAACGATGAAGAAAGATTTTTCAAATAAAATCACTGAGAGCACAAGGCAGATAAAATCACTGAGAGCACAAGGCAGACGGTGAGAGTAACGACCAGGAGAGCGAGAGCTTTCTTCATTTGAAACTTCAGCTATTTATACTCTTTGTTCTCAACGGTCAGAAATATTCTCCCTTTTCATATCTTCATCGTATCGTACAACCGCATACACTGCTCCACTGAAGGTAAATTGCGCTTCGTCAAGGCTGAATTGTCGTATAACCATATTTGGGTAAACATCGTATAACGTCCTCTGTGTACTGTATACTATTACCCAAAATAGCCTGACATTGTCTCCTTAATTCCAGGCATTTGTACGATTCAATCGTGATCATTGATTCTTTCCAATTTAAACATATGATAGCGTTTGAAGCTGTTCGTTCCTTATGCCTGAAAGCTTTTTCCGTTAAACAGTTCTTTCTCCCTTGACGTAATTGGTTATCTCATCGCTGATTGTGTATTTGAAGCTGTCACAACTGAATACATAGAGATAACTGAGTATATGAAACAACTGAATACTTGCGACTTCTGAAAATATACTGTTCCTAAGTCTGAGTCGAACACTTCTGATAACCTCAAATCTGATGTTCACTGATAGCTCTATAACCACTTCTGAAATACTGAGATCTGAATCAATATACAACACTTTGTTACTCAAGTCTGAATACACTTCGCTCCAACAACAGATCTTTCACTGTAGCTACAAGTCTGAATAACTGTTCCCGATATCTGAACTGATCCAAATAACCAAATCTGTTTCGAAAGCATCAACCCGAAAACAAAGACTGATTCTCTGAATACTTGACTCTGCTCAGTTCTGAATACTTCCCAAAAGTCAACTCAGATGTCAACGCTTAACTCAGAACTCTCGAAACTGAAACTGTAACTTAAAAGCGTGACGTCACGAGATCTGAAAAGCTCAATACGTTTGTATGACGTCACGAAGTCTGAAATATTCAATACACTTGGATGACGTCATGACTTCTGAAATCTTCTGCGAAAGCTTAATGTCATTTCTTGGTCTTATTTTGTTATCACCAAAACTAATAAAATCTATCTTAACACAGAGGTAGTAGAAGATGGATGTTGTCACGTCCCATGACCGAGACTCATGACATCGGTAATATTAAACAATTATAAAATTATGAAACATTAAGCCTCATAGTATAGCTCAAAAATAGTCTGTTACATAACCAAATATTATCGTTTTTACAACTGAAAATCAGAGTCTGAAATAACAGAAATGCGGAAGCGAAAACAATTACATTAATAAAAACTGAATCTTCACCAGCCCCAGAACAACTCTTGTTCTCCTTCTTCAACCTGCTCTTCGTTCTTATCTGGTGGGAGAAGTAAGGGGTGAGTGTTTGGGGAAACACTCAGCAAGTGGAGGATACCATTCGAGCATAACAAAATATACATATACTTAATAACAGATTTCAGAACAGAGCATATACAGAACAGAGCATAACATAACAGGTATCACTGATAGTTACTTCGTCTCTATGGTTTACTGATCAGTCCCTAATTTTTACTTCTCTAAAGGGTCGAGGCCATAGTTACACCACATAACTCAGAGTACGGAATATTCCGTAGACCCATATTACGACAGAAATATCAGTGCTAAAACATAGCATAGATCATAGCATGAACTTGACACGAAACGAAATCTGATACGAAACAAGTGCTCGAACAGTAATTCAAAACAGAATGTAGCATGAATAATATATAATATTTGAAGCGAATATATATATAGCAAAAGTCCACTTACCGTCTGCTGAAATTTCTTGACTGGTATGCGAAATCTGTTACTTCGTACAGTACTAGGATGCAACCTTGTGCAAAGTTTCAGCGTGAAAGTTTACTGTATTTTTACTGAAGAATTTTCGATGTGAGTGAGGGAAATATGCTGCCATCAGCTGTGTTTTATAGGTACAGGAATGGGAGTCAAAAGGGCAGCATTAAAGCCTTAATTTCCTGATTTTATGGCCATTAAAATGGCTATTACGAGAGCATTAGTGAAGCATTGATTTGGGTCCCTTAATTAGCCATTAATGCCTCTAAATTAGCAGTTACTATTGCGAAAACTGTTCTGTACGCGTGTAGAAGCTTACTGAAATTCGCGGGTGAAGTTTCCTTTACCAAATCTGAATCTGCGTCGCCAAATCTGAATCTGCGCCGTCAAATATGAATCTGCGTCGCCAAATCTACATTTGCATCGCCAAAGCTGTATCTGCGTCGCCAAATCTGAATCTGCATCTCCAAATCTGAATCTGCGTCGCCAAATCTGAATTTGTGTCGCCAAAGCTATATCTGCGTCGCCAAAGCTGAATCTGCGTAGCCAAATCTGAATTTGCGTCGCCAAAGCTGTATCTGGCTTAGTCAAAGCTGAGTTGACTTTTCCAGATTTGAGTTGACTGTTGGCTGTCCAGATCTGAGTTGCTGTTGACTGTCTCGGATCTGAGTTGACCATCTCAAATCTGAGTTGACCGTCCCAAATCTGATTTTTTTTTCTCTATTTCTGAGAGTTGAATTTTTGGGTTTTCACAGATGCAAGCTGGAAAAGCCTACTGGAGCAGAAAAAATTAAAAGAGAGCTGCAAGCTGAGCAGAAGACATTCAAGCTGGAAAAGTGAGTGACACCCAAGCTGGAACAGCAGAGGAAAATCAGCGATCAAGTGCATAGAGTTCAGATTACAGATCACAGTAGAGGACATCCAAGCTGGTTCACTAACTTGAAGCAAGAACAGCACAAAGCGCAACAGTAATCAGTTCAGCGTAGGAAGTATAACGGTCCAGTGAAAGCTGAATCAGAACAGATGTGATAGATGATCCAAAGAAGAAGGGATATATGTTAGATTAGGTGCCCAACTAGCCAACTTGTGGCATGTGGGTTCTTATTGACTCTTTGTAAAACGATCTTTATTTATGAAATTCGTATTCTTTTTATGGCATTCTTTATCTTCATTATTTTAGAATGTTGACAATTGTGTTGGATAAAGACCTAGAATGCACCATAGTGTATGTTAGATGTGATAGCGGATATGATGGCTATCTGAAACACATCTAATAGTCACTGTGTGTTCTAAACTCGTTCCTAGTCGATTGGGCCGTCAAAATGAGGATAAGGCCGCCCGAGTTAGAGACTAGCATCTGCGATGTGAAGTACCACGTTTCATTGGTAGGGAACATTGTGATGTTCTGAGCATGCAGATGGATAGTGACCTGGTGATCTATCGAACTACCCTCGTTCGGACTTTCCAAGTGGTTACCATTTATCGAGTGGATTAAGTCCGAGGTCTTGGTTGTACAGATTAGCCCTTACTACTCGAAACGTCATTGAGACTCTACATGATAGGCGCCTCACTTTGATCCGTTTACCAACTCAGTTGGGATCATCAGGTGGCGGGATTGGGTGAGGTCCTGATGCATGTAGGAGTCGATGCTTCGTTGTCGAGGATTCACCGCTCGCCTTTGTGCGTGGATATCCTATGCTACCTGAGGAGATAATAGTATGATAAATCTCTGGTCAGAGTACTAGATGTGTTTTAGGTAAATGGGTTTACCTAGTAACACACGCGATGTCACTATTTGATCTCCGAGATGTATGCATGGTTATTGGATCTCTAGCGACTCTCGATTTACCAATGGTCGTTGATCTGATCGGGATATTTGTGTTGAAAGGACCGTACTGTACGCTAACCATGACCAACTGGTTCTTTCAGGCACTATCAGTGATACCTAGGGGATCATGGGGTGATGTTGCTAGACTCTTTACCATGATCCGATGGGTCAGTCCGAAATTGTGATTTCGGAGTCACACATGTTGTGGGCTCACGGCTAGCTGTATCCCTGAACCATTGAGGGTCACACAAGTACTGGCTTCTCAGTTCCCGCACGGAAATTAAACTCAATTTGTTGAGTATAGGAGGAGGAAGGATGGAAGTGCGACTTCCTAAAATTAAACAGGGTCAAAAATGCAATTTCCCTAAAGTTTTGGCTAGTTTGACTATCCTTGAAACTTGCAGGGGCCAAACTTCTATTTTGGATTAGGTGGTCCGAAAAATTGTTTTCGCATCATAATACTTAATTTTGTAAACTGTGTAGATCGGTCCGATCTGATCGTCGATCGGGATTATGATGGAGCCACGGTGATGGACTTGAAACGAATGTGCACTCTGGGACTGGGCTCGACCCAGGCCCATTGGACCGGTTCAAGCCCATAGAAAGTCTATATATAGATGCCTTAGGGTTTCATTGAAAAAAAACATACTCCACAAACCCTAGAGCACGCCTAACTCCCTTCTCCCACTCCTCACGGCCGCCGCCTCTCCTTGCCGTCGCCGCCCGCCGCCGACGCGCCGCCGTCAGACTTGTTCCGACCGTATCGATGAGGAGATTCCGTCAATGATATATTAGTCGCGTTTTCTAGTGCAGACCGACGAAGGGATCGAGATTTCAGTCGTGGACCGGATTACGAGAACGACAACCGCCTACCATTGAAGTGCCGATTTCCTCGTGAAATTGGTCGGAGCCAGGCGCCTAGACGCCAGCAAGGTACCAAACTAAACATCCTATGAATGTTTAATTGCTGTTCATACTATTTATTGATCGTTCCTGGGTACAAATTTTTAAATCTCATCCTATGAATGTTTAATTGCTGTTCATACTATTTATTGATCGTTCCTGGGTACAAATTTTTAAATCTTCCGCTGCGCCCCGGGAGCGGGATCCGGATCCGCCGCTGCGCCAACAGTGGTATCAGAGCTTTGGCTCAGATCTGTCAATACATATATTGTACCTGTATTGCATCAGATCTCAGATTTAAAAAAAAAATTTTTTTTTCTGCCGCCGCTTCCACCGCCGCCGCACGCCACCGCGTGCCCGTCACGCACTACGTGCGCAACTGCAGCATGCGATTCCCGGCGGGATGTGCGCGATTGTGCGCGCAGCGTGCGGCGGGCGTCGCGCAACTGTTGCGCACGCCCCGCGCGCACGTTGCGGCAGGGGTTGCGCGCCTGTCGCGCACACCCCTGCGCGCACTGGCCGACGAGCGTTGCGCCCGCTGGCCGGCACCCGTGCTCGCACGTCGCGCACGCTGATGCACGACACCTGCCGCCCCACCTGTGCGAGCTGTGCGCGCAGGTGGCCGCCCCCGTGCGCACGCGTTGCGCACCGGGGCGCATGCTGCACGCGTGCGGGCGGTGGTGCACCGCCCGTGCAGCGTTTTTGAGGCGGAGATGCGACGGCCCTTTTTGAATTCTAGGGTTTTTTCGGGCCTGTCCCGGATGGTCCGAGGGTTTTTCGGGCCAATATTTGATATTAGGCCTTTTTTGTCGGACCAAAATTATTTTTGAAATTTTTGAGATTTTGGACCTAAAATTTTTTTAAGCCAAATTTGATGCAATTGAAAATGACAAAATAAGATTTTATTTATAAAATATGATTTTATATTTAAAATACGATTTTGTTGGATTATATCAAATTTGATTTTATTATTCTATTTTATGCCAATTAATTGAATTGATAATGTTTGGCATGATCGAGAGCCGTGCCCAATGTGTTAGGTGTATGCTAGGAATTACATATTTTTGGTTGTAATATTGTTGGTCTCATTTTCAAAGTGGGCGTGGTTTATGGCCCGTTCCCACCCCTTTAAAATTGTATCCCTTTTTGTCACGGATATTTAAATGTAAATATTAGACTTAGTGGAGGATAAATTTGAAGATGGTAGAGATGATGATCAAAGATACTGAAGACCGAAGTTTGTAAAACTGGAAGCTGATATAATAGGATTGCATTTGCATACTGCATGTCACAAACTTATATCAAGATAAAAGTTTATTCGATAAACTAAAGGGTATTTAAAATTGTTTAAATTAACCCTACCTTCCATCAACAATGGGTGTACGTCGATGCTACCCGTATACATGGCCCGGCTCATATTATTGAGGGGGTCATGTATGCCGGAAAGCTGTCCACGCCATTGACAACTGTTGTGAGTCGGTTGGAACTCCCTTTAACGTTGGCTCATATTATTGGGGGCGTTAAGGGGACCGTCTATCACAACTCAACATTGATGGGTCATCTTGACACGTGATAGTAATCGGCGTCATATTATTGGGCCCTTACTGGACGTGAGGTGAATACATGGAGGTTGCACCTGTTGCAATTGGGCTCTACCTTTTGAGGGTCATGGTTGGCTGATATTATTCGGGACCATGATTTCTTGATTGGGCTCTGTGTACCCACTAAGGAAACTTACTTTCTCGATTTCATTAGAGGGTGGTGAAATCGTTAAAATAGTGGGAGGGTAATTCATAAAACTAAATGACCATGTTTTATGTCTTAGCGTTTTTCATGAATAGTTAGTAATGCATGTCTGTTTTCCTTTCAGTATAAACTGCTATTATCATGTATTCAATCAAAAATCCACTTGCTGCTATACTGGATAGAAACAAGTTCACTGGTTTGAACTACCAAGATTGGCTTCGAAACCTCAAGATTGTCTTGGCTTCGGAAAAACTTCTCTACACGCTAGAGAAGATCCCTCCGAAGGAAGCCCCTGCCGATGCCAGTTCCGATAAACTGGCAAAGCTGGAAAAATGGTGGGACGACGAGCTTAAGGCACGGTGTTATGTGATAGAATCGATGTATAACGAAATGCAGCGGCGTTTTGAGAAGACGGTGTATGCTGCTGACATACACCTTCATCTCAAAGAGCTGTATGGGGAGAACTCTCGGACTGAGAGGTTCACTACTGTCAGGGAGCTCATGACGAGCCGCATGCGTGATGGGACTTCGGTCCGCGAGCATGGGTTCGTATGATTGGGCTCATTGAGAAGCTAGTGGTCCTTGATATCACACTTCCACATGAGATGTCTGTGGATCTGCTTCTCCTCTCCCTCCCTTCTGCATTCGACCCCTTTGTGGTCAACTTTAACATGAACAAGCTGGAAGCCACCCTTGAAGAGGTGGTGAACATGCTTGTCATGTTCGAGGGGACCATAAAGAAGGACAAGCCCGTCCTCCTTATGGGCATTTATTCCTCTGCTAAGAAGGGGCCCAAACGCAAGGGTAAGAAGCGTTCTGCCCATGCAAAGGAGGAAAAGCCCGCCAAGAAACCAAAGGCAAGGACTTCAAAGCCAAATAAATCTGAGGATGTTTGCCACCACTGCCACAAGCCTGGGCACTGGAGGAGGAACTGCAAGGAGTACCTCGAGCAGTTGCGAACTGCAAAAGGTATATTCTACATTGAAATAAATATGTCTCTTAATTCGACTTCTTGGGTACTTGATACCGGATGTGGATCACATATCTGCAATGATTTGCAGGTAATGACAAGAAGTCGACGTCTTAGAGAGGGTAAGACCCACTTGAGGCTAGGCAACGGAGCAAGGGTTGCTACTGTAGCTATAGGAGATGTTTACTTATTTCTATCTTCAAATTTTAAGTTGTTATTGAGAAAAGTTTTATTTGTTCCCGAATTAATAAAGAACATCATTTCTGTTTCTATGCTTGATAGTGATGGATATTCTTGTCATTTTTCCAATTCGATTTGTAATATATACAAGAATTAATGTGATGGTCCGAAAAATTAAGGATCAAAAAGATAGACAGCGCTGATTTGACAAACAGTAAAAATTTTGCGCTGCTATAAACTGGAGCTGCAATAGCTCGATGTTCTTGAACATATAAAACACTACTCATAAGAGCACCAGAGACAGATCTGGTATGATTTAAAATTCATGCGGAAAATACCAGAACTGAATCCTATATTTTAAAACAACTCAAACATATTTATGTACAACATAAATCTGTTCGAGACTTTCAAGTGCTTGTGTGCTAACTGTGTATGCGATGCGAGAATGCTAAGTGCTGAACTGTTATGCGTGTATGCGTGCTAAAGTAAAGCGAATGCTGAATGAATAAAGAACACGATACTCAGCAGGTTTGTTTCTGGAAGTTCGGACTTTAATGTCCTACATCTCCCCTTCTTCCACCTCGGAAGGCTCCACTAGAAGATTTGATCTTCCAACTTGTGTAAAGACCCAATCCCACAACCAGCAGCTGTGAGAACTCCTAGACTCCACAAATGCACACCAGCCTCAACTGTGTGACTAACTACATACACATGAGTTTAACGTCATCGTGCTTGGACGAGAACTGATGGAAACGTTTTGAGATTCATTCACCAATAAACTGTGAATGAATCTCTGTGTGTGAGATTTGATACAATGAAATCGCTCAAACTCTCTGTTTTTCTCACACACTAGGGAAATGCTTCTAACAAGCTAATACAGATTCAGCAATCGACTCTCGTGAAGGCTCCTCTCTAATGGCGGTCGATTGCTTCGTCTTTCTTTTTATTTTCCCTCTGTTGGTGCACTGTGCAATTAACTTATTTTCTGCTACAGCTTCACAGTGACCAACCAACAGTCTACTTCTTCAATGGCGCTCTTGAAGTATATAAGCCTCTGTTCAGATTTCTTCCCGTTGGACACAACTTCATCCCGTTTGAAATGTGTCTTGTAAAGTACCGACAGGGAATAGTACTTGCATCCTTTTCTTTTGCAGGCTTCTTGTCGTTTTCGCCATTTGAATTGAGCTCAGCAGTTGACATCCATCTTTGATAACTCTTCGTAAATTGGCAACTGCTTTGCTGCTGGTTCATCACTACGACTGGATATCTTGCGTCTGTTTGCCACGCTTCGCTACTTCTTCTTTTCTTGCGCCTGGGATTCCATGTCGACTGGATATGCAATAAAACTGAAGCTCGCGACTGGATCCACTGTAGATTGCGACTGGATATATAGCAACAGCTGATTCATTGTAGCTCACGACTGGATGCTGCTGTTGCTTGTGTCTGGTTGTCCAGCTGGTTTATCAATTGCTTCGCCTGAATCTTCTTCAGCAGCAATAGATTTATCTTCTTGCGTCTGGAAATCTTTGCGTTGCGTCTGGGTCAATGAATCTTGCGACTGGATTTTGCGACTGGTTGATCAACGCAAAGAGCATCTGCTGAATCTTTAGCGCAAGAGCAAAACGCTGTCGTATCAACTTATGTAAACGACATCGTTTTGCTATCGCTATCTCCAAATAGCATCTGCTGGTGAACAGTAGCTTGCGACTGGATTTCCTCCTCTACGACGTCGCTTCTCTCTTGCGTCTGGATGTACAAGCTACCTGCTGATTCTTGCGACTGCT
>KV015642.1:0-21591 GCA_001598015.1 Dorcoceras hygrometricum
TATGTGGTCCAATTTGCACTTTGATCAAAATGACTCCCGATATCAGTTTTAGCATATAGCTCTTATGAAAGGGCAGTCGACATCTAGACAACTGCTCACCCTTCTCCTTGGTGACCTTAACTATCTATGCCATAATCTAAAACATCTTTCGTTCCTTAACAATCTTTCTTTAAACATTTCTGTAAAACATCAGGTTCCATCATTTAAGACATTTGCTTCCCATTTTAAAACTTTACTGAGTATTGAATTCGACTTTGGAAACATATCGTTAAACTGGAACTGATTGAGAGAAAACCAGTCGCAATGAATAGTACCAGTCGCAAGACTAATACCTGCTGAAATGAAATGAAATACATCTGCTGGTGAACAGTGCATCTGCTGAAATTTACGAAAGCACTTGCAATATCTAAACAATGATTTCGCTACTAGCCGTCGCTTATTAAACCAGACTTTATACTGATTCAACTAACAATTACTGATTACAAAAATCATCAAATTTCGACATTAAAACTACTGGAAGAACATTCATAAATGCTAAAACAACACAGCTGCTGAATCTTAACAAGTAGATACAGCTGCTGAATACATAACTCTTCATCTGTAATATCAAAACAACAACGATGCCATCAGCTGTTGCCTATCAAACCATACCAATGATTCGACCAGCAACTACCAATTACACAGTTATCCAATTCTAATATTACAGCTACTGCAAGAAGAACTTTCATAACGTTTCTGGGAATGAATTCAAATCATCAGTTCATATAAAACTTCATAAACTTTCTCGAAGACGCTTGTAATATCTAAACAACAACGATGCCATCAGCTGTTGCCTATCAAACCATACCAATGATTCGACCAGCAACTACCAATTACACAGTTATCCAATTCTAATATTACAGCTACTGCAAGAAGAACTTTCATAACGTTTCTGGGAATGAATTCAAATCATCAGTTCATATAAAACTTCATAAACTTTCTAAAAACATACTGGAAGCATTATAAACATCAAAACATCATTTTCGAACCCATCTTTCTTTCCTTATCATGTCTAAATAATTTCAAACATGAACTTTCAATATATCAATAATATACAGGCAAGCAGATCCATTAAAACACAATATATGCTTCAAATGGTGTAGAAAAGATCATCTTTTACGTGCCTTGTTTGAAGCTTTGCAACAACAGCAAATTTCCTGCAGGAATCCTCCCTTTGAGCAACACACGATCCTTTCTTAAATTCCTTTGAAGAACACTTTAAACTTTTCTTTGCAAATGATGAAAGTCTTACATTGAAAACAGGTTTTTATATGAAAGAGATTAGTGGCAAGCTACTTGAGAAATCAAGCATGACACACCTTCAAAATTTAATAAAATTCCCCTCATAGCATTTTAATTTGTAAAACACCAAACCTTCTTTTAAAGAAATCATTTTACCTCCTTAAAACATTTTCAATTGCTTTAAAATCAGCTCGTGCATCGCTACTTGGAGTTACCTGCTGAAATCAGCCGCAGCGCAATCTTACCTGCTGGAATGAATAATTCAGCAGATACATGATATTTAAAATTACCAAAATGGCCCATATGATTTATGAAATGCATAAATATGGTCCTAGGGATTTTGGGGCGTTACATTCCTGGTTTTCCTCCGATGAGGGAGATTGACTTCAGCATTGAGTTGGTACCTGGTACAGCTCCTATCTCACGAGCCACGTATCCTTAGCACCAGCCGAGTTGAGGGAGCTTAAGGTACTTCTTAGTGATTTGTTGGAGAAGGGATTTATTAGACCAAGTATGTCACATTGGGGAGCTCCTATCCTTTTTCTGAAGAATAAGGATGGTTCGATGATGATGTGCATTGACTTTCGGCAGCTGAACAAGACTACAGTGAAGAATAAGTACCCTTTGCCGAGAATCGATGATTTGTTTGACCAGCTTCAGGGTTCAGCTGTTATTCAAAGATCGATCTGCGTTCGGGGTACCATCAGTTGCGTATTCGAGAAGAAGATGTTGCGACAACTGCGTCTCGTACGAGGTACGTGCATTATGATTTTTTGGTTTTGCCTTTTGGTTTGACTAATTCCCCTACAGTTTTCATGGAACTGATGAATCGAGTCTTTCTTGAGTTCATCGTTCAGTTTGTGATTGTGTTTTTCGATGATATTTTGGTGTATTCGAAGACTCCTATGCAACATAAAGAGCATTTGAGGTTAGTCCTTCAAACGCTTCGAGACTCGCAGCTGTATGATAAGTTCTCCAAATGCGAGTTTTGGTTGGACAGAGTGGTGTTTCTGTGTCATGTCATTTCACCTGAAGGTATATCTGTTGATCCCAGTAAGGTGGAGGCTGTTGTTGAACTGGGAGCGTCCCAAGAATGTATCAGAGATTCGTAGCTTTTTGGGACTGGCTAGCTATTATCATCATTTTATCGATGGATTCTCTAGTATAGCTAAGCCTATGACGCATTTGACCCATAAAGATAAGAGATTTTTTTGGACGGAGCAATACGAGAATAGTTTTTAATTGCTCAAGGAGAAGCTAACTACAGCGCCAGTGTTAGCTTTGCCTCCATGTTCGGGTGGTTTTGTGGTTTGTTCGGATGCTTCTCTTAGCGGATTGGGTTGTGGTTTGATGCAGAATGGTCAAGTCATTGCGTATGCCTATCGTCAGTTGAAACCGCACGAGACTCGATACCCAGTTCATGATTTGGAGTTGGCAGCAGTGGTCTTTGCTTTGAATATTTGGCGCCGCTATCTGTATGGCGAACATTTGTGGTGTATACCGATCACAAGAGTCTTCAATATGTTTTCTCTAAGTCAGATTTGAACATGAGATAGCGTAGATGGATGTAGCTGCTTAAGGGTTTCGATTGTGAGATCAAGTACCAGCCTGGGAACGTAAATGTATTTGTTGATGGTTTGAGCAGGAAGACTCAAGTGTCAATGCTTGCATCGTTGCAGATTTCGAAGGTTCATGAGCATCTGAGCACTACTGGTTGGCGTTTCTACCCAGGTGAGGAATATGTAGTGGTGTCTTCTTTTCAAGTTGAGCCACGGATTTTTGCGAACATTAGGGAAGCTCAGAGAACAGATCCATACATCCATGAGCTGAAGTTTAAAGGTCGAGATGGACAGCTGAAAGATTATTCAGTCTCATCCGATGGATGTTTGAGGTTTCATGACAGGTTGATAGTGCCAAATATGATCGATTTGAAGGAGGATATCTTGAGAGAAGCTCACTGTAGTAGACATAATGTCCATCTTGGTGCAAGGAAGATGTACCATGCCTTAAATACGGACTACTGGTGGGCAGGTTTGAAGAGTGATGTTGCTGATTTTGTAGCCCGTTGTATTAACTTTCAACAAGTTAAGGTAGAAAGGATGAGACCTGGTGGTTTATTGAAGAGTTTAGAGATGCCCCAATGGAATTGGGAGCATGTAGTGATGGATTTTGTTACCCGTTTGCCTCGTTCCAGCCAAGGATGTGATGCTATTTGGATAGTTATAGATAGACTTTCTAAGTCAGCTCACTTCATTCCCTACAGTATGACGTATTATTTGAAGAAAATGGCAAAGCTGTACCTAGATTTCGTGGTGCGATTGCATGGTGTGCCTGTGACTATTGTTTCAGATCGGGATCCGAGGTTTACTTCCAAATTTTGGAAGAGTTTGCAAACAACTTTGGCCACCAGATTGGCTATGAGTACTGCTTATCATCCCAAAACCGATGGTCAATCTGAGAGAACTATCCATAATTTGGAGGATATGTTGCGAGCTGTTTTATGGATTTAAGTGGTAGATGGCAAGATTTGTTATCTTTGGTTGAGTTTTCGTATAATAATAGCTACCAGGTCACGATTGGTATGGCACCATTTGAAGCCTTGTATGGTAGAAAGTGCAGATCACCGATTTGTTGGGAAGACTTGGGGGAGAAGCAGCTGTCTTCTCCAGAACTTGTGCAGCAAATGAGGGATCAATTTGATCGGATTAGACAAAGTATGAAAGCTGCACAAGATCTCCAAGCTAGCTATGCGATCAGAAGACGTAGGCCTTTAGAATTTCAGGGTGACCTAGTGTTCTTCAAAGTTTCTCCGTTCCGTAGTGTTATGAAATTTGGTCTCAAGGAAAAGTTAGCTCCTCGTTATGTTGGACCATATGAGGTTCTTGAGAGGATCGGTCCTTTGGCTTATCGTTTGTTGTTGCCACCATTATATGTCCTCATTACATGATGTGTTTCATGTGTGTATGTTGAGGAAGTATGAGCCAGATCCTTCTCATGTGCTAAGAACCGACGAGGTGGAGCTAGATCAAACATTGAGCTATGTTGAGTATCCCTTGCAGATACTGGACAGGAAGGAGAAGCAACTCAGGAACAAGAACATTCCCTTCGTGATGGTCTAGTGGAGCAAGCATGGTAGAGAAGAAGCTACGTGGGAGTTGGAGGAGAAAATACAACGTGAGTGGTCTCATCTGTTTGAGTAGATTTTGCATTTAACTCCAATAGCTAGTTTACTTATTGTTGTTTCCCCAGTTATCTTGAACTCGTGGTTAGTAGCCTATTGTCGTGTGTTAGAGTGCTGCTAGTTGTTTGTGCATAGCGTGATTTTCCAATGTTGGTTATTTGTTGAAGTTTTGTTCAGTTCTGGAGTTGTTGTTTGATTTCGAGAACGAAATCTTATTTCTAGTGGGCGAGGAATGTGATACCCGAAAGATCAATGGATTAATTAAGTTATTAATCGGGTTTAGAACATACCAGATCTTGCGTCAGCAGATCTGGGATGGACCAGCTTTGAGCTGGTATGCTTGGTGAAGTAATCGGGTCAAAATAAGTCATTGTAACAGCTCTGGAAGGTTGGATAATTCTATGGGAAAACGATCAGATTTGAGAGTTAGTGGTGAAATCTGGTGGTCGCGTGTTGTGCTTGACGCGTTAGTTTAATGTTCTGCGTGGGTAGCGAAGCGACATCGTTTTGGAAGAAACCATATTTGAGTTGAGCTATTCGTTAGTAACGCGTGGACCGGTTCGGTTCGTGTTTTGGTGTAGACCGGTGCATTCCTTTCAGACTTGACTGGTCTGTTTGTGCCAGATATGAGTGTTCTGGGTGCGATGAGACGATGTTTTTGGTGACTCTACTGAGAACGCTTTGCGATGCCGTTTAGCGATTAAGGCTTGGTGTTAGCGGGGTGATGTGTATCAGTTGGGAGAGTGGTCTTCTGTGCGAGGTCGTTTGGCGGAGTCCCAAATCTGTTTTGCGTAGAGTCCAGATCTGGGGTGGTCCTCAGATCTCAGCTAGTGTCATCTTTGAGCCTCGAGTTGTCGATGGTTACTGTTTACCAGATTTGAGAAGATTTAAGTTATTTAATGGAGGACTTTGACCATTCGTAAGCGATACATTTCCCGAAACTTATAATATTTGCCGTGAGAAACTTTGTCGTGATACCATAGATAGTATTCACCAAACCTTATCTTCTCCGATTGCCGACGAGAATGGTAGCGCTAGATTCCTCTTGCTAAGGTGCTTCTCCCGATACCTCTTTCGAAGATTTGGGTTAGCTCGAAGAGGATCGCGAAGATAGATACCTTGTGTAGTCTGTTAGCATTTCTAGCAGATTGGTTCTTCTGTTCAGGTAACCCATCGAGTAAGTGTTGGATCCTACATTGTGCTCCCTTTAGCGCTATCTGTTGTGCTTGAAGGGTAGGATAGAGCTGGGTGGAGCTCGTAGCTCCCAGTTCGTAGTTCTGTGCTACTGTCCCTGAGTATTGTCGTTGTTGTTGCCTTATCAGGTTTCAGATCTGAGTGCTCGGGACTTCGTTTGTAGTAATTGTAGCTCAAAAAGTTAAGGTACGGATGTCAGATTATTTTACAGCTTTGGGATAGATGGATATGTGTATGGTTGCGGGTATATGCACAGTGTATGCAATTTCGTGGGTTGTTGCAATCTGTTGCATAAAGGAGGATGAACATCAAAAACAGAATCATAGTTTATCAAAGTCCATTTTTTGAAGACTACTATTAACTTGTATAACAGTTTTATTTTAAAAATCATTAAAGCTTCGACAGATAAGAATATTGTTAGAAATGTATAAAAAGGAATATTTGATTTAATTGTTTTCATTTTGTTAATCCATTCACTGTTAATATGTTCTGTAATATCTTTATCTAATTTTTCATACCATTTGGGTTTGTCATCATGAAATTGATCTTGTATGTTCAAAATCTGGTTTGAATTCTTTTCCAAATGTGATCATCATCATACTGGAAATAGAGGGTGAAATTGCAGGAGAATAATTTTGAGGTGATGAAGGTCTTGATCTTTGTTTTGGAATTGGAGTGACGAAATCATATTTAGTTGTATTTTTAGAATAAGTAGAAAATGAATGACGAGAGGATTGTGATCTGTGTAAGGTTGGTGTGGTATCAGGCTTTATCTGTGGGTTAAATTTTATTATAATTTTTCCATTTTCTTCTTCGATTATTTGAGAAATATCTCGTGTGAGGAGTTTTTATTATGAATTGGTGAGGAATAGTTATTTCACTCAATTTAAGCGTTTTGGAGTGAAGACTGTAGGTCTATCAGTATCTTTGTAACAGAACTGTTTCTTCTTTCGAAGAAGGAACTCTGTTGTATTTGGGATTAAGTTGAGAGGACAGAACTCTGAAGTAGACTCTGTATATTATTGCAATGTTTTACAGGATGAAAATCCAGAGACTCACGTAAATCATTTTATACAAGGGAGAATGATTTGTAGTAGGTGGAAATACTCGAGTAGGCATGGCTGCAGTGCCAACTCTTGTCCTTCTTATAAAAGATTTATAAAAACTCCCCCACTACTATTTTGATTTTTAATTTGACACAATTAAAAACAAAACTCCCTGTTCAAAGGCCTTGTTTTATTTTCAAAAGGAACAAAGTCTGGATTCCATCAAGTTTTGCTTGGGCGAAATCCTTCCGGGACATTCTGACCATTGCTCTAAAGCTGAAAAAGAGAAAGAATCTGATTGCTCGAACTCGATTCAGCCCTTGGAAAAGAAAGGCTAATCAACTTGTGGTTCTTTAGGATTTTGGGGCGCTACAATTCTACCCTCCTTAATGAAATTTCGTCCTCAAAATTTTCTTACCAAATATCTCTGGGTAGAGACTACGC
This sequence comes from Dorcoceras hygrometricum, assembly GCA_001598015.1. Classification (NCBI taxonomy): domain Eukaryota; kingdom Viridiplantae; phylum Streptophyta; class Magnoliopsida; order Lamiales; family Gesneriaceae; genus Dorcoceras; species Dorcoceras hygrometricum. The sequence continues at coordinate 7,147 of KV015642.1, forward strand.
ATATCTTCTTCTGTTTCCCAAGTTGCTTCTCTCTCAGACTGGTTCGACCACTGGATCTTTACCATTGGGATACTGCGATTTATTAACTTTCTATTCTCCCTTTGAAGAATCCTTTCTGGTCGTTCCTCATAGCTAAAATATGGTGCTATTTGGATTGGTTCATGGCTCAAGATATGCGTCGGGTTGGAAACATATCTCCTCAAAGCTGATATGTGAAAAACGTTGTGCACCGAGGACAAATGTGGGGGTAAAGTTAGTCTATAAGCCAGTGTTCCTACTTTGTCTGGTATCTCAAATGGACCAATGAACCTTGGGCTTAGCTTACCTTTCTTCCCAAATCTCATCACGCCTTTCATCGGTGCTACTCTCAAGAAGACATGGTCTCCAGTTTCGAAACTCAATTCACGGCGTCTGTCATCAGCATAACTCTTTTGCCGTATTTGAGCAGTCTTCAATCGGTCTCTCACTTTCTGAATAATCTTAGAAGTCTGCTCTACTAAGTCTGGTCCCAAACCAGCTCGTTCCCCTACTTCATCCCAGTGCAGGGGTGTTCTAGACTTTCTGCCGTAGAGAGCTTCGTAGGGGGCCATTTGGATGGATGCTTGGAAGCTAGTGTTGTACGTGAATTCCAGTAAAGGCAGCTTTGAATCCCAGCTCTCTGGAAAATCGAGGATACAAGCTCTAAGTAAATCCTCTAAGATCTGAATCACTCTCTCTGATTGACCATCGGTCTGAGGATGAAATGCAGTGCTAAAGGTTAATTTGGTACCTAAAGCTCTGTGTAGGCTCTTCCAGAAAGCTGATGTAAACTTTGGGTCTCTGTCAGATACGATGGAAACTGGAATCCCATGAAGTCTGACTATCTCCTTCACATACAACTCAGCATATTTGCTCACATCATAAGTTGTCTTGACGGGTAACTGGAATCCCATGAAGTCTGACTATCTCCTTCACATACAACTCAGCATATTTGCTCACATCATAAGTTGTCTTGACGGGTAGGAAGTGAGCAGATTTTGTTAGTCGGTCTACTATAACCCAAATTGAATTGTAACCTTGGACAGATCTGGGTAAACACACTACAAAATCCATTGCAATACTCTCCCACTTCCACTCTGGTATCGGTAGTGGTTTGAGCATCCCAACTGGTATCTGGTGCTCAGCTTATACCAGATGACATGTCAGGCACTCTGAAACAAATCGGGCAACGTCACGTTTCATGCCTGGCCACCAATACAGCTGCTGGAGATCCTTATACATCTTAGTGATCCCTGGATGAACTGAATATGGAGCGCTGTGAGCTTCTGTCATCATCTCTGACCTCAAATTGTTCACATTAGGAACCCACAATCTACCCTGAAATCTGATAATCCCTTCTTCCTAAGTATAGAGATTGCTGCCGCGCTCTAAATCTTCTTTAACCCACCGCTGCAGCTGATCATCCAGCCGTTGACCCTCTCGAATCTGATCCAACAAATTAGATCGAATGGAGAAACCTGCTAGGACTGCGCTACTACAACTGGGAACCAGCTCTAATCCAAAACCTTCTATTTCATAAGCTAAGGGTCTCTGAACCGAAATCTGGGCTAATCCAACTGATTTTCTGCTAAGAGCATCTACCACCACGTTGGCTTTTCCATGATGGTAGCTGATAGTGCAGTCGTAGTCTTTAACCAGCTCTAACCACCTTATCTGTCTCATATTTAACTCTTTTTGGGTAAAGAAGTACTTTAAACTTTTATGGTCTGTAAATATCTCAGACTTCTCCCCATACAAATAATGTCTCCAGATTTTAAGGGCAAAAACCATGGCTGCTAACTCCAAATCACTCTGCTGACAGCTGGGAGTCCATTCAAATTTAACTCGCTTCCTAGTCAGCGTTGTTAATGGAACTGTTGTCTTTGAAAACCCTTGAATCAATCGTCTGTAATATCCAGCCAGTCCCAAAAAACTCCGCACTTCTAAAACTGATCTTGGCACAGGCCAGTCTCGTATAGCTTCTACCTTGGCTGGATCGACTTCTAAACCATCCTTTGAAATTATATGTCCTAAAAACGCAACTTTATCCAGCCAGAACTCACATTTGCTGAATTTAGCAAACAATCTCTTATCCTTCAAAACTTGCAACACTATACAAAGCTGACTAGCATGTTCGGAGCTGGTCTTGGAATAAACTAGGATATCATCTATAAACACTATTACAAACTGATCCAAAAAGGGATGGAAAACTCTATTCATCAAATCCATAAAAATAGATGGAGCATTTGCTAACCCAAAAGGCATCACCAAAACTCGTAATGACCGTATCGGGTCCTAAAAGCCGTCTTATAAACATCGTACTCTTTAATCTTCAATTGGTAATATCCAGATCTTAAGTCTATCTTGGATAACACCGCTGATCACTTCAGCTGGTCGAACAGTTCTTCAATTCTGGGAAAAGGGTATTTGTTCTTAATGGTTAGCTTATTTAGTTCTCAGTAATCTATACACAATCGAAAGCTCCCATCTTTCTTCTTAACAAAAAAACCTGGTGCTCTCCAGGGGGATGTACTAGGTCGAATAAATCCTTTATCCAACAAGTCTTGAAGTTGCTCTTTCAGCTCTTTCATTTCAGCAGGAGCGAGCCTATAGGGAGGTCTGGAAATTGGAGCTGCCCCAGGCACTAAGTCCATGGCAAACTCGATCTCCCTGTCTGGTGGCAAACCACTGATATCCTCTGGAAACACCTCTGCAAACTCACGCACCACTTCCACGCCTGAAAGCAGAGGTTTACTAGAAACAGCTAGGGAAGATAAACTTACAAGAAATCCTACTCCACCTTTTCTTAAACAGCGCTGCGCCTTCAAGGCTGAAACTAAACGAGGAACTCCCTGAAGGTGGTCACATCTGAATGAAATCTGGGATCCTGTGGACAGATTCAAAACTACTGTCCTAAGCTTAAAGTCAATCACTACTCCATATTTTGACAACCAATCTATTCCCAAAATCAATTCGAATTTGGGCATGGGTAGAACAATTAAATTGGCAGTAACTACGTGCCCTTGAAGTTCCAGCTCTAAGTCACGATAGATGTCACGAGATATCAACTCCTCTCCTGATGGCACAGTCACGCAGTAGCCTATGGACAATCTCTCTGTTACACAATAACTCTTAGCAAAGTCCACGGCTATAAAGGAATGGGTCGCACCTAAATCTAAACAGGGAAAAGGAAGACAAACCAGCAACCACAATCTTACCCGTCATCACCGTGGAATCTGGTTTAGCTTGTTCAGCTGTCATGACATAAGCCATGCTGGGCACCAGCTGCTTCGACTGGGGACAGAACTTGGAGATGTGGCCTTGAGCCGTACATCCACTTTGACCATCTTTGCACTGTCCCGGGTGATTCATGTGACATTTGGGACAAACTGGCTTGCTATTACCAGCTGGTACAGCACTGATTGGTTGGGCTGGAATAGGCTTGAGCTCTTGAGGTCGCTGCTGGTTACTATTTTGTTTCTTAGGCGGCCTCGAATCTGGCTGCTGGAAAGATTGCCTCCTCTGCTGTCTCTCCTGCTCCACATCTTTCCAATCTTTCTCCACTCGTAGAGCCTTGTCTACAGCTTCCCTATAAGATCTGCGTCCTACTACCTAACATTCAGCTTGAATGTAGGTCTCAACCCTTCCATGAAGTGGCTCACGTTCTCCTCAGGGTCCCTTCCTATAAGAGGTACGGAATATCAGCCTATCTCAAACTTCTGGATGTACTCTTGCACAGTTAAACTCCCTTGCTTCAAGGTCAAGAATTCTCGCTTCAACTTAGACCTCTTATCCGCAGTAAAATACTGCTCATAGAATACTCTTTTGAACTCTTCCCACGAGAGATTCACCAAGTCTATAGACAACTTCGCTCCCTCCCACCAGATCATTGCGTCACCCCTTAACATATAGTTGACGCACCTTGGCCTATCCAAGTCTGGAGTCTGAAGGGTAGGTCTCAACCCTTCCACGAAGTGGCTCAGCTTCTCCTCAGGGTCCCTTCCTATAAGAGGCACAAAATAACAGCCTCTCTCAAACTTCTGGATGTACTCTTGCACAGTCAAACTCCCTTGCTTCAAGGTCAAGATTTCTCGCTTCAACTCAGACCTCTTATCCGCCGTAAAATACTGCTCATAGAATACTCTTTTGAACTCTTCCCACGAGAGATTCACCAAGTCTACAGACAACTTCGCTCCCTCCCACCAGATCATTGCGTCACCCCTTAACATATAGATGGCGCACCTTGGCCTATCCAAGTCTGGAGTCTGAAGGTACTCGAAAATTACTTCCATGGATTTAATCCAGCTCTCAGCAACCAGTGGTTCTGTAGTACCACTAAACTCCCGCGGTTTCTGTCTTCGAAACCTCTCCTGGGAATCATCATAATTTGGTCCACTGCTGCTAGAAGATTGGCCATTTCCTCGGGCGGATTGCTCTATCATTAGTTCTAAGAGTTGGGCAATTCGATCATTGCTATCTGGATTTGTTTCATCATCTAGGTTGCTTCTTCTACCTCTCCCTCTTCCTGACATCTTAATCTATAGCCCGCAATCCACCACAAAATGAAATCAAAACTCGAAAGAGAAAGAACTCTTAACATAAAATAAAACTCACAAACTAGGAGATGCGGACGATGAAAGCTGCTTCAGACTGGGAAGATGTGTTTATCTCAGAACGTCGCTCTGATACCAAGTTGTGACGCCCAGACCCAAGGGAGTCAACAGAGTGGGAAAAATTAAGAAATTAAAACAAATGGAAGGACCAAATTCGAATATATAAACTGAAAGCTGGAACGAATCTAATGGCGCCAAGGGAAAATTAAAAAAAAACAGACGACAAACAGATTTCTATTCATAATGCAACTGCGATGTTACAACTACTGGACTTTACATAAGTTCTCAATTGTTGTAACATATCTTAATGAACAAAAGATCCAAAACAACAAAAGCTATGCCTCTGCGGAAGATGCCAGCCATTGACAAACACATTTCCCCCAATCCGAATCAACTTGCACCTCCCGCCTGCTCCTGAGATGCCTCACCTGCATTGAGAAAACTAGTGAGCCTAGAGGCTCAACAAGTAAAACTGGAAATAACAAATACATAATGCAGGTGACTGAACTGAAACTCGCTAACAAAGACAATTCAAAACTCGAATCTAAATTGCTTATACTGAATAATTATGAACTAGAGGCTCTATGTTGGTCCTCGTTCATGAAGCATGATAACTACTGATCAGTAATTCTCTGTGAAGGATTACAATATTTCCATAATCCTGTCTCTTCCATGAAGGGATTACGGTCCTACTGTAATCCTGTCCCTTCACCAAGACCGGGCCCTCAATAAATCTGAAGTCTGAACTTTACTTCTTTCTGGAATAGCTATATACTGGCTCTTGATCGAAAGTCGATCACTGGAATCTTGTGGAATCACTGCCATGAAACTAAGTTTTATTTTAAAATTGCTACTGAGTGTATAGTTATTTGGGTTGAAAACCAGCTCTAAGGAAAAGACTCGAAAGTGCTAAAACAGGCGACGCTAAGAAGCAGACGTTGGTATGAACTAGTCCCAGGAGACACAGAAACCAGTCGCAAGAGAAACCAGTCACAAGATAAACCAGTCGCAAAAGAAACCAGTCGCAAGCAAACCAGTCGCAAGAGAAACCAGTCGCAAGAAAACCAGTCGCAAGAGAAACCAGTCGCAAGCAAACCAGCCGCAATAAATAGGATGCGTCTGCTGGTTATGAACAGTGCGTCTGCTGAATATAATAATAATAAAAAAAAAAGCAACTGCTGATCCTAGAAGGCAACTGCTGAATTTTGCAACAATATGACTACTGAATTGCGAACAATGCAACTGCTGATGACACTAACCATGCTTCGACTTAGACAGAATCCGAACAAACTAACTTCGCTTATCAAATCAGGAATTGCTCCTGATTGAATCAGCGTTGTTTATTCGTTCAAATTCAATGTCCAGAGTCTTCATGGAACTGTAGAAAACAAGAACTCTAGAATTTGTACAACTCAATATAATTTAAAGTACACCATTTCTTATATGTTTTCTCAATACAGCAAGAATCGAAGTTACTTTCCTGAATGAAGGTCGCAACGTGCAGATGATCGCGGTTGGAAGTCTCCACAAGCACACCGAAAAACTACTTAACTTTAGAGAAACTAAAAGTTTTAAGTGCAACCAATGAATCCAGAAACTCACGTAAATCATTTTATACAATGGAGAATGATTTGTAGTAGGTGGAAATACTCGAGTAGGCATGGATGCCGTGCCAACTCTTGTCCTTCTTATAAAAGATTTATAGAAACTCCCCCACTACTAGTTTTTATTTGTAATTTGACACAATTAAAAACAAAATTCCCTGTTCAAAGGCCTTGTTTTATTTTCAAAAGGAAAAAAGTCTGGATTCCATCAAATTTTGCTTGGGCGAAATCCTTCCGGGACCTTCTGACCATTGCTCTAAAGCTGAAAAAGAGAAAGAATCTGATTGCTCAAACTCGAATCAGCCCTTGGAAAAGAAAGGCTAATCAACATGTGGTTCTTTAGGATTTTGGGGCGCTACAGGTGTGGTTAAGAATGTTGAGTTTTGATTCAAGGGGTAGAGCATTATCCCACCAATTTCTTAGTTGGCCAATAAACGCTTGGAGAATGAGGGTCGAAGAAGTTTCCTCATTTTGACCTTTAATTTTGTAGGCAAGCCGTTCCATGCCCATTTCGTGTAATGTATTTAGAATTTCGTATTCTGATTTGTCATCGATGTTCCATTCGATTATAGATTGACCAGCATATTTTGTATTTTTGAATTGGTTTCGTTCTTCGTAACCAATATCGACTGGGGTAGGTATTGAATAGTAATTACGTGTATTATTATTATTAAATCGGCGTCGTCTGTTATAAATTTTGTTAATTTGTTCATTATCTTCGTCAAAAGGATTGTCAATAATATTGACATCATCTGAAGATTCATTTTCAGAGGTATCGGTAGTTTGGGGTGAGTCATCAGATTTATCATTATTGGTTTCAACACAGTTGATCATACGTCCAGATGTACAATTTCTGAAAGTTTGGCTGAAATTTTAGTTAGGATTTGATCAGTATTTTTATCAAAATTGATTTGTTTTTCTTTTCATAAGGAATGATTTTTGTTTGAAAGAAAGGTTTAGTTGTGTCATTAAACGTTGAGTTTTTTGTATGTTGAGTTTGATTAAGATTATTAGATATATGATAAACTTGGGTTGCTATCGTTTTAAGTATTTGATTAGAATAATTATTCTGTTGAAAAAATTGTATTAATATCTTCTCAATTGATAGGTTCTTTCACACCTCATCCTCATTTAAAAGGATCAACTGTGACTTCACCTTTCGATGTATGGAGTTTTGGAGTTTGTAAAGGAGGATGAACATCAAAAACAGAATCATAGTTTATCAAAGTCCATTTTTTGAAGACTACTATTAACTTGTATAATAGTTTTATTTTAAAATTCATTAAAGCTTCGACAGATAAGAATATTGTTAGAAATGTATAAAAACGAATATTTGATTTAATTTTTTTCATTTTGTTAATCCATTCACTGTTAATATGTTCTTTAATATCTTTATCTAATTTTTCATACCATTTGGGTTTGATAATCCTGTCACTTCCATGAATGGATTACGGTCCTACTGTAATCTTGTCCCTTCACCAAGACCGGGTCCTCAATAAATCTGAAGTCTGAACTTTACTTCTTTCTGGAATAGCTATATACTGGCTCTTGATCGAAATTCGATCACTGGAATCTGGTGGAATCACTGCCATGAAACTCATTTTTTATTTTAAAATTGCTAATGAGTGTACAGTTACTTGTTGAGAACCATCTCCAAGGAAAAGACTCGAAAGTGATAAAACAGGCGACGCTAAGAAGCAGACGTTGGTATGAACTAGTCGCAAGAGACACAGGAACCAGTCGCAAAAGAAACCAGTCGCAAGAGAAACCAGTCACCAGCAAACCAGTTGCAAGAGAAACCAGTGGCAAGAGAAACCAGTCGCAAGCAAACCAGTCACAAGAGAAACCAGTCGCAACTTGGAACAATTGTACTAATCGATGTTATTGCACAATAAACAGATGTCAACAACTGAACACAGCGATGTGATATGACTGCTGGTTATGAACAGAGCAACTACTGATCCTAACAATCGAATGCAACTGCTGGAAAGGAATAGAGCAACTACTGAATTGCAACAAGTGTGATTACTGATGGACACTAACCATGCTTCGACTTAGACAGAATCTAAAAAAACTAACTTCGCTTCTCAAACCAGGACTTGATACTGATCGAACCAGCGTTGTTTATTCGTTCAAATTCAATGTCCAGAGTCTCCCTGGTACTTTAGAAACATGAATTCTCTGGAATATGTACAACACAGTGTATTTTAAGGTACACCATTCCTGGTTAACCTTCTGGTGAGTTTCCTCAAAAATAAAGTGTCAAGGCAGTGAATCCATATCTTATACTCAACATTTCTGAAGCTAAGCTGAACTGAACTAGCAAGCATACATGGAAAACAACGAGCAATATATGTTTTCTCAATACAGCAAGAATCGAAGTTACTTGCCTGAATGAAGGTCGCAACGTACAGATGATCGCGGTTGGAAGTCTCCACAAGCACATCGGAAAACTAATTTTAGAGAAACTAAAAGTTTTAAGTGCAACCAAATGGATCCAGAGACTCACGTAAATAATTTTATACAGGGGAGAATGATTTGTAGTAGGTGGAAACACTCGAGTAGGCATGGCTGTCGTGCCAACTCTTGTCCTTTATCCAAAAGATTTATAAAAGCTCCCCACTACTATTTTGATTTGTAAATTCGATGCAACATTTTTAAAACAGACTCCCTCGAAAGGCCTAGTTTTATTTTCAAAGAAAACAATGTCTGGATTCCATAAATTTTGTGCTTGGGAGAAATCCTTTCGGGACCTTCTGGCCATTGCCTGAAATCTGAAAGGAAGAAAACAAATCAGATTTGTACAAAAATCTGGATGCTCAACTCGAATCATCCCTTGGAAAATAAAGGCTAATCAACTTGTGGTTCTTTAGGATTTTGGGGCGCTACAACTACTTTGTGTGATGTTGTATCTGTTGTGACTCCTGCCGGCGCGAGCCTGTTCTCCCAGGAGATTTTGTTCCATGGCGTTCTTAGGTTTGGTGAGAATGTGTTGTTAGCCAAACTGATCAGATTAGTGATGTGGGATTTCAACTGTATAGTGGGAATGGACGTGTTGTCTAGCTTTAGGGCCTCTGTGGATTGTTTCCATGGCGTTGTGCGATTTAGGCCCCAGTCTGGCGAGAAATGGAATTTCTATGGCCAAGATTCCCAGTCAAAGATTCCTTTAGTCTCTATGATGGAGATGTTTAGCCTGTTGTCGCTATAGAACGCTGGTTTTATGATCTATGCCTTAGATGCGTCTTCTTATTTGAACGAAGAGCTTAGTAGAGTTCCCGTGGTTCGACATTTTCTGGAGGTGTTTTCGGAGGAGATTCCTGGTTTTCCTCAGAGGAGGGAGAGAGACTTCAGCATTGATTTGGTACCTGGTACAGCCCCGATCGAGAGCTCCGTATCGTTTAGAGCCTGCTGAGTTTAGGAAACTTAAGGTTCAGCTTAGTGATTTGCTGGAGAAAGGACTCATTAGGCCTAGCATGTCCCCGTGGGGAGCGCCTATCTTGTTTGTTAAGAAGAAGGACGGGTCGATGAGGATGTTTCATCGATCAGTTTGTGATTGTGTTTATCAATGACATTTTGGTGTACTCTAAGACTCCGATGCAGCACAAAGAGCATTTGAAGTTGGTTCTTCATACGCTACGAGACTCGCAGCTGTATGCTAAGTTCTCCAAGTGCGAACTTTGGTTGGACCGAGTTGTGTTTCTGGGTCACGTGATTTCTGTTGATGGTATTTCTGTGGATCCCAGTAAGGTTGAGGCTGTTCTCAACTGGGAGCGTCCCAGGAATGTTTCTGAGATTCGTAGTTTCTTGGGTTTGGCTGGCTATTATAGGCGTTTTATAGAAGGATTTTCTAGCATAGCTAAGCCAATGACGCAGTTGACTCAGAAAGACAAGAGGTTTGTGTGGACTGAGCAATGCGAGAATAGTTTTCTGTTGCTCAAAGAGAAGATAACATAAGCGCCAGTGTTGGCTTTGCCGTGTGATTCAGGTGGTTTTGTGGTTTGTGCAGATACTTCCTTGAATGGATTGGGTTGTGTGTTGATGCAGAATGGTCGAGTCATTGCATATGCTTATCGTCAATTGAAACCACATGAGACTCGTTACCCAGTTCATGGTTTTGAGTTAGCAGCAGTGGTTTTTGCTTTGAAGATCTGGCGCCACTACCTGTATGGTGAGAAAATTGTGGTGTACTCCGACCACAAGAGTCTGCAGTATCTGTTTTCTCAGTCAGATTTGATCATGAGACAGCGTAGATGGATGGAGATGCTAAAGGATTTTGATTGTTAGATCTAATATCAGTCTGGGAAAGTGAATGTAGTTGCTGATGCGTTGAGAAGGAATGCTCAAGTGGAGATGTTGGCTTCGATGCAGATTTCGAAGGTCCATGAGCATCTAAGCACTACTGGTTGGCAATTTTACCCAGCTGAGGATTATGTTGTGGTTTCTTTCTTTTCAAGTTGAGCCACAGATTATTGCTAGAATTAGAGCAGCTCAGAGGTCTGATCCATCCATCCATGAGTTGAATCTTAAGGTGAGAAGTTGTGCCAAATCTGATTGAGCTGAAGGAAGAGATCTTGCGAGAAGCGCATTGCAGTAGATACAGTGTCCATACTGCTGGATGCAAGGAAGATGTATCATGCCTTGAAGCAGCATTATTGGTGGGCTAGTTTGAAGAGTGATGTTGCTAATTTTGTAGCCCGTTGTCTGAATTATCAACAAGTCAAGGCTGAGAGGATGAGACCTGGTGTTTGTTGCAAAGCTTAGAGGTGCCCAATGGAATTGGGAGCACATAGCTATGGATTTTGTCATGCATTTGCCTCGTTCCAGCAGAGGTTGTGATGCGGTTTGGGTTGTGATAGACCGATTGTCGAAGTCTGCTCACTTCATTCCCTATAGCATGACCTATTCTTTGAAGAAGATGGCGAAGCTGTACATAGATTTTGTGGTGCGGTTGCATGGTGTGCCAGTTTCGATTGTTTCAGATCGTGATCCGTGGTTTACTTCCAGGTTTTGGAAGATTTTGCAAATAGCTTTGGGTACCATATTGGTGATGAGTACAGCGTATCATCCTCAGACAGATGGCCAATCTGAGAGGACTATCCAGATTTTAGAGGAAATTTTGAGAGCTGTTGTGATGGATTTTATTGGTAGCTGGCAAGATTCATTGTCTTGGTTGAGTTTTCCTACAATAACAGCTATCAGGTAACGATTGGGATGGCGCCATTCGAAGCTTTGTATGGAAGAAAGTGAGATCGCCTATATGTTGGGAAGAAGTCGGGGGAGAAGCAGCTGTCTTCTCCAGAGTTTGTGCAGCAGATGAGAGATCAAGTGGATCTGATTCGCCAGCGAATGAAAGCTGCTCAAGATTGCCAAGCTAGTTATTCAAATAGGAGGCATAGGCCTTTAGAATTTGAGGTTGGTGATCTAGTTTTCCTTAAGGTTTCTCCTTTTCGCAGTGTTTTGAGATTTGGCCTAAAGGAAAAGTTGGCTCCTCGTTATGTTTGTCCTTATGAGATAGCTGAGAGGATTGGCCCTCTGGCATATTGTTTGCTGTTGCCACCAGATTTTTCCTCTTTACATGATGTGTTTCATGTTTCGATGTTTAGTAAGTATGAGCCATACCCCTCGCATGTGTTGAGAACTGATGAGGTGGAGCTAGATAGAACTTTGAGTTATGTTGAATATCCATTGCAGATCTTGGATAGAAAAGAGAAACAGCTGAGGAATAAGACCATTCCCTTGGTAATGGTTCAGTGGAGCAAACATGGTAGAGAAGAAGCTACGTGGGAACCGGAAGAAAATATGCAGCGTGAGTGGCCGCATCTGTTTGAGTGAGTGTTGTATCAAATTCCAGTCGTTGGTTCTTTGTTATTTCCTAGTAGATGTTTGCTTATGTTTGTTTCCCCAGTTATCTTGTGATGGATCTGTGTCAACAGATCCAGATTGAATTTTGAATTACACAAAACTTATTACTGTGTTTCTAACAAATCTACGAAGTGTGCAGATATCAACAGGAAAAGGTATATTGCGCAAAGAAGATGAGCAGTAGAAGTCTGTCCAGTCTATGGTAAAAGATAAAGTTCACAGTTGGTTTGATTCATCACTTAGACGGCAGTTGGATTAGCAATGGAGACGTCCTAAGTTGAGTCAGTTGTTCGTAATCAGGCGGAGGCCAAATTAGACCAGCAGATGTGATAATTGCTAAGAGAGCGTGAACCAGCTAGAACAGAAACTATGAAGTCTGCTGGAGAAATGTCGAAGAAGAAGATGAACAGTAGAAGTCTGGAATCAGTAGCGCAAAGAAAGAAGAAATCAACTGTTGGATTGAAGTGAAGAGATATCTGGATTCAGTGATGATGACGTCAGCATGACTATTGGAAGAAGCTGCGAGCATCAACGATGACGTCAGCATTGCTGATTGAAAGAAATCAAGAATTAGCAGTTGACAAGAAGCGCAAGATCTGGAATCAGCGATGATGACATCAGCAGTGATGTCATCACATTCAGCAGAGAGCTACAGTGCAACCAGCAGTTGGTACTTGAAAAGAGCAATGACAAAATGATGTCGCTTGAATAAGTTGATACGAAAGCGTTTTGACTTCACGCTAAGATTCAGCAGATGCTCTTTGCGTTGATAACCAGCAGTCGCAAAGTACCAGTCGCAAGGTACCAGTTGCAATATACCAGTCGCAAGATGATGACCCAGTCGCAAGCTACAGTGCACCCAGTCGCAGGCTACAGTGTTTTGCATATCCAGTCGCAGGAAATCCAGTCGTAGGAAAAGCAGACGTAGTGAAGATTTGCAATCCAGTCGACAAAGTAATCCAGTTGCAAGAGACAGAGTGTACAGGCGTAAATAATGAAGAGTTACAACCAGTCGCAATAGTTGAAGTCTGGAACCAGTAGCGAAGCAGTTGACGAATCATTATGAAGAATTAATAAAGACTGGATGCAACTACTGAGCTTAATTCAAATGTTGAAGACGACAAAAAGCCTGCAAAATAAAGGACACAAAGGAAATCCCTGTCGGTACTTTACAGAAAACATTTGAACGGGAAGAATTTGTGTCCAACGGTTTGAATTCAAAAAGAGGCTTATATATGAGAAGAACGCTATTTTAGAAGCGTCGACTGAGTTAGAGTGCTGTTGGAGTGGATGTTGGTTGTACAGTGCACCAACAGAGGGAATATGAACCTGAAGCAAAGCTGTCAACTATCATACTAGAGAAAGCTTAATTGCAGTTGACAGCTGAGCTAGTATTAGCTTGTGTAGAGCATTTCCCTAGTGTGTGAGAAATAGAGAGTTGAGCGTTTCATTGTAACAATCTCACACACAGATTCACTCGCACATTTCGTGAGTTGAGCTAAATTGATTAGCAAGTGAATCAAAACCCAAATGTAAATCAGTTGTCGTCCAAGCATGATGACGTAAAACTCTGTGTATGTAGTCTTTGAACAGAGACGTTAAACAAGTTCTGAGTGAACAGCCGAGGGCTGGTAGTTTCTAGGAGTTCTCACAGCTGCTGGTTGCGGGATCGGGTCTGTACACGTTGTATAGATCAAATCTTCTAGTGGAACCTTCCGAGGTGGAAGAAGGGGAGACGTAGGACTTTGAGGTCCGAACTTCCAGAAACAAATCAATTGAGTATTGTATTCTTTAAGCTTTCAGCACTTGCATTTATATTCAGAATTCACGCATACACAGTTAGCACACACAGTAAGTCTCGAACAGATTTATGTTGCACATAAATCTGTTTGTGATGTTTTAAAATATAGGATTCAGTTCTGGTGTTTTCCGCATGTTTTATTAACATACCAGATCTGTCTCCGGTGCTCTGTTTTAATGTTCAAGAACCCGAGGTATTGCACCTCATCTGTGAAATAGCAGTGCGCAAAATTTTTAAATCTTGACAACAGCGCCTGCTATCTCTTTAAAACCGGTCCTAACAAGTGATATCAGATCAGGTTGTTCTTGAACGAGCACTCTTTTTAAAACACATGTGCTATGTTTTTAACTATTTTGAGAAGCTTATTTTATGAAGGCCAGATGACTTGTTTTTATATAGAACTGGTTTTCTCTTGATGAATTGTCACGGGATGCGCGAGTTTCGTGCGGATGCCAAGTTTCTATTTTCGTTGTGCTGTAAGATCACCTGGAGCGAGGCTCGGTGACAAGCACATGGGACGAAATAGGAGAATGAAAATCTGAGCTTT
>KV015643.1:25536-54934 GCA_001598015.1 Dorcoceras hygrometricum
GCGGGGATCGACCAGCTGAACTTCCACTCGGTCCAGCTTGGTTACCTGAAACTCCTGCAAATGGGTAACACAGACCCAAACAACAAAAGCAGGAAACGAATACGAGGTCAAGCCTCAGTACGAAGAGCTATCAAAGCAGTAAACATGCAACAAGCTATAATCAATGCTATGAATGCATGAGGGCTATCAAGAAGTCGGATAGCTAGGCCAGTCTATCAACTGGCAACTCAAGTCAAGCCTCTATACCACACACAGCCAATCAGCCGGTGGAAATCATCGGTCCGTGATCATCGGGGCCCGTCAGCCCATCACAGCTCGGTGGAGACACTCGAATCCGGTAGTCACCACTCCGACGATAGCGTTGGACTTTTCGGGCACGACTTAACAGTCGGCCAGTCGCAACGTGGCACCCAATCAGGTTATCGAATCAATTTCTCATTTCAGGCTCAAGATGTATGCAATGAATGTCATTCAATAATCAATGCGCATTGCATACAATTCATTTCATGAAACAGAATATAGAACTCAATCAATTCCACAAACTGTAACACGTATAAACATAGAATTCACATCAGCAAATCCATAACATCGATCACAACCATGTTCACGCCTAAACTGCTAAGAGTTGCTCAATTCGTACCTCAATTCCTCAATTTACCTAACAGATTTCCTCCTGGCTCAAATCACGCAGCAGGACACTTCCTGGAAGCTGAAATCTGTTACAACACAGCTAATATCTTATCTAAATTCTTAATCATCAACACGTTAAACCTACTGCCAGAAGTTACTCCAAATTCTACACTTCCACGAAGGCAATAACTACTAAAACCGAGCTCAACTACAAGAATTGCTCACCCAAACAGCTCACGCTAGCAGCAGAACGCTTGCACAGACTTTCCTCAAAAGCTTCGAAGTCCAACAGCTTCGCGTTTCCACTTCCAGCGCAAATCAACTACTCAAATGGGTAGCAAACTAAGGAGCGAATCAAGGGGATCCAGCGCCACTAAGATCTTCAAAAACAGAGGCTGGAATCGACAGGAAATGGCGATAGAAGAAGATGGTGAACAGTAACTCGTCGAGGGTTTGAAGGAGAAGAGATAAGAGATATCTGGCTCAAAATAATCTAAGTGTCGATCAACACTTCTATAAATACCTCTTCAAATCTCACCTGCTGAATCATACAAATCAATCAAAGAAATCAGCAGGAGACAATCAGCAGCAACCCTCTTCTCCTCTTCGTAAAATCAGCAGCAACGACTAAACAATAATCTCATGAAAACGCTACAAAACGACACCGTTCCAACTTATCTAAACGACGCCGTAGCAGCCATCAGCAGACAACAGCTCTCGCAAGCCAAAGCAACTAAGAGCTGCTGACAGCTCTCTCTCTTATACAATCTATCTGCTGATTGCGAGAAATAACACAAACGACGACGCATCTACTAATCCAAACGACGTCACTTCAACGCTCTCGCACAAGCGCGCCTGCTGATCAGCAGCAACCAACCAAACGCAAATACTACCAGCAGCAAGTATTACGTCACGCCTACGCCATCATATCTGCTGATTCCAATAGCCATCTGCTGAAATAATAGCGAGCGTTGACTTTACCCAAAAATCGATATTTCTCATTCTTAACTAGTGCTGCTGCTGAGGAGATCGGCAGGAACCACAATCTTTACACAATTCCTCAAAAAGTACGTGATTAATCCCCAAATCAAAACGATTAATCACTAATTCAATTTCTCAATCCTCACAGTTTGTGTGTACGCCAATTTATTGCTTTAGTATTTGCTAATTGGATTTTGTAGACGGTGAGAAAATATCATTGTGAGATCATAATCTTTCGACAGTGAGCTTCAATTTTTTGAGATCACAATGAAATTTTCTGTGGCATCACCGTCTACATAAACTAATATAGTTGACATGAAGCAAAAGTAAAGAAAAATGGAATGGAGGTTTTGTGAATTCGATTGTAATTGTCTCTTAATCTATGTACATGAGAAAAATTAGTAGGACCTTTTCAGTTTTGAAAAATTCCACTGAGACGCCCCGATTCAATAATATGGAATAAATTGAATTAACTAACTTTGAAGGGTGCAAAAGGAAAATTCTTATATATATATACTAATTGATTTATTAATAAGTCAAAAGATTCTGGACTGATCTGCAACCTTGGTGTTGGTCCGAGAAATAGGATCAAAAAGATCAGCAGCCGTGCTTTTTCAAGAGTTAAAAGATTTTGCGCGCTGCTACTTAAAACTGGAGGTGCAATACCTCTTGTTCTTGAACATCTAAAAAAATCACAAGAGCACCGGAGACAGATCTGGTATGATTTAAAAAATCATGCGGAAAATACCAGAACTGAATCCTAATATTTTAAAATGATTCAAACAGATTTATGTACAACATAAATCTGTTCGACTGTGCAAGTGTGCTTACTGCTAAGGCGTGAGTGCTGATAATAAAATGCAAGTGCTGAATGCAAGTGCTGAAATCTGTTATGCGTATGCGAAAATGCTAAAGTAAATGCAAGTGCTGAATGAATAAAAGAAATACGATACGCAGCAGATTTGTTTCTGGAAGTTCGGACCTCAATGTCCTACGTCTCCCTTTCTTCCACCTCGGAAGGATCCACTAGAAGACTTTGATGGTTACAGTACATCTGCAAACACCCACCCACACAAGCAGCATTTGTATGGACTCCTAGACTCTACCAGCCCTCGGCTGTTCACTTGGAACTTGTTTTATGTCTCTGTTCAAAGACTACAAACACAGAGTTTAACGTCATCGTGCTTGGATGGGACCTGTTTGTGAAAGGTTTTGATTCACTCGCTAAACAATTTAGCTCATCTCACGAAATGTGTGAGTGAATCTGTGTGTGAGAATTACAGTGTACGCACAACTCTCGTAAGAAAATTAATCTCACACACTGGGAAGTGCTCCTAAATGAGCTGATAAGAACTCAACAGTCGACGTCGTTGTAAGATCTTCTCAGAATGGTGGTCGACTGCTTCGTTCCACTGTATCTTCCCTCTGTTATTTTGTCTCTTTGCTCAATCAACAATCGTCACTTTCTTCCTTCAAATCTTCTCGTATAAATAGCTTCCTCAAGAGATATAGCCGTTAGATTAATTCCAATTCCTTTCTGCGCTTGTTACGGCTAAATCGTCGTCTTCCCAAATGTGTGCAATGCTCCTCTGTAAATTGTACTATTTCCCAGAATAGTACAAATCTTGTTCCCTTGAATTGAGGCAATTGCACGACTCTATTTCAGCCATTGATTCTTTCCATCTTGAGCGTTGATTGAGTTGAATTCTTTGCGCTACTGCTGAAACTTCAAATACTGCGACTGGATATCTTGCGTCTGGTTTTCGCTCCATTGCAATCCAGTCGACTGATATAATCTCTTTTCCCTTTGCAACAACTTCGCATCTGGTTTTTCTTTCATTGTGCTGCGACTGGTTGTCCAGCTGTTGATCTTGAAGTGCTTGTGACTGGATACACAAAGCTTGCGACTGGATGCACAAAGCTTGCGACTGGATGCACAAAGCTTGCGACTGGGTTGATCTTCTGTCTTTGCGCTACTGCTGAAATCATCGTTGTGTCTGGATCTTTGCGACTGGTACATCAACTTGCGACTGGATTCATAGCAACAGCTGGTTCATTGAAGCTCTCGTCTGGATGTACTGTTGCTTGCGTCTGGATGTACTGTAGCTACCTGCTGGTTTCTCTTGAGAGTTGTACCTGCTGGTTCTTAGCGCAAAACTATCTGCTGAATCTTAGCGCGAAGGCAAAACGCTGTCGTATCAACTTATTCAAACGACATCGTTTTGCTATCGCTATCTTTAAATATCAACTGCTGGTGAACAGTAGCTTGTGACTGAATGTTCTTTCTGTACGTCGTCGCTTTATCTCTTGCGCTTCTTTTCACAACTGCTGATAGCTTTAGCTTCCTGCTGAATGCACTGTAGCCTGCTACTGATTGTGACGTCACTGCTAACTTCATCAACGTTGATCCAGCTCTTGCGCTTCTTTTCACAACTGCTGAATGTGATGACATCACTGCTGATGTCATCATCGCTGATTCCAGATTCCTCTTAGCGCTATGTCTTGATCCAACTGCTGATTCATCTTCGTGTCTGCTGATTATGCTGACGTCACTACTGATGTCATCGTTGCTAATCCAACGACTGATTCTGCTGACGTCATCTGCTGATTTATATGCGCTTGCGCTACTGCTGGTCTTTCTTCATCTGCTGATTATGATTTTGTCACCGATGAAATCATCTTCGATGGTCCACTTAGATGTTCCAGCTGGTTCCCTTTTGATGTTCCAGCTGGTTCATCTTCCTCTTCTAGCGCTTGCAGCTGGTTCTTATCGTTCCAGCTGATTCACTTCGCTCCAGCTGGTTCAACTTGGCCTCCGCCTGATTACAAACAACTCACTCAACTTTGGATGTCTCCATTGCTAATCCAGCTGCCGTATACAATGATGAACAAAACCAGCTGCTGAACTTAATCTTGTCAAACCATCTGCTGGACAAATTCAGCTTCACGACATCTTCTTCTTCGATCTGAAATCTGTACACTAAGTAGAATTGTTAGAAACACAATAATAAGTTTTGTGTAATTCAAAATTCAATCTGGATCTGTTGACACAGATCCATCAATCTCTCCCTTTTTGATTTACACAAAACTTTAAACAATAAATGTATGTTCTAACAATTCTCTCCCTTTTTTTGGGAATCAAAAGAGTTCGAATCTGGGTCTTCCCATGAATTTTAAAATGAAACTCTCCCTACACTGTTACAACAAAAACAACGTAACAGCAGGAGTTTTAAATTTGAAAAACAAAACTAGCTTTTGGGAAGCACCGTATGCAAGAGCTATATGATTTTGAAACAGAAACTCATGCATAGCTCAAATTAACAAAGACAACGACGCTACTCTCCTGTCTTTTATAACATAAGCTTAAAACAATTAAAAACAAAATTTTTGGCACCAGCTGAAATCCGCAAAATAGAACATTTGAAAAACTATCAGAGCATCAAAATATTGTTTCAAATAACAATGTGCTACTGAGTTACTTATATATGAAGAACCAGTAAACAGATAAAAGCTCAGATTTTAAATCTCCTATTTCGTCCCATGCGCACTGGCCTTCATAAACAAGCTTCTCAAAACAGTTAAAACATTTAAAACATAGCACATGAGTTTTAAAATCAGTGCTCGTTCAAGAACAACCTACTCTGATACCAATTGTTGGTCCCCGAGAAATAGGATCAAAAAGATCAGCAGCCGTGCTTTTTCAAGAGTTAAAAGATTTTGCGCGCTGCTACTTAAAACTGGAGGTGCAATACCTCTTGTTCTTGAACATCTAAAAAAATCACAAGAGCACCGGAGACAGATATGGTATGATTTAAAAATCATGCGGAAAATACCAGAACTGAATCCTAATATTTTAAAACGATACAAACAGATTTATGTACAACATAAATTTGTTCGACTGTGCAAGTGTGCTTACTGCTAAGGCGTGAGTGCTGATAATAAAATGCAAGTGCTGAATGCAAGTGCTGAAATCTGTTATGCGTATGCGAAAATGCTAAAGTAAATGCAAGTGCTGAATGAATAAAAGAAATACGATACGCAACAGATTCGTTTCTGGAAGTTCGGACCTCAATGTCCTACGTCTCCCCTTTTTCCACCTCGGAAGGATCCACTAGAAGACTTTGATGGTCACAGGACATCTGCAAACACCCACCCACACAAGCAGCACTTGTATGGACTCCTAGACTCTACCAGCCCTCGGCTGTTCACTTGGAACTTGTTTTACGTCTCTGTTCAAAGACTACAAACACAGAGTTTAACGTCATCGTGCTTGGACGGGACCTGTTTGTGAAAGGTTTTGATTCACTCGCTAAACAATTTAGCTCATCTCACGAAATGTGCGAGTGAATCTGTGTGTGAGAATTACAGTGTACGCACAACTCTCATAAGAAAATTAATCTCACACACTGGGAAGTGCTCCTAAATGAGCTGATAAGAACTCAGCAGTCGACGTCGTTGTAAGCTCTTCTCAGAATGGTGGTCGACTGCTTCGTTCTACTGTATCTTCCCTCTGTTATTTTGTCTCTTCGCTCAATCAACAATCATCACTTTCTTCCTTCAAATCTTCTCGTATAAATAGCTTCCTCAAGAGATATAGCCGTTAGATTAATTCCAATTCCTTTCTGCGTTTGTTACGTCTAAATCGTTGTCTTCCCAAATGTGTGCAATGCTCCTCTGTAAATTGTACTATTTCCCAGAATAGTACAAATCTTGTTCCCTTGAATTGAGGCAATTGCACGACTCTATTTCAGCCATTGATTCTTTCCATCTTGAGCGTTGATTGCGTTGAATTCTTTGCGCTACTGCTGAAACTTCAAATACTGCGACTGGATATCTTGTGTCTGGTTTTCGCTCCATTGCAATCCAGTCGATTGATATAATCTCTTTTCCCTTTGCAACAACTTCGCATCTGGTTTTTCTTTTCATTGTGCTGCGACTGGTTGTCCAGCTGTTGATCTTGAAGTGCTTGCGACTGGATGCACAAAGCTTGCGACTGGATGCACAAAGCTTGCGACTGGATGCACCAAGCTTGCGACTGGGTTGATCTTCTGTCTTTGCGCTACTGCTGAAATCATCGTTGCGTCTGGATCTTTGTGACTGGTACATCAACTTGCGACTGGATGCATAGCAACAGTTGGTTCATTGAAGCTCTCGTCTGGATGTACTGTTGCTTGAGTCTGGATGTACTGTAGCTACCTGCTGGTTTCTCTTGAGAGTTGTACCTGCTGGTTCTTAGCGCAAAACTATCTGCTGCATCTTAGCGCGAAGGCAAAACGCTGTCGTATCAACTTATTCAAACGACATCGTTTTGCTATCGCTATCTTCAAATATCAACTGCTGGTGAACAGTAGCTTGCGACTGAATGTTCTTTCTGTACGTCGTCGCTTTATCTCTTGCGCTTCTCTTCACAACTGCTGATAGCTTTAGCCTTCCTGCTGAATGCATTGTAGCCTGCTGCTGATTGTGATGTCACTGCTGACTTCATCAACACTGATCCAGCCCTTGCGCTTCTCTTCACAACTGCTGAATGTGATGACATCACTGCTGATGTCATCATCGCTGATTCCAGATTCCTCTTAGCGCTATGTCTTGATCCAACTGCTGATTCATCTTCGTGTTTGCTGATTATGCTGACGTCACTACTGATGTCATCGTTGCTAATCCAACGACTGATTCTGCTGACGTCATCTGCTGATTTATATGCGCTTGCGCTACTGCTGGTCTTTCTTCATCTGCTGATTATGATGTCATCACCGATGACATCATCTTCGATGGTCCACTTAGATGTTCCAGCTGGTTCATCTTCCTCTTCTAGCGCTTGCAGCTGGTTCTTATCGTTCCAGCTGATTCACTTCGCTCCAGCTGGTTCAACTTGGCCTTCGCCTGATTACGAACAACTGACTCAACTTTGGACGTCTCCATTGCTAATCCAGCTGCCGTATACAATGATGAACTAAACCAGCTGCTGAACTTAATCTTGTCAAACCATCTGCTGGACAAATTCAGCTTCACGACATCTTCTTCTTCGATCTGAAATCTGTACACTAAGTAGAATTGTTAGAAACACAATAATAAGTTTTGTGTAATTAAAAATTCAATCTGGATCTGTTGACACAGATCCATCACTTGGAAAAAACTTTCGAACTAAGAACAGATCGGAGTTCTCATAAATGCAGAACTTATAATTAATACAAGATAATGTCATTCAGATTTCATTGGAATAGAAGTAAAGCAATCTATTACATAATTCCCAAAAAGTGTTCTGTCTAAACTGAATACTACAAAATGATGTGATCTGGACTAGCACGGAAACATTGTCGATAATAAACACCCTCGATCTTATCCAGCTCGCGCCCACCAACCCTGCTTAAACATTGTCGCATGCACTCAAGAAAACTAGTGAGCTTAGAGGCTCAACAAGTAAAATTTGGGGATAAAAACATCATGCAACGCAGGAAGCATAAACATACTTGAACATATTTAAAGATAGTTAAAGGAAGTAAGATTTAACATAAAGCTTTTCTTGTAACTATATAGTAAAAACAACCCTATTCTTTGTTCTATTTTCTTTATGAGTATGGTTCAGAAGCTCTCCTTAGGTCATGGTCGTTTGATCAAGCTATCCTCTATAAACAGACTCTGGCGAATAAATCACAATCTTTACTATGTGGAGGGGCACACTGGTTCGTCAACCAACATCCTCACCCTCCCTGGGCTGACCGTTTTGCCATAAGTAATTTAAAACTTTGAAATATACTTCCTTTAAACTTTATGAAATATGATATGAAAATTCTGGCATTCCTCTGTTGGATCTGTTTTTACAGATCAGAATCTAATTTTGATTAACACAAAACCTACTATTATCTCACCAACGATTTAAGATTGATGTGCAGTCTCAGAGCAGCATAGAAGATGTCCAAGCTGGTTAAGGACAAACCAGCTTGGAGTGAAGAAGACAGATCAGGAAGGTCGGTCAAGCTGGATGTTTAAGAGAGATGGGTTTATTACGGAAGATGAAGATGAAGATGGAGATGAGGAAGAATCTGTGAGAAGTTTGATGAGCTCGAGGTGAACCCTGTAGAAGAAGAAGAAATTACAATATCAGGGTGCACTCGATCAGTCTCCATAGGACAGAGCTATTACAGATTAGAAGAGACCTGCAAGATATTGAAGAGATGTCAAAGCTGAAACAGTGAGGGGAGGCCCAATCTGGTACAACAAAGGAGAAGCAGCTCAGGAGAAGAACAACTCGGATCGGTGGTCAACTGCAAATCCAGTGAAAGCTGAATTAGAACAGATGTGATCCAAAGAAGAAGAGATATAATCACTGGTGCAAGATTTTTCCAGTGCAGAGGATCACATGTTGTTTGATACCAAAGGAATCATGGAGGAAGATTTCTGTAGTGAAAGAATAAACCAGTTGGGAAGGAAACCAGCTGGGAAACAAGCTCAGAGCCCAAAAATGTTCAAGAGCAGCAAAAAACAGAACAATAGCAGCTGTGATCAAGATCAGATGAGAAGTGCAGCTTAGAGAAGAAACACAAATCAGCTCAAGAGCAGCTCAGAGATCAGCTAAGAAAGACCAGCTGGGAGGACACCAGCTGGTATACCAGATCGGGAGTTTTGCGCTAAATCAGATAAATTAGTTTGTGCAATCTTAGAATATTAGAAGACAAGCTAATTTGTCTGACCGAGACACATGCTCAAAGTCAGCAAAGGATGAAGCGCAGAAAAAAAGAGCTCAAATCAAATAAATCCTGCAATGCATTTAATGCTAAAAGACACAAAGTACAACTTTGTGAGAAGCCTTTACAACGGATACACCTTTGTGTCAAATGGATATAACAGATCTAAGACTTTATATCAAGAGCAGAAGCAAGCAGAGAAGTATATGAGAGAGGAGCTTTTGACAAGAAGAATAGAGCAAAATAGAATACAAGAGCAGAGAACAGTGCTAGTTGAAAGTTTGCACACTCTGGTGGCAGCAGATGTGTAAGCTGGTCTCGTGTCCAGGTGTGAGCTGGTGCATAGACATTGAGATTCAAGGAGATATCTTATTCGACAGCATAATCCTGGGAAGACGTCGAGATATCATCTTGGAGAGAAGCATTTCCCCAGTGTGTGAGAGTACAATAGAGAGAGTGAGCGAACATTGTAAAACTCTCACACATGATTCACTCGCAGATTCCTATGATGAACTGATTAGGTTCTGCGGGTGAATCAAAACCACAATATATTCCTATCCTTTGTAGTCTTTGGACAGAGACGTTAAACAAGTCTTGTAGTCTTTCTCAATGAGACTTTAAAGAAGTGTTGGATTGTTAGCCACACAGCCGATGAGCTGGTGTGCATAGATGGCTAGGAGTTCTTATAGCCTGTGGGCTGTCGGATCTGGTTGCAGCAGAAGCTGTTGTAATAAAATCTTCTAGTAGATCCTTCCTATGCGGAAGAAGAGGAGACTTCCATAAACAAATTGCAGCGTATTTCTTTACAGCTTTCTGCATACTTCATTCACGCATCGCACACTTTAAAACAGTGTTTAAAACCTATTAATAATCTTTCGATTTTCAGATGATAGTTCAGGTTGTTTCAACAAGATTTTATATATTACCTGATCTATCTCTCGGTGCACTAACCTTTCAAGAACACTGAGTTATTGCAGCTCAAGATTTAAGTAATCAGGTTGCACACGATCTAGACCAGCTCGCAGAGCTATTGGTCAAGCTGTGGCGCAATCTGATTTCCCTATTGCGTGCTGGTTTTCAAACCGAAATTTTTAAATGCACGTAATATGATCTTTTGATCTAATGATGGGTGCCTAAGTTGTGTGAGAGCCCAAAACACCCCCCGCCAAATCGATCCTAACAATTGGTATCAGAGCAGGTTGTTCTTGAAAGAGCATTTTAAATTGAAATTTTTAACGGTTTTAAAATGTTTTTCGGCTATGATAATTGCTTTTCGCGGAAGCTTATCTGTGCTACAAAATAGATTAAAGATTTTAAAACTCACTCTATGAAGTTAGGGGGAGTAATTATTTTTTAATAGTATAGCACTGGACCAAGACTGAAAGGAGCGGCCACATCTCTTCTGTCGAGCTAACAGATTGCACGAGACTGTGGACGCCAAGACATCTTACGATGGATGTGCTGAAATAATAGCGCATATGACAGAGTTCGAGAGAAGCGGAAGAGATTATGTGATTCCATTATCATTTTTCTTCCAATCTGAATAGATGATCTTTTTTGTTTGGTAGAACAGAATCTGTTTTTAAAACTCATATCATGCATGCTGCTTTTGCAAACTGTCATCCCTCGGAAAATGTTTTATTTTCGAAAAATAAAATTACCCTGTGCTCTGTTGAGGGGGAGTTTTATTTTAAATATTAAGGGGAAGACAAGATTTCGAAACCCTTTTTGATTCCCACAAAAAGGGGGAGAAACATTTCTAATCATAAACATACGTACATATGTTTATTCAGGTTTTGTGTAAATCAAAAAGCGTGAGATTGTTGGATCTGTTTTTACAGATCAGAATCTTAATTTTAATTAACACAAAACCTACTATTATCTCACTAACGGTTTAGGATTGATGTGCAGTCTCAGAGCAGCGTAGAAGATATCCAAGCTGGTTAAGGACAAACCAGTTGGGAAGGAAACCAGCTGGGAAACAAGATCAGAGACCAACAATGTTCAAGAGCAGGAAAGAACAGAACAATAGCAGCTGTGATCAAGAGCAGATGAGAAGTGCAGCTTAGATAAGAAGCACAGGCCAGCTCAAGAGCAGCTCAGAGATCAGCTAAGAAAGACCAGCTGGGAGGACACGAGCTGGTAGACTAGATCATGAGCTTTGTGCTAAATCAGATAAATTAGGTTGTGCAATCTTAGAATAATAGAAGACAAACAAATTTGTCTGATCAAGACACATGCTCGTAGTCAGCAAAGGCTGAAGCACAGAAAAGAAAAGAGCTCAAGTAAAATAAAGCCTGCAAAGTATTTAATGCTAAAGGACACAAAGTACAACTTTGTGAGAAGCCTTTACAACAACTACACCTTTGTGTCCAATGGATATAACAGATCAGAGACTTTATATCAAGAGCAGAAGCAGGCAGAGATGTATATGGGAGAGGAGCTCTTGACGAGAAGAATAGAGCAAAACAGAATACAAGAGTAGAGAACAGTGCTAGTTGAAAGTTTGCACAATCTGGTGGCAGCAGATGTGCAAGCTGGTCTCATGTCTAGGTGTGAGCTGGTCCACAGACATTGAGATTCAAGGAGATATCTTATTCGACAGCACAACTCTGGGAAGAAATCGAGATATGAACTTGGATAGAAGCACTTTCCAGTGTGAGAGTACAATAGAGAGAGTGAGCGAATACTGTAAAACTCTCACACCCGATTCACTCGCAGATTCCTATGATGAACTGTTTAGGTTCTGCGGGTGAATCAAAACCACAATATATTCCTCTATCTTGTAGTCTTTGGACAGAGATGTTAAAAAAGTTTTGTAGTCTTTCTCAATGAGACGTTAAAGAAGTTATGGATTGTTAGACACACAGCCGGCGAGCTGGTGTGCATAGATGGCTAGGAGTTCTTGCAGCTTGCGAGCCGTCGGATTGGGTTGCAGCAGAAGCTGTTGTAATCAAATATTCTAGTGGATCCTTCCCATGCGGAAGAAGGGGAGATGTAGGAGATTCATCTCCGAACTTCCATAAAAAATTTTCAGCGTATTTCTTTACAGCTTTCTGCATAATTCATTTACGCATCGCACACTTTAAAACTGTGTTTAAAACCTGTTAATAAGCTTTCGATTTTCAGAGGTATTTCAGGTTGTTTCCGCAAGATTTTATATCTTACCCGATCTATCTCTCGGTGCACTAGGAGATGTAGGAGATTCATCTCCGAACTTCCATAAAAATTTTCAGCGTATTTCTTTACAGCTTTCTGCATAATTCATTTACGCATCGCACACTTTAAAACTGTGTTTAAAACCTGTTAATAAGCTTTCGATTTTCAGAGGTATTTCAGGTTGTTTCCGCAAGATTTTATATCTTACCCGATCTATCTCTCGGTGCACTAACCTTTCAAGAACATTGAGCTATTGCAGCTCAAGATTTAAGTAACCAAATTTCACACGATCTGGACCAGCTCGTAGAGCTGTTGGTCAAGCTGTGGCGCGATTTGATTTCCTTATTGCGTGTTGGATTTCAAACCGAAAATTTTTAAATGCACGTAATATGATCTTTTGATCTAAGTATGGGTGGCTAAGCTGTGTGAGAGCCCAAAGCACCCCCCAAATCGATCCTAACATCCTCCTTCGTAACCTTTCCATATATCATTAAAATATTTATACATACTATTCTTAAAACTCTTCTTGAAACAATTTTCTCTGATCGGAAAATGATTACTTAAACTTTTGTGGTTCGCTTCTTTGAAAGATACTCATAACTTTTGAAAGCTGTTGGGAGTACGACGGAGTTCAAAGAAAGAACCTGAAATCAGCTCAGACCATAATCTCAACGAAAGTAGAAGTAAATGGTTCGTTACTGCTTTATTTACCTCCTAGAAGTTGATGGTAGTTCAAATCGTAAAAGAAATAATCATTTGAATCAAAAGAACGATTAAACTTTGATAAGAATATAGTCCAGAATGGACCTATAATGAATCATATTGTAAGCTCAGATCAGCTCAGAATAGAAATTCAGATCTGGGGTATTTTCTCAATTCAGATTAGGAAAGTCAACTTCAGCTTAGAACACTCAGACTAGATTAGGAAGGTCAAACAACGTCAACTCAGCTTAGATGATCAAATCAGATTAGAACATTTGAATGAGCTTAGAAAATCAAATCAGATCATAACTTAAGGTCAGCTCGAGGAAATATCAGATCATAACATAAGATCGGCTCCGGAAAATATCAGATCACAACTAAAGATCAGCTCGGGGAACAAAATAGAACGTGATCGTAGATTAACGATACTTATCTGTTTAGATGAAGT
Organism: Dorcoceras hygrometricum; assembly: GCA_001598015.1. NCBI lineage: Eukaryota > Viridiplantae > Streptophyta > Magnoliopsida > Lamiales > Gesneriaceae > Dorcoceras > Dorcoceras hygrometricum. The sequence continues at coordinate 39,142 of KV015643.1, forward strand.
CCTTATCCAAACAAGAAAATAAAATATCTAAATAAACATCCCGAAAAACATTCTCATAAGATGCTTATAGTACATCCTAGTATTATGAAAGAAATCACATCTTTGAAACAAAATATTTTCTGTCCAACAACATGAAACTAAACAATCTGCGACCCTCTTGTAACATAAACAAAAATCACCATACTACTGGAAACATCTTTCTTGAATAAAACATAAAAACTGAAATAAACATGCAAGAAACCTAATATGCTTTCATGAATATATCAAGAAACAGAGTTTAATTTCCTCAATGATCGAACAACAACTAACAAGAAATTTTCCGGCCTTGAACGACTTACAAAGCATGATCAAAATCACTTTAAAAGAGTTGGAGTTTCTGTCGGCTGGGAGCTTTTTCAACAGTATTCACCGCTTAAAAAGAGACCTTTGGAAGTAGTTTTTAGTTATGGTGATAAAAGTACTCTTCATGTCTATTTATATGAAAAACAGGACATGGAAAATATTATTTTATTCTTTAAAAAGGGTAACCAGATCGAACCGTTTAAAAATAAATCAATAGCTGAACCGTGCTTGCTTTACTCGTCGGCTAACTCGTGTGAACCGTGCTCCTATACGGGACTGGAAATCATCTAAGAGGAAATCCAGTATACTCTGAACAATGTACAACAGGGGTACAAAATAACTCTTTAACACTTCGACACAATTTAAATTTAACTTTGGGGCTATATGGATTTCCGAATATACACCCGCGCGCTGTCTATTTTTTAAACCAAATATGTTTTTATCTGTGGAAGTTAATCTGTGCAACAAAATCTTTTGAGTATTTTAAATGTTTTCTGTAGCATATGATCTTTTTAAAACTCATATCATGCATTCTGTTTCTCCAAAATATCATCCCTGCAAAATGTTTTCTTTTTTAAAACTGAAAAACCCTTGTATGTTTCAAGAGGAGTTTTTATTTAAATATTCAGAGGAAATCAAGATTTCTTAACCTTTTTGATTCCCGCAAAAAGAGGGAGAAATATCTTGGAAACTTTTTATTCGTGCTTCTGTTTATCCAACGTTTATGTTAATAAAAAAAGGGGAGATTGTTGGATCTGTGAATAGATCAGATCTTAATTTTGATAAATACAAAACTTGCTGCTTTTTATAACAATTTACGTAAGTGCGCATGCTAATTTGAATCCGATCAGATCAGAGCCGAGCTAAAGAACTGTATAGTATAAGAATATTTGAGCTCAGTTTAGAAGAAGAGAAGTAGAGACAGAACAGTTCAGACAGAAGATTCAGCTTAGAGCAGAATCAACTCAGATCAGTTGAAGCGCAGGTTAGCTCAGTTTAGAATAAGATCAGCTCAAAGCAGAATCAGTTTAGAACAAGCACAGCTCAGAACTGTTAAAGTTCATATTAGCTTAGAGCAGAGCTGAATAAAACAGAGTAGAAGAATTATTCAGTTTAGAGCAGAACAGGATCAGATAAAAACAAGAGCAGCTCAGACATATCAGATTTGAGCTTTGCAACGGATCAATTCACATAAGAAGAGAAGAACTTAATGGAAAGAACAGATCAGAGCGAAGTCCATATCAGATCAGCACAGGCTATCAGCTCAGACAAACAAGTTAGTTTGAACAATTTTAAAACTGTCATATCAGAAGATGTTCAAAAAAGATTTGTTCATATACGACAAGACGTCAGTTCAAATGCGTACAAAGATACTAAATAACCTCAACAACGTATGTACGATGAAAGGATGATAATGACACAAAGTCAGAAACTTTACAGAAGCTTTTCAACTGGCAGAAACTTATGTCCAACGGTAACATCAGTACAGAGGCTATATGTATACCAGTTGAACAGAAGAAGAGTAAAAAGGAAAGAAAAAAAATAAGAGAGTGCAGTAGTGTGATGCTGCATGTGTGCACAGAGTGCAAGTTCAGAGCAGAACAGAGTATTAAGTTGTGCACACACCAGCAGATGTCGTCGTCATGTTCGAAGATCATGAAGAAGACGACATGTGTGAGGCAACATAATATGAGAGCTGAGATGAAATAGATTAGTTCATACACACACGCAAATTCACTCACAAATATGAGAGGTGAGCGAAACAGATTAGAGTGAATGTAATTCAAATCATATCAATTATGTCTTGGCACGAAGACGTTAAACTTAGTGTATGTATTCTTTCTCATTGAGACATTAAACAAGTGAACAGAGTTGAGTCTAGGAGTTCAGATCGGGCAGTGTTGTAAGTCCCGACTGAGTGGTTTTCTAAAAGTGTGTATGAATCAAAGTCTTGTAGTAGAAAGCCGTCCAGTTTGTAAGAAGGGGAGACGTAGAAGCGGTGGCTTTGAACTTCTGACACAAATCCAGCGTAATAATTTATCGCTTACTGCATACATGTTTTCAAAACTGATTTTAACTAAAGTTCAATTTTCAGGGAGTACTTCGGGTTATATTCCACCTGGTTCTTTAAGACCAGACCCTATCTACTCTCGGTGATCAAACATTTCAACAAACAGGAGCAATTGCAGCTCCAAGCTAATTCAAATCGTGCACGGCTGTATTAGGTGATGTAGTGCGTGTTGTCCTTGTGTTCTCTTAGCACGGATGCGATCTGATCCAGTTCATGGTTCTAAATTTCCCAGCAAATGTATCAGAGCAATATGATCTGGATCTTTATTTCTAACAAGTGGTATCAGAGCAATTTCATCCGGATTTTGATTTCTAACAATCTTCATCCGGTGCTTGTTTTCTCCCAGTCCTCTATTCTTCTTTTGATATTCAACGTTAGCCATTTTCCAGTGCCTTAATCATTAATCTGGTGTTTGTTTTCTCCTGATTAGCTATCCTATTCATCTAGTATAAGCTTTTATCTGATAATTATTTTGGTTTCTGTGTAAACCGTAAATACATTACAAATATTAGTTACCACATACATTACAAATATTAGTTATCACAAAAACTTAACTAACAGATATAATTTTGATAATTTTTTTTGTAATGAAATGGAAGGAATCAAAGTTGTTTTCCTTAATTATTTATTTTTAATAAATAATAAAATAAATAAAATAAATTTGTTGATATTGTTTTCAAATCTTCTTTCCCCTATTCAAAGTTACGAAAATCTCATCTTAAAAGATTTGGCTATCCTTTTCTTATTATTATATATTAGATATATATTTTCATGAAAAAAATGGAACAAGAGAAAGAGTCTGTGAGACAAAATAAATTATCCATGCCCTGTCTGTTTTCATATGTTTAAAATAATTTTAAAAATGTAGATTTCTATGTTTTGTCAAGTGCCAACACACTGTTGTAGAAGAATTGTATTGGAAGGCTGTGGTTTCTACACTTCAAAGTTATACACACATATCAAAATAAACAAGATGGTAGTTTTTCTTGAAAAGTTCTATACTTTGTATTTGAAATTCATATTGGTTTATATCCGTGTGTGTGATTTATAATTTATGATATTGTATAATCACTTCCATCGTTTGATTGAACAATAGTTAAATTTTTTATATCCAAAATTCTTCTGGAGGCTCCATAAATTCCAACATGTTTGTTAGGATCAAGTGCTTACCACTAAACCAAAAGCTATAGTTGTGAGGCGATGTGCAATTTTATTTTCTTATACACGTGAAAGTGCAGAGTACACCTATTATGTATGTTAGAGTCTGGTTGTTAGACCCATGAGTACGGGGAGGTGCATGTCTAACTGCTGGTATTGTCTCATATCCCTTAGAGATCAGTCTTACCATTATCCTATCCACAACAGATAAAGTATTACGCATTAAGATCAGACGTCACACTTTTGCGGTCCACCTCGTCAATCGAATCAAGCGACCTAACGTCAGTATGTTGTTGTAGAGAGCTTCCCAGTAGGTCGTCCATCTCAATACTATTATCATGGTGCATGCTTAACAACAAAATAACCATATAAGTATAGAAATATGCTTCTTGGGGGACTCGAAACCTTGACCTTTCTCAGATACAATTGTTATGATCAAACTCTTACCATTAGGCTAAAAGTATGTTCTTAGTCAAGGTACAAATTTATTTTCTTATACATGTGAGGACTGTAATTAGCGTAGATGATTAATGACCTAATCAGTCCAGATTAGTTGTTAACTAATCGAGATTAATCATCTTAGGAGTATCGGTTGAGATGGATCAGCGAGGTTACATGGTGGAAGCTGCTTTGGGTTCCAGTTTAGACCAGCACGGGTGCGAGATGTTTGAGTGACATGTGCTGATCTTCGGAGTGTAAGCTGATTTGTGTTTACTGGAGAATTGTATCAGTTCAGAGTGCGCTGGACACATAATGTAAGGACCCACCCAGGGGTGTGGGTAGTCCTATGAGTATGGGTTCACCCTCCAGGGTCTCCACAGTAGGGAGCTGGGTGGGTCCTTACATTCTCCTTCCTATCCAGGATCTGCACTGGATATTCAACATAGCTCAAGATAGAATCCAGCTCAACTTCATCAGTCCTCAACACATGGGACGGATCTGGCTCATATTTCCTAACATTGACACATGAAACACATCATGCATCGCTGTTAACTCATCAGGCAGCCTCAATCTATAAGACAACTGTCCGATCCTCTCAACAATCTCAAAGGGACCCACAAATCTAAGAGCCAATTTATCCTTCAATCTGAATCTCATCACACTCTTGAAAGGAGAAACTTTGAGAAACACTCAATCGCCAACCTCAAACTCCAAAGGTCTGCGTCTCTTGTTAGCATAGCTAGCATGTCGATCTTGAGCAACTTGAATCAACTCAATCTGATCCTTCATGTGTTGCAGAAACTCAGGAGTAGACAACTGCTTTCACCAATCTCTTCCCAGCAGATCGATGATCTACACTTACGACCATATAACGCTTCAAAAGGGGCCATCCCAATAGTCACTTGGTAGTTGTTGTTATAAGAAAACTCAACTAAGGACAAGGAATCCTGCCAGCCACCACTGAAATCCAATACAACTGCTCGCAGCATATCCTCTAAAATATGAATGGTCCTCTCAGATTGACCATCTGTCTGTGGTGATAGACTGTACTCATAGCCAATCTCGAACCCATCGCTGCCTGCAAGCTCTTCTAGAATCGGGAAGTAAACCTTGGATCTCTGTCACACAATATCAAAACCGGCACTCCATGCAATCTCACCACATGGTCAATGTACAGTCACGCAATCTTCTTCATCGAGCATCTCACATCATAGGGAATGAAATTTGCTAACTTCGAGAGTCTATCAACAACACCCAAACAGCATCACATCCCCTACTCGATCGAGGCAAATGAGTCACAAAATCCATGGCGATGTGCTACCAGTTCCACTGAGGCACTTCTAAACTCTGTAGCAATACACCAGGTCTCATCCTCTCAGCCTTGACCTGTTGGCAATTCAAACATCGAGCTACAAAGCCAGAGATGTCATTCCTCATGCATTCCCACCAGAAGTGAGACTTTAGGGCATGATGCATCTTCTTTTCTCCCGGATGCACACTGTATTGACTACAATGAGCTTCATTCAAGATGTCTTCCCTCAAATCAATCAAATTCGAAACCACCAACCTACCTCAAAATCTCAAACATCCATCAGAAGCAACAGAAAAATCCTCAGACTGACCATTCTGAGCCTTAATCTTCAACTCATGGACATACGGATCAGTCCTCTGTGCTGCTCTAATGTCTGATACAATCTGTGGCTCGACCTGAAAAGAAGAAACCACGAAGCACTGATCACCTGACTGAAAACGCAAGTCCCCAAATCCTCATGGACTTTGGATATACTCATCGACGTCAACATCACAGGTTGGGATTTCCTACTCAAAGCATCGGCACTAAATTCATCCGCCCAGGCTGATACTGAATCTCACACTCAAAATCCTTCACCAACTCCATCCAGCGATGTTGCCTCATATTCAAATCTGACTGCATGAAGATATACTTCAAACTCTTGCGGTCGGTGTACACCAAAAATTGTTCACCATACAAATAGTGACGCCAAATCTTCAAGGCAAACACTATCGCAGCCAACTCTAAATCATGAACGGGATATCTCGTCTCATGGGGTTTCAACTGTCGAGACACATAAGCTATCACACACCCGTTCTTCATCAACACGCATCCCAAACCACTCAGAGAGGCATCAGAGCAAACGACAAAACCTCGAGAACCCGAGGGCAAAGCTAACACAGGAGCAGTAGTCAACTTCTCCTTGAGCAACTAAAACTCGACTCACATTCTTCAGTACAAACAAACTTTCTATCCTTTTGGGTCAACTGAGTCATCGGCCTATCTATCGAAGAGAACTTCTCAATAAAACGCCGATAATAGCCAGCCAAACCTAAGAAACTATGGATCTCGGTCACACTCCTAGGTCGCTCCAAGTTAAGAACTGCTTCGACCTTACTAAGATCCACAGAAATCCCTTGCGATGAAATGACATGACCCAAAAAGACATCTCTATCCAGCCAGAATTCACACTTGCTGAACTTCGCATACAGCTGTGAGTCTCTCAGTTTCTTCAAAACTAATCTCAAGTGCTATTTATGCTCTCTGAAGTTTCTCGAATACACCAGGATGTCATCTATGAAGACAATCACAAAACGAAGGATATACTCACTGAACACGCGATTCATCAAATCCATGAAGACATCAGGAGCATTCGTCAATCCAAATGGCATCACCAAAAACTCATAATGCCCATATATAGTCCTGAAAGCCGTCTTCGCCACCTCAGCGTCCCTAATCCGCAATTGATGATAACCAGATCGCAGATCAATCTTAGAGTATACAGCAGATCCCTGCAACTGGTCGAACAAGTCATCGATCCTCGGCAACGGATACTTGTTCTTAATCGTCGCTTTGTTCAACTGCCAAATATCCACACACATCCTCATAGATCCATCCTTCTTCTTCACGAAAAGAATCGGAGCTCCCCAGGGCGACATACTCGGTCTAATGAAGCCCTTCTATAAAACATCACGCAACTGCTCTTTGAGTTCCTTCAACTCAGCTGGCGCCAATCGATACGGAGCTCTAGAAATCGGGGCTATTCCTGGCACCAACTCTATGCTGAAGTCAATCTCTCGTCTCGGGGAGAATCCAGGAATCTCATCCGAAACACGTCGGGAAACTCTCGAGCAATCGAAACATCATACTCGGTCTAATGAAGCCCTTCTATAAAACATCACGCAACTGCTCTTTGAGTTCCTTCAACTCAGCTGGCGCCAATCGATACGGAGCTCTAGAAATCGGGGCTATTCCTGGCACCAACTCTATGCTGAAGTCAATCTCTCGTCTCGGGGAGAATCCAGGAATCTCATCCGAAAACACGTCGGGAAACTCTCGAGCAATCGAAACATCGCCCAACCCTACTTGCGATACTTGGGAAACATCCAAGGCATAGATCATAAACCCTGAATTCTCTAGCGAGAACAAACTAAACATTTCCATGGCAGACACCAAAGGAATCTTAGGTCGCGAATCAGCACCATAGAAATCCCATTTCTCTCCAAATTCAGGCCTAAATATCACTACACCATGAAACAATCAACTGTCGCTCTATAACTGTGTTGGGTGGTATTACGTCGGATCGATGTCAATTGACGGACCAAAAGTGCGGAATAAAAAACAAATCAACAAGATCACAACGATTTTACGTGGTTCACCCAAACCGGGCTACGTCCACGGAGCTACTGCAAATATTTTATTCAGAGAAATTTACACCAAGTGTACAACAACTCTCAATTTCTCCCACTCCCACCCGAGTATAACCGAGAAAATAATTTCTCAACTCACACAAGAAAAACCTCACACTATATATATTTGTATATATAGAAGAAAACTTGATTTTGGGATGATTCATATGAGAAGAGAGGGGCTCTATTTATAGAGCCCCCAGGAAAACAAAAACGCATAACATTAATTGTGCAACACTCTCCTGCCAACCGCCAACTTCTGTCTTTTTAATTATCAATTGAATGGTCAACAATCTCCCACTTGAAGACTTGATCTCAATCATGTCTTCACACCATCAATGCAGTAGCTCGTAGTTCTCCTCTACACTAGGAGTCCAACTGAAGTTGAACATAACTTCAGTTTGTCAGTGGTCACAGTATTTGTGAGCATATCGGCTGGATTTTTACTTCCAGGAATCTTTTCAAGCATCAAGATTCCATCTTCCAAAACTGATCTGATGAAATGGTACCGTACCTGTATATGCTTCGTCCTAGCATGATACACAGGATTCTTGGCCAAATGAATAGCACTCTGACTATCACAGTATAATATGCTACTCTCAAACGTTTGACCCAATTCCTCAAGAAATGATTGCAACCAAATCATTTCTTTGCTAGCTTCCGTCACTACAAAATACTCTGCCTCAGTAGTCGATAGTGCAACAATCTTTTTGCAACTTTGACGCCCAACTTACAGTTGTACCACCCAATGTGAACACATATCCAGTAGTACTTTTCCTGCCGTCTAGGTCACCACCCATATCAGCATCGACAAAACCTTGTAAGTCCTGATTCGACCTCCTGAAGCACAGAGATAAACTAGCAGTACCTTTCAAGTATCTTAGAATCCATTTAACTGCTTCCCAGTGCTGTTTTCCTGGATTGCTCATAAATCTGCTCACGACTCCCACTGCATGTGCTATGTCTGGTCTTGTACACACCATTGCATACATGAGGCTTCCGACAGCAGAAGCATAGGGAACTTTGTTCATATAATCCTGTTCCTGCTTCGTCGAGGGTAATTGTGCTTTGGTTAGTTTGAAGTGACTAGCCAAAGGAGTACTCACTGGTTTAGCTTCTGTCATATTGAATCTGCTAACAACCTTTTTCACGTACTCTTCTTGAGATAACTTCAAGATTCCATTTACCCGATCTCTTAATATCCTCATTCCAAGGATTTGTTTTGCGGCACCCAAATCCTTCATAGCAAATTTCTTTGATAGCTCTTTCTTCAATTTGTCAATCTCAACCCGACAAGATCCTGCTATCAACATATCATCTACATATAACAATAGAATGATATACGAACCGTCAAGCTTCTTAACATAACAACAGTGATCAGCCTGACATCTCAAGAAATCATTTTTGCTCATGAATCCATCAAACTTCTTGTACCACTGTCTTGGAGCTTGTTTGAGACCATACAAGCTCTTCTGAAGTTTGCATACCATTTTCTCTTTTCCTTTTACTTCAAATCCCTGTGGCTGCTTCATATAAATTTCTTCATCCAGATCACCATGAAGAAATGCCGTCTTTACATCTAATTGCTCCCGATGTAAATCTTCTTTTGCCACTAATCCAAGTACAGTTCTGATAGTAGTCAACTTCAGCACGGGAGAGAAAATCTCCGTGTAATCAATGCCTTCCCGTTGTTGAAAGCCTTTTACAACAAGTCTTGCCTTGTAACTTTTGGTACCATCATGTTCTTATTTTAATCGGTACACCCATTGTTGTGTAATGCTTTCATACCTTTTGGAAGTTCTGTCAGCTCCCATGTCTGATTGGACGACATTGAATCCATCTCATCTTTCATGGCTAACTCCCACTTGATGGAATCATCATTCTACATTGCCTCTTCGTAGGTCTCTGGTTCACCTTTATCAGTTAGCAAAATATAATGAAGTGCAGGGGAGTATCTCTCAGGTGGTCTGATTGTCCTTGAAGATCTTCTGAGTTCAATCTCCGGAGTTTGTGGGTCAACTTCTTGTGCAGTTGTTTCTTCATATTCCTGGCCACTTTTTTCAGGTTCTTCACATGAATATCTATCAATGGTACTTCATTTGTCTTCTTGACCTCTGGACATTCATCTTCAGCTCCAATGTGTGACCTGTCCTTATATAGTACCTGCTCATTGAATATCACATCCCTACTCCGAATGATTTTCTTATTTTAGTCATCCCAGAAACGATAGCCAAAATCATTATCTCCATAACCAATGAAGAAACATCTCTTTGATTTCGGATCAAGTTTTGTTCTGCCGGCTGAATCAATATGAACATAGGATAAACAACCAAACACTTTCAAGAATGAAATGTTTAATTCTTTGCCGCTCCACACCTCCTCTGGGATTTTGAAATTGAGCGGTACCGAAGGTCCTCTATTGATCAGATATGCTGCAGTGTTAACTGCATCAGCCCAAAATGATTTTGGCAATCCAGTGTGCAATCTCATGCTCCTGACACGTTCATTAAGGGCTCTGTTCATCCTTTCAGCCACACCATTCTGTTGGGGTGTACCAGGAATGGTTTTCTCCATCTTGATCCCGTTTTGTGCACAATACTTCTTGAACTCTTCATCTTCATATTCTCCACCATTATCAGATCGTAAGCATTTCACCTTTAAGTTGGTCTCGTTTTCAACCATGGCTTTCCACCTTTTAAATGTCTCATAAACATCGGACTTATTTTTCAGAAAATAAACCCAAACTTTTCTGCTCGAATCATCGATGAATGTGACATAGTATCTTGAGCCTCCGAGGGATGGTACAGGAGATGGACCCCGTACATCTGTATGAATCAGCTCCAACTTTTCTGCTTTTGGTTCTCTGCCGTCTTTTGAGAAACTCACTTTTCTTTGTTTTCCGAAGATACAGCTTTCACACAGTTTGTGTTCAACAGACTTTAGATCCGATAGCTTCCCATTTGACATCAGCATCTTCATTCCCTTCTCACTCATATGTCCAAGTCTACAGTGCCATAGACTTGAATTAGCTCCAGCATCAACAGCTGCTAATGTGTCTCTACAACTGGAAGTCATATAAAGTGTTCCAATTTCCTTTCCTCGAGCAACAATCATGGCTCCTTTGATCACTTTCCAGGAACCATCACCAAAGGTCACATTATGGCCTTCGTCATCAAGCTGTCCCACCGAGAGAAGATTTCGTGTCAGTCTTGGAACATGTCTTACTTTGTTGATTTTCCAGACAGATCCATTTGACATTTTCAAGTGGATGTCACCCATACCAACTACTTCCAAAGGTTTTCCGTCTGCTAGAAAAACTTTTCCATAATCTCCAGCAATGTAATTATTGAAGACGCGACCAGTGGTATGAAATGATGCTCTTGAGTCCATGACCCAAGAATCAACTGGACTTTCCATTGATAGCAGTAGAGCATCATGCATCTCCTCGGTGACAGCATTTGCATTTTTCTTCGTTGATTTGCAGTTCTTTTTCAGGTGACCAGTTTCACCGCAGCTCCAACACTTTAACTTCTTTTCAAAATTATTTCTGTCCTTTCCATTTCTTGACTTGGATCTGCCGCGCCATCGGTTAGAATTCTTTTCCACACTCCTGCCTCGTCCTCTATTATCAAGATTTAGGGCAGATCTCGATGATGTTCCTACACCAGAATCTATCCTACGAACTTCTTTAGCGAGGATTTGATCTCGGACATCATTGAATTGCATCTTTCTTTAACCAATAGAATTGCTAACTGCTACCCGCATAGGCTCCCAAGAATTTGGTAAAGACGCCAAAAGAATAAGTGCACGAATATCATCATCAAAATTAATTTCAACCGATGTTAGCTGAGAAACAATCGTGTTGAATTCATTGATGTGAGCCTCCACTGAAGCACCTTCTTCCATTTTTAAGTGAAATAGTTTTTTCATCAGATGTACTTTGTTGTTTGCTGATGGCTTCTCGTACATATCTGATAGAATGGACATCATCTCCTCCGTGGTTTGTGCTTCCGCTACGTTATGAGCCACATTCTTTGTTAGGGTTAATCGAATAACACCTAACACCTGTCGATCAAGAAGCTCCCACTCCTCATCCTCCATCTTTTCTGGTTTTCTTCCTGATAGAGGTTGATGCAACTTCTTGCTATACAGATAATCTTTTTTCTGTAACCGCCAGAAAGCAAAATCTGTACCGTCAAACTTGTTTATTCCGGCTCCGGCTCCATCAATTCCAGACATCGCTTATTTTGCCTTAATAAAATATCAAAAAATCTTTTCTGATGTGGAAGATCAGACAAGGCTGCAACCACAGAGCATACTCGGAATTTTATGAAATTTTATGCCAAGGCTTCCAGACACCGTAACAGGCTCTGATACCAGTTGTTGGGTGGTATTACGTCGGAGCGATGTCAATTGACGGACCAAAAGTGCGGAATAAAAAACAAATCAACAAGATCACAACGATTTTACGTGGTTCACCCAAACCGGGCTACGTCCACGGAGCTACTGCAAATATTTTATTCAGAGAAATTTACACCAAGTGTACAACAACTCTCAATTTCTCCCACTCCCACCCGAGTATAACCGAGAAAATAATTTCTCAACTCACACAAGAAAAACCTCACACTATATATATTTGTATATATAGAAGAAAACTTGATTTTGGGATGATTCATATGAGAAGAGAGGGGCTCTATTTATAGAGCCCCCAGGAAAAAAAAAACGCGTAACATTAATTGTGCAACACTCTCCTGCCAACCGCCAACTTCTGTCTTTTTAAGTTGGTCAAAATCGATTTTTGGGATTTAAGTTGGTCAAAATCGGCTTTTGAGGTCAAAATTGATTTAAATTGCTTTTAAAGGTCAAAATCGATTTTTATAAGTCCCAATTGATTTTAAGAAGTCAAAATTGATTTTAATCAAAATTAGCCTTGATTTTCATAAGCCCACATTTAATTAAAAGTAGGAAAAATGTTTAAAGTGGATGAACATTCGTTTCATCGAGTCTGTAAGGAGCGTTGTTTAGCCTAGTATTAGTGAGCCAGGCCCCGCGATCAACCCTTGACCGAAGTAGAAAACGTAGAAGCCCGTAAAGGTATAATTAATCATATATGTAGTATGCTATGTACGAAAATATTTTAAAGGAAAAGATTAATTATGCATTAACGGGCTAAACTTTTAAATTGCATGATTTTAAGAAATGCACGCATCATGAGATTTTATGAAACGATCAGGCATGTCTCTTTTAAGATAAAACCCGAGGCATTGAAGTGATGTGGCAAAGTTTAATGATGAAAGCTAGCCGGCTAGCCGGGCCCGGGGATCCCCTGTTTTAATGTATGATTATGAGTCTATGGATCCATGTGTTGACATCATGGTGAAGTGGCAAGCATAGAGGTGTGACATATAGGGATCCTGACTTGAGGTCGGGTGAACCACACCGTCACGTATGTTGGTTTTCGACTGATCAGTCACACGCCCGCTCACATTCACGGATACGACTCATACGTTTTTCATGTTACGTTACGTCATGCCTTATGTATGTTTATGTTACGTATGTACGATATGAAATGTATGAAGAAATGTTTTAAGATCATGCACGCATTCATGTTTTTAACGCTATTTTAGTACACGTGTGTGCTTGCATGCGATTTTATTAGTATGTACTTTGTTACGTATTACGATAGAGCATGCTGAGCCTCTAGGCTCACTAGGTTTAAATGGTGCAGGTGATGATCCCGTCGATGAGTATATTCCGACTGGCGGTGAGGACCTCTGAGCGCCTGTTGCAGCAGAGCCCCGTGACCGCCTTATGATTCAGTTTTGTCATGTTGCAGTTTTAGATACTAGTTTTTTAAACATGTTGGTTTTCAGTATGCTTTTACTCGAGGATTTTATTGTGTTGGATGTTTTTAACGTTTTCAAATATTCCTCTATTTATGCTTAAAGTATTTTGAGAAAATGATCTAGAAACGTTTTAGAAGGGAACGAGCCATTCGTTATGTTTAAGTTTATGCTTCCGCACATGTTTTTTTAAAAAAAAATTCTAGAGTGTGGTTCGTTTCAGTTGGTATCAGAGCGGTGGTTCTGGTGGGGTACTTGCCTGCTGCGTGGAGCTCAGAAGTCGCACTACCAGTCTGTGAGTTTTGTTATTTTAGTATTTATGTTTATGTTTGCATGATGCATGATTTAGCCTTGCATGAGGTTTTGGCCTTAGGATTTTAAAAATAGACGCTTAGTTATGCACTTAGATTTACGTGATAAGGTTTTGGTGTGCATGATGCCTCCCAGACGTGCTATCAGTACGTAACTTAATTTCGGGGACGAAATTTGTATAAGGGGGGGAGATTGTAACATCCCGAAATCCAGATTACGTAGAAATGAGTGCATGACTAGGGGGAAAATATTTTTAGATGATTACATGCCTTATTATATGATTTATTTATGATTTTATGCTGCATGGTATGCATGTGCTATTTTTCAGCCTGCTTGAGCTATGGACGTGTGGACGAGATTAGGGTCGACCGGAATAAAGATTATTGAGATTTTTAAGTTATGAGATTTTAAGAATGAATTTATTTTATTTTAAGCAAATAATTTTGGAAATTTGGATTTTTATAATTATTTTGGAGGGGAACCCGTTTTTCGCCTATACGGCTGGTATTTGAGTTTTAAGGCACTTTAAAATTTTAGGAGGCCTAGATTTCGAAACTTTATAATTATTAAAGCCCAATTATGAGTTTTTAAACACCTTTTTATTTAAGTAGAGGGGCATGCTTGTATTTTTCATCATTAAAACAAGAAGGGTCATTATAGGCACACTCATTATTTATTAAACACAAATTAGATTCAAACCTAGCCTCCAATACATGCACCAGCCGTATTCTCCCGTCCCCACACACACAAAATTTCGAAAATTCCAGCCATATAAGGAGCTTGGTGATCCATAGCCGGTTGCGCCCCGATCTCGCATCTACAACGTTCGTACCTCGCAGATCCACGTTTCCTTCACATCATTTAAATCACAATAACCTGTTTTATGAAAATTATGCATGAATATTGTGTGTATGCCTCGGATATTTACCTCTATGTTCATAGTTCATGCATGAGACTCACGGTTTTTGACATGTTACGCTTTCTTCTCTTGAGGATTCGGTCATGGAAATTTCCAGGGGTGTTGGCTCAGTTCTAGGGGTTCCTAGGGGACTCATGGTGGTCTAGATAAAGGGAGGATAGTGGCTAAGGGTTCGGGCGAACCACATCATGCAGTAGAAGTCGTGAGTGGTGCATCGCGCTGTTGGGCTGGTGCATCCACTTGCAGAGGTTCGTTCTCCCTGGTCGGTCCATGGTTTGAGGTAAGGTAAGTCACGTTAGAACCGCCTGGACCTGGGGGTGGTCCAGTCGGAAGGCCTCCAGCATTGGTTGGCCGGAGAAGGGAGAACAAACGCGAAGACCAGCAGGAGGTCGCGACGGCGTAGCATGGCTGGAGCATCCACTTGCAGCGACCAGTTCTCCCTGGTTAGCCAACGGTTTGAGCCAATGTTGGTCTCGTTAGAACTGTATGGACCTGGGGGTGGTCCAGCCGTAAGTTCTCCGGCAGTGGTGGCCGGATAAGGGAGAACGAATGCAAAAACCAGAGGCTGGTTGTGGCGATGGCTGCTTAGGTGTGTGTTTTGGTCTAGGTTTATTTTTGGAGAATTGGTTCGGTCTAGGTGAACCGGTTTCGGCTGGTTCGGTTGGACCAGATCGATTCTTCGGGTCCCGATTCAAATAAAATGGGGTCAAGTTATTTTAATTTTGGACCTGCTATTTTTATTAATGTGTCGAAGGTCCAAATTTAAAGAAAATAGCCAGAAGTTTCAAAATTGAGTCAAATCTTTTAAATAATTTTAGTTATGCCTAATTTTATGTTTTTAGTCAAAATTATGGCTTTAGGATTTTATTGGAGTCAAAAATCGATTTTTGGGATTTAAGTTGGTCAAAATCGGTATTTTGGTCGAAATCGGTATTTTGGTCAAAATCTGCTTTTGAGGTCAAAATTGATTTAAATTGCTTTTAAAGATCAAAATCGATTTTTATAAGT
>KV015645.1:3469-42943 GCA_001598015.1 Dorcoceras hygrometricum
ATCGGTCCGTGATCATCGGGGCCCGTCAGCCCATCACAGCTCGGTGGTAGACACTCGAATCTGGTAGTCACCACTCCGACGATAACGTTGGACTTTTCGGGCACGACTTAACAGTCGGCCAGTCGCAACGTGGCACCCAATCAGGTTATCAAATCAAATCTGTCAATTCAGGCTCAATATGTATGCATGAATGCCATTCTAAATCAATGCATAATGCATACAATTCATAATACGTGAAAACAGAATATATATATCTCAAGCAATTCATATGACTGTTCCACGTAACACATAGCAGCAACTTCACAGATTTCACAACATTGAAATATAGACATGTTCACGCTCAAGGCTGCTAAGGGCTGCTCAATCGTACCTCGAATTCACACAAGCTACAGTAACCATCAAATTCCAATCCTACCAGTCGTTGGCTACAGCACGGTTGATTCAATACTTAGAGGAATTCGACAACTCTTAATCTTCAAATTTCACGTGGCTAATCCCAAACAATAAAATTAACCACTATCAAAGTCTGAATCCTCACATGCTGGCTTGAGAGATATGTTCGAAATTTGGTGAGATCTGGATGCTTAGCGTTGTGCCGCGTTTTGCTTGAAACGCTGTCGTTTTTGTGAGATCTGGTTTAGCGTTGCGTGAGGTCTGTTTGAGAGATCTGTTTTGCGCTAAGGTGTGAGATCTGGTTCTAGCGCGTTTTTGTTAAGGCTTGAAACGCTGTCGTTTGGATAAGTAAGCACGGCGTCGTTTTGATTGGCGCTTGTTGGTGAGGTCTGTTCGCGTGAGGTCTGTTTTGTGTGTATAGCGTATTGGTGACCAGATCTCAGCGTTTGTTTGGGGCGACCAGCTTTCAGTGTCCAGCTTTTAGCGCTAGCATTCAGATTTCACCTGTGCGAGGTCGTTTTGGTTCCCGCGTTGTTTGTGTTCATATTTCACCGTAGTTTAGCGCATGCGTTGGTTTTGGTGGGATCTGTGGGGCATTTAGAATTCTTGAAAGCTGTTTCTATCGGTGACATTTTATCCAGATTTCTCGCGTGTATATATTGGAGCGTTTGTCTTCAATTATTGAGAAAAACAGATTCCATACTTAGAGATTTTTCCCGACTTCGTTCTCTGTTCTTCAACCCTTGGTCACTGTTCACCGTGATCTTTATCCGGCGATTCCCGTCGATTCCGACCACCATTTTTCACGTTCGAGGTAGCGTTGGACTCCTCTTGGAAAGATCTTTCATCTCGTACCCATTTTGGAAGCTTTAGCTGGCTGAATCGAAAGCACGAAGTTGCTGTTGTTGTTCGCGCGTTGCATGGTTGCAGGTAGCCTTTCTATTTTACGTTGGGATCTTGTTCTTGGCGTTGTTTTAAGCTTCCTGTTAGTTGGTTGGGTAGAGTTTAAGGCTAGTTTGTGTTTATGAATTTCCAGCATGGGAATTGTTTGAGGGCCGTGAGTTATCTTGGTGATTTTGTGAGATCTGTGCATCGTATGCTCTGGCCGTGAGTTTAGTGGGATGCCGTGAGATTTGTAGCATTTCTCTGAAATTTGTGTACTGTGTATTTTGACAGATTTGTGCAGGCCGTGACTTGCTACGTTCTTTGAGGAAATTAAGGTACGGGTTGAGCTTGTAAATGCAGCGTAGGCATGGCTTGGATAAAATGGTAGTTGCTGGTTTGTTGGCTGCCGTGTGTGATGCTTTGTGAGGCATTGTTTTATGAGATGGCTGTGTTTATTGTGTTGTGCATTGGCTGTTGCGCATATGATTATGCTTGTTATTGTCCAGCATGTTGCATACACATATTAGCATCTCATTTCAGCTTTTGCAGCCATTGCTTCGTTGTTCTTGCTCTGTTTCTTACCAGGATGCGAGGGCGAGCGGCAATACCGCACTCTCATCTCCCTGCTGGGTTATGTTAGCCCCTATGCACCGAGTGGCTAACTACCACAGTGCATAGGTTGGGCAACCGCAGGTTGAGCTGTTTGATGCATCTGGTATTCGGGTGTTGTGTCCCGGCGAGTGGATCATTACCACACTTATTAAAAATTCATTTCTTAACCAAATCATCATTTGTTTCAACCCAAGTCACCCTAACTCACCCCAATAGCAACTGAAACAAACAAGTCTCAAAAACTGTTCAGGAGGTGACCAACCCAACGCCCGCAAGCCCACTGCCTGCGCACATACTACAACCAGGACATGTGCTAGCCATAAAATTCATAATTAATTCGTTTCTCGACCAAATCGCTTCTCGTTTGAACCTATATGATCCTAACTCGATGGTAAAATCAACCTAAACAACACAGACCTCATGTAGAGACATACCCGACCCCAACAACTCTACTATCACGCACAGACGACAAGCCAGGACATGTGCCGATCATAAAATTCGTACTAATTCATTCCTGGACCAAATCGCTTACCGTTTGGACCTACGTGATCCTAACTAGATGGAATAACTATCTGGACCACCCTTGGACCGAATCCTAGCCCCATGAACAGCCCTTAGCCGAAGAAATACAAGAACCGATCAAAAGCATGCTGAAAATTCATGAGTTATGCATGGATCTAAAACAGTGCATAGATCTAAACAAATCACAAATAAAATCATGCATTGAACAAACAGATTACTATGGCTCAAGTGGTGAGAAAATGAATCGATATTACCTGGCTTGGAGAAAATTTAGATCTGCGAGTAACCGACGTAGAGGACGCGAGATCGGGGCACGACCGCCTTTGAATCACCAAAGATCTTGAAATTTCGAAGCTTTGAGATGGATGAGGAGGAGGATGGATACTTTGAATATGTAGGAGGCTATGTTTGCAAAATTTTGTGTTTGAAAGAATAAGGGGGACCAATTGACCCCTAAAGCTTAATTAAGAAAATAGAAGGAAATTTGACATGCTTGCCCCTCCACTAATTTAAATGTTAATCAAAACTTAAAATTGGCTTTAAAAATCTCAAATTTTCGTAATTAAAGTCCCCTAAAATTTTAAAACACCTTAAAATCCATTAAAACAGCCCGTATAGGCGAAAAACGGGTTTCCCTCCAAAATAATCATAAAAATCTCAATTTTCAGAAATTGCTGCTTAAAAATAATAAATTTATTCTTAAAAATCTAAGAACTTAAAAATCTTAAATTATTTTCATCTCGATCGTCCATAGTCTCGTCCACGCGTCTGTAACTCAAACAAGCTGAAAACATGACATGCATATCATGCAACATAAAAATCATAATTACATCACATAAAATGGCATGTAATCATCTAAAATTATTTTCCCCCTAGTCATGCACTCATTTCTACGTATTTAGAAATTTTTAGGCGTTACATTTACATATCAGAACATTAAAGTCTCCTCTGAACTGACTTACAGATCATGAATTTAAAGTCTCATCTGAACTGACTCCCAGATCAGGACATTAAAGTCTCCTCTGAACTGACTCCCAGATCAGGACAACGGTATCGGGTCAGCACAGCTTGACCAGATAAGCTCAGCTCTATCTGATTAGCACAGCTCTTAACAGTTCAGCACAACGCAACCGGATCAACAAACTCTTATCAGACGCTACCGGATCAGCATAACTCGATGATGGTCCCAGAAATAGGATCACTAAGTAAATAGGAGTTTAGAAGGGGGAGGTTGAATGAACTCTTTCGATTTTTCTATTTCAAAACTCTTTTAAAATGTTTGGATCTCAGTTTTATGCAAACTTCTCAGCCAACAATATATGTGCGGAAAAAGGCCGATTGGTTTGTGAACAGTGAATAATATGCAACACTAAATAAAAGCGTAAGTAACAGATTGAGTCAAGAGTTTGTTTCTGGAAGTTCGGATATCAATATCCTACGTCTCCCCTTCTTCCTCCTTGGAAGGCACTTCACAAAATTCCACGCAGACTTCGCTGCTGGTTTACAACCCTTAACAGTATTTTCGAACTTCTTCACAATGCCAGTTCGTTACAGACTCAATCAAATGATATACAATGAATACACGTATTTTGAGACTGTAAAAATTCTAGGTTTCAATAATGAAAACTCGATTAAAACAATGTAACCAGAAGATTGACTCGAAGGTATTTCAATGAAGATCAACTGTTAGGTTCTTCGAGTCTTTGAGCTTTTTAGAGATTTCAATAGAGTATAGCTCGAGAGAAAGTTTGACAGCGTGACCGCAATAGATTAATGGCAAAGTGTATTTTTCTTCAACACTGCTGCTGATATATATAGGCTTCGATTGCAACGGTCACAAAAATTCTCCAAGAAAAATAAATCCCGTTTGAATTACTGCCAAAATTGTACACCGTAATTCCTGCTCCACTAAAAGGTAAATTTCTCATTCACAGAGCCAATTTGTCTTCTTTCTATATTTGTGCAAACATGGAGAAACGGCCTCTGTACATTGTACTATTTACCCAAAATATTACATACGCTGTCTCCTTAATTCCACCCAACTGTACGATCCTACGAATCTTTTCCATTTGAGTAAACTATCGTATTTGAATCAATTTGAGCTTGCGCCTGAAATAACTTTGATAACCAGCACTAACTCCATCAACGTTGTCAAAGATGCTTCGACTGAAAGAACACTTGAAAGAATTCACCTGCTGATATACATTTTTGTTTTTCCATCGACTGATTCCTTTAGCGATAAAACGATGTCGTGTCAACTTATTCAAGTGACACCATTTTTTTATCTTTGTAATGCTCTTGCTGGACAACATCATCTGCTGGTTGATGTTCACTGTAGCCATCTGCTGAAATGAATAAGCTGTCGGAGAACCAACTGTCTGCTGATATACTGTAAAGAATGCTTCTGCTGAATTGTCTAAGCCAAACACTACGCTGTCGCTTCAACTTATCCAAACGCTGTCATTTCGCATTCTTCAATCGACACATTCTAAAAAACTGCTGATCTCTTCAAGAATGTATCTGCTGATTACTCTGCCTTGTTCAACTGCTGATATGTAACTGTGCACTAAAGAATGCTTCTGCTGAATTGTCTAAGCCAAACACTACGCTGTCGCTTCAACTTATCCAAACGCTGTCATTTCGCATTCTTCAATCGACACATTCTAAAAAAACTGCTGATCTCTTCAAGAATGTATCTGCTGATTACTCTGCCTTGTTCAACTGCTGATATGTAACTGTGCACTCCAACGACGTCGTTCCAACTTACTTAAACGTTGTCGTTTAACACTCCTTAGCAAAACACGTTAACACTTATATGTACCTGCTGATTGAAACAAGAACAACTGACGATTGCTCGCAAGGAATGTATCTGCTGAATATCTTAAACAGTTCATCTGCTGATCGCATACCATCTGCTGATTTCTCTCGAATACCCCAACTGCTGAATTAGCTCCTGTTGATAGATAAACAGATCTCCTGACAACTGATTATCCAATAGCAACTTGTCTTATTTTTGTTATCACCAAAACTAATAAATTTTATCCTAACAATTTCCCCCTTTTTGGTGATGACAAAACTTCAGCAGCCGAGACAAAAAGATATGCAAAAATAAATTGCACACGATCTGCTGGAATGCAAACTTTCATTAACCAACAAAATTGTACAAAATATGTGTACAAAGATTTTCAGCAGAAAAGCTAATCTAATCTCTTCTTCTCCTTTTCAAAATTCTCGCCTCCCTTCTTCTTCTTTCTCTATCACATTCCGCTGCTGCTTGTCTTTCAAGAGATTCTCTGTTACTATCAGCATCCAGCACAGTTTGTACAATATGTCTCTGAGCCATTTCAACCCTTTGCGTAAACGTTGGAGTTCTTTCAGCACTAGCACTAATTTGAGCACCTCGGCTGCCACTTTCCCCCTTTTTGTCAGCACCGCCCCGACGGAATCAACAAGTTCGCTCAGTTGGGCATGAAGAATATTCTGATTTTCCTGTGCCTGACTTTGAAATTCAAAAAGCTGGTGGGAAATGGCTTCCTTGGTGGCCTCAACATCCTTTTGAACGTCATTTACGCGCGAGGCGAAGATGTCCACTTTAGCATTCACTTCCTGCACTTCCTTTCGCACATCCGCTAGTCCGGTAAAGATAGAAGCATTCTAAGCTAGGACATGTTTGCGGAATTCATTGAAGCGCAGAGTCTGGACATCAGCAATGGTGCGACCTTCTTGGCGTGCTTCTTGAGATAAATTTTTGAATAGTGCGACTTGATCGCTCAGGGAGTCACGAAGGACTTGCTCAATTTTATATAGTCTGGATGAAATGCCACTCTGAGATTCATTAACTTGCTCCGATAAAATAGCTTGAAAATCGGCAAGAGCAGCAGAGATATCCGGAGAGACGGATGGTAGAGGGGACACAGCAGCATCTAGATCTGTCACATCAAAATTTAGAGAGGAAGAGTTGTCAGCAGAGATTGGAGAAGACGGGCGCTGATCTAGAGAAAACTGTACACTCGGAACAACTGAGACTGAATTCTGAGAGATCTGAGCACTTCTGAAAGCGGTTCTACTCAACGCAATTGATGATAGAAAATCTGTTATATCTGCACTTGGTAGCCAATTAAACAGACTGAAATCAATAAATACCGAGTTGATGATAGAAAATCTGTTATATCTGCACTTGGTAGCCAATTAAACAGACTGAAATCAATAAATACCGAGCAAAACTGAGAAACTCTGAATGCAAAAACTGGAGACTGTCGAGAAGAAACTTGAAAAACTGGTCCCCCCAACGTCAATCCTCTACACAAATTTACAGAACCAACTGGGAGGAGTCTCCGCGAAGCACAAAAGTCGACAACTTAAAAACAGACATCCGCCCATCTTTTCTTGAGCACTTGGAAAAAGGCACTCACTGAAGGGAGAGTGTCATCATATTGGCGTTGTCGAGGAACTTCATTATAGATTACCTGCTGGTGAATTACAGCGCCTCGATCTCCTGGGCTCCCCTCAAAAATTTTAGAGCAACAAGTATTCGTCCATAAAAGACCATGGGCGCGTGCCTCCTTAGCCAATTCCTCTAAAATAAAGAGGTGGAGGTCTGAAAGCAACTCTATAACTTTGAGATCAACCGCTGAGGAGCCTTGGCCAGGAACAAAATTGGCCCTCCAAGATTGCAAGAACTTCCACACCAATACCTCTCTATATTTGATCAAAATGTATAGCTTCCGCTGAATAGCTACCTGAGGCGACTCTGATTCGCCCCAGGACAAAACTAGCTCCTCTTTCTTATACATCTCCTCAAAATTTATGGAAGCCAGCTTCTTCAAACTGAAAGAATTAAGGAATAGAGCTACTTCATCAATTACCTTTGCACGCAGCTCCACGAGCAAGTCAATATCTGCGCATATTAAGAAGAAATGCTCCTGAGATGGATTGCCCTTAATTGGGTCTTTCTCCACCAAAATCGCCTTTCCTTTATGGTCAGCAGGTATTTTAGGAAGGCTGCTTAGGAACCAAGTCTTTTCAGAAACTCCTAGAATCTTTATCTCTTGGCCCATTATAATCTTGGTAATTTCCATGCCAGCAGAAGGCAATTGAACATCAACTGGAATCGACAGAAGAATATCTTCCAGTGACTTCTGCTCATCATCATCGAGCAAATCATCATTTACCGCTGATTTATCCTCCAAACACTGTACCTGCTGGCCTCCATCAGTAGTACCAACATCCATGGGTACGTCTTCTTCATCAGTGTCATTAGCAGTGACCACTGGTCGTTCAGCAGCCCATCTCTCAATGAGGTCTTCATAGGGAAGATCGAACCAATGTCTCTCTTCAGTAGCAGCTGGTTGATTTCTATCAGCAGATGCGTCAACTTCCCGTGTTTCTTCAATCACCTGCTGAATTATAAAATCCATGTCATCAGCAGATGAGCACCTTATCTCCTCAGCAGGAACCTCCACTGCTGGTTCAAAACACTCTCTAACACTTGTCTCATCAATAGCTGATGGGTCCACCACCTGCTCATCAATTTTCGCAGTAGAAGCATCAACATCAGCATCGACTCCAGCTGGTTGGTTAGAATTGTTCTCAACGGATGGTGCAACAGTAAATGTCTCAATCATTTGAATAGGTACAGCCTCTTGAGTAACGGCTACCATCTCCAGGGTAGAAAGAGAAGTAACAGATTTCTTCTTAATAGTTCTCTTCTTTTTAGTCACTGCTGCTCCAATATCAGCAGCAAGTCTTTTCTTCGAGACAGCCTTTGGCTTGGATGCCCCAAAAACTTCTTCAGCACCAGCTTTATCATTAAGTGAGACAAAACGATGCACAGTCTTGTCAGTGACAATCTTGGAAGCTGGGAACTCTGAAGATTCACGTAACTCCAGAGTTGGAATATTCTCCAGCAGGAGACTTATTTGAACTGCGAAGCCCTTGGCTTGCTTAGACCCTGGAGTCACCATTTTCTTAAGAATGCCGAACAAAATTTTGGCCCAGTTCATCCGAACGCCACAAACAATCGCTGTTATCAACGAGAACTTCTCTACTGTAATAGCGTTGAAAGACCTTGCCTTCACAGAAATAGCTTTCGCCATGATGTCACAGAGAAGGCGAAACTCAATCTTCATCTGATTCTTCCCTCCAGACAGACTTACCGGCTCTCCCGACAAAGAGACGATGCTCCGAGCATCAAAAATTTTATCCTTTGGCATCTCCGATAACTCCGATAGCCCATCCACTGGAAACTCAAAGGTCTCCGCCAACAACTGTTCAGAAATCTCAATCGATACACCATTCACAGTACTGACCACAAGACCGTCCTTTACAGAACCATTGTTGAAAAACTCAACCAACTCCGACTCGAAAATCACCGCAGGACACCCCAAGAATCCCTCAAGACCAGAGGCGATTAGAGCTCGAAACATTGAGATCATACCTGGATCTTCCATGGTGAGAACAGATTCAAAAGAAACATGCTGAGAGTTGCTATAGAGTGAAGAAGCCATTTCTGATTGTAGGTTGTCGAAAAGAACGCCTGTAAAATCTTTGGAATAGAGAGTATTCGCAAGAGAGAAATACGAGAGAAAACAGATATGCAAGGTAAAAGAGAATGAAGGGACACACACGATAAATAAGTAAAGAATGCGAAGAGATTTTGGAGAGAGAAAATTTCGATGTGACTTTTTGCATGGTAAGACACGTGTCAACCATCCGTTAGCGCGTACAATTTTGAAAAAGATTTGAAAAAATTTCAAAATAGTTTTGATCTTACGGTGTAAAATATTTTCCAAAATTTTAATCAAATAAAGTACAAAAAATAGATAACTTCGCGCCAAAGGTATAAAGTCACAACTGCTGATTCAATATTGCGTTGAGGGTGGCAAGAGCTGGTAACTTATAAGCATCAGCAGTATACACGCAACAGCTGAGTATGTCCAGTCGCAACATGTTCTGCTGGCGTCACGCTTATTAAATCAGCTCCTGGTTCCCCCTACGACCAATATACTCCCAACGCAAGAGACTTACCTCAGCTGATAGGCTAGTCGTTCCCCCTGAACAACAGACCTACTGCTGATTTAAGCAATGGCTAATCAATCTGCAATATGCGTTAGTACACAAACAATCAAGGCAATTCAAGAAGACCTAAAGAGTTTCTAAAATAAGAAAACTTAGCGTCCGGCAGAGGCTTTGTGAAAATATCAGCTACTTGCTG
The DNA here is from genome assembly GCA_001598015.1 of Dorcoceras hygrometricum. Classification (NCBI taxonomy): domain Eukaryota; kingdom Viridiplantae; phylum Streptophyta; class Magnoliopsida; order Lamiales; family Gesneriaceae; genus Dorcoceras; species Dorcoceras hygrometricum. The sequence goes on from KV015645.1 coordinate 13,095, forward strand.
CTCAGTTGACACATACTCCAGCCGAACGTCCTTCTTTAGCACGTGGTCTCTTATAAAGTGATGCCTGATGTCGATGTGTTTGGTCCTCGAGTGCAGTACAGGGTACTGGGTGATCGCAATTGCTGAAGTGTTGTCACAGAGAATAGGAGCTTCAGAAGCATCAATGCCATAATCCTTTAATTGATGTTGCATCCAGAGGATTTGAGCGCAACAGCTGCCAGCAGCAAGATATTCCGCCTCAGCAGTTGACGTGGCAATTGACGTCTGCTTCTTACTAAACCAAGAGATCAGTCGATCCCCTAAAAATTGACATGTTCCACTTGTGCTCTTGCGATCAATCCTGCAACCTGCGTAATCTGCATCACTGTACCCAATTAGTTCAAAGCCGGAGTCTTTGGGATACCAAAGACCCACGTTAGGAGTACCCTTCAAATATTTCAATATGCGCTTTACAGCAATGTAATGCGATTTCTTTGGCTCTGCTTGAAATCTAGCACACATACAGACAGCAAACATGATGTCTGGTCTGCTAGCAGTCAAATAAAGCAAAGAGCCTATAATACCACGATAAAGAGATACCTCAATGGCAGATCCAGCTTCGTCTTTATCGAGTTTGATTGTTGAGCTCATCGGGGTTGCTGCTGCTGAACTGTTTTCCATTCCAAATTTCTTCAGCAATTCTTTTGTGTATTTTGCCTGGTTAATGAAAATTCCATTTTCCAGCTGGCGAACTTGTAAGCCTAAGAAGAATGTCAGCTCCCCCATCATGCTCATTTCGAACTTGTCCTGCATCAACTTGGAGAATTTCTTGCACAGTTTGGGGTTAGTTGACCCAAAAATAATATCATCAACATATATTTGAACAAGCAATACGTGATCATCCTTGGAAAATTTAAACAACGTCTTATCTACTGTGCCTATTGTGAATTGATGCTCAAGCAGGAACTTAGTGAGTGTGTCATACCAGGCTCAGGGTGCTTGCTTCAACCCATATAGAGCCTTGTCCAGTTTGTAAACAACTCTGGATTAGTATGATCAACGAAGCCAGGAGGTTGTGCAACGTACACTTCCTCTGTCAAAACGCCATTTAGAAAGGCACTCTTGACATCCATCTGAAAGACTTTAAAGTCTTTATATGCAGCATATGCAAGGAACATTCTAATGGCTTCTAATCTAGCTACTGGTGCAAATGTCTCATCAAAATCTATCCCTTCCATCTGCCTAAAGCCTTGCGCTACCAGCCTATCTTTGTTTCTAGTGACTATGCCATCTTCATTCAGTTTATCTAGTGACTATGCCATCTTCATTTCAGTTTATTCTAAAGACCCAACGAGTACCTATGACTGAATGATTTTTAGGTCTAGGTACAAGTTTCCAAACATTATTACGCTTAAACTGGTTTAATTCTTCCTGCATAGCTTCTATCCAGCTTGGGTCTGCTAAAGCTTCATCTATTTGTTTTGGTTCTATATGTGAGATGAATGCAGAATCAAAAAGATCGTGAGATAGCTGGCCTCTCGTGCGAACAGGGGATTCGAAATTACCTATGACTTGCTCAGGTGGATGATTTCTATTACACCGAAGATCAAGTCCAATGGGATTTGATTGTTGTTCCCCCTGTGTTGCTGGATGAGTTGCAGCTACTGGATCAGCAGACACCATTAGATTTGAAGAATCGCTAGCTCGTGCGTCTGCTTCCTGCTGGTAGGAAGTGCTTGCTGCTGCTTGACCAGCAGGTTGTCTGGATGTGCTGCCTGCTGGTTCACCAGCTGGTAGCCTTGATGCTTGTTGAATATCTCTTGCGACTGATTGATCAGCAGGAGATACCAATTGATAATTTCTTGCGACTGGTTGTCCAGCAGGTGAACTTGATGTAATTTGGGAATTGCTTGCTGCTGGTTGGCCAGTCAATGGTTGAGCGTCGTCTGATTGTATGTAACTTTGATTCTTCGACGCTTCTCCTCCAGCAGTTGGTGCACTTGTAATTCGATCCTGCGGCTGATCCATGTTAGCTAACTCAATAATAACAGGATTACATGCTGGATATTGTTGAACGTTGTTGTGCATTGTGACCACTGCTGGTTGTTCCCCTTCAGCTGATGTTCTTTGTGCCACGTCATCGTCTGAATCATCAAGAGATGTTGATTCCAAACGTGAACACAAATCGTGAAGGCTTGCAGCTGAATTTGACTTGAAGCTAGTTTCATCGAAAACCACATGTGCGGATTCCTCAACTGTTAGACTTTGGTTGTTGAAAACTCTGTATGCTTTGCTCACTGCTGAATAGCCTAAGAATATTCCTTCATCAGATTTTGGTTCAAACGCTGTTAGATGCCTTTTGCCATTGTTATGTACGAAGCATTTGCATCCAAATACCCTGAAATAAGAAATATCAGGTTTCTTGCCATTCCAGATCTCATAGAGTGTTTTATCATGCATCCTATTTATCATTGATCTGTTCTAAGTATAGCATGCTGTATTAACTGCTTCTGCCCAGAATTTTTGCGAAATGCCTGAATAAGCAATCATAGATCTAGCAGCTTCTTTTAAAGTACGGTTTCTCCTCTCAGCTAAACCATTTTGCTGAGGAGTTCTAGCTGCTGAAAGCTCATGCTTTATTCCAATTTTATCCAGATAAGAAGATAATTTTTGATTTAAAAACTCTGTTCCTCGATCACTTCTTATCCGGTTGACTGTACAAGATTTGTCATTTTGCAAACGTTTTAAAAGCTTTATCAACTGGTCAGCGGTATCAGATTTTGCCTTTAAAAACACCACCCAAGTATATTTGGAAAAATCATCAACAACGACTAGGGTGTAGTTCATTCCCCCTAAGCTGGTTATAGAAAAAGCTCTAAGCTTCGGGAAGAACGTTTACCGCCTTTTGTTTTGAAAGTAGATTTAATTTGCTTTCCCAGCTGACAAGCTGCACAAATCTTGTCCTTAGAAAAACTGACTTTTGGCAGACCAGAAACCAAATCATGTTGACTCAATTTAGCAATGGTTTTGAAATGCAAATGATTCATTCTCTGGTGCCACAACCAGCTCTTGGAAGAGCCAGCTGCGAGGCACAATTGTTCAGGTTCCTGCTGATCTGACCAGTCGATAATGTAGGTATTCCCTGAACGTTTTCCTACCAACACAGTCAGACCACTAGGACTCTGAACCATGCATGTGTGTTGTTGAAAATTAACAAGGAAACCTTTGTCACAAAGTTGACTAATGCTAATCAAATTGTAACGCAAATTATCAACAACTAAGATATCAGAGATGGAAATGTTACCATGGGTAAGCTTACCCTTACCCACAGTGTTACCGTAAGCGTTGTCACCAAAAACTATTTTTGCTCCTTTGTGTGGGATCACATCTTTCAGCAGCTTCGGGTTTTCCGTCATATGTCTTTTGCAGCCGCTGTCCAGGTACCATATTTTTGATGTGTCTGCTGGTTCATACCTGTTGACCTGCACGCAAGAAAATCACTTTTGGTACCCAATTTTACTTGGGTCAGATTGGATTACCCCTTTCGGGACCCAGATTTGAATAATCCTTACGGTTTTTCCAGTTTTAGGATCCACAAAAGTCTGTGCGAAATTGCGTGGAGATCTTTTGAGTTTTGGTTTCATATTTTGATCATGTTGATCTCTCCTCTGCTGAAACTTTTTCCAACCCGATTTAACCTTCTTTGAGTTATGCCACGACTGGTTAGGAACAAATGGTTTTTGACCAGCTTTCGCTTTGTCTTTGTCCAATCTGTTCTTTAGCCAGTTAGGCTTGAAACTCTCAGGTTTTGAAAAGCCGATACCAGCTTTTCCATTTTCGCTCAGCTTTGGAGAGTTCTGATTATCATATTTCACCGACTGAAGACAGTTATATATCATGTCAGCTTTGACAAAGCTCATTTTATTGAACTTGTCATAGGCTGGTCGTGATTGAGTACTTGTCTCTCCTTCACTGAACTCACTATTGCTGAATCCCACACCAGTCTTATCACTGGCTAGTTTTTGATACTCGTTCAGTTTGCGAAGAACTCGAGAAGAATGATTCCAGGAGCTCACCAATTGATTCAGTGCTTCAATTTCAACTTTGAGCTCGCTGGTCTCATTTTTCAGCATCTCGTTCTCAGCTTGTAGCTTACTCAACTCAGTCTTTAAAATGTCAATATCCTAAAACTCATCAGAATTTGATTCAATCGAACTACTCTTTAGACTCATGTTTTCAGCTTTAGCTTCCTCGAATGAGTGAGAAAGCTTCCTGTACTCTTTGACCATGTCATTTAGTGCTATGACAAGGTCATCACGTGTAAATTCAACATTCGAAAAATCAAATACCTCATCATCGTCTGTTTGGTCAGCCATGAAGCAGTGAACCTCCTCTTGTTCACTATCACTTGAAGATGAGCTTCTGCTGGATGAGTCTGAGTCACTATCCGCCCAGCTTCTGGTGCTTTCCTCAGCCACCAAATCCTTGCTGTCATGCTTGCGACTGAATCTTTTGTTGCTGCTGGTCTTCATCCTTCTGTCGTTCGATCTTTCTTTGAATTTGTCCTTGGATTTGTCCTTGGACCTATCAACTGCTCTTTCATCATCTTCCTCGTCACGCTTGTATCTTTCTTCTTTCCTGTATCGATCGTCAGCTCTTCTATCATCTCGCTTGTTTCTATCGTCTCTCTTGGGTCTGTTGCAATCAGCAGCGAAATGAACTGGACGATCACAGTTATAGCATTTCAACTCAGAAGATACTTTATCAGATTTATTATAATTATTGAAAGAAGTAGAAGGGTTGAAGGATCTTCTCAGGTATTTCCCAAACTTCTTAACGAAGAGGGACATGACATCGTCAGAAAGTTGATCTGCTGATTTGCTTGTGCTTGGAGAGCATGGTTCAGCAGTTGTAGCAGCAAGAGCTTTCGTCGGCTGGGAGGTTGATGGACCAGATTCTGATCTTGTTTCGAGCTCGAACTCATATGCTTTGAGATTGGCAAACAGATCATGAAGCTCTAGCTTGTTTAGATCCTTGGACTCTCGCATTGCCATAGTCTTTACATCCCAATTCTTTGGCAGTGCCCTCATCACTTTCAGCACCAGTTCACGGTTGCTGTATTCTTTGCCAAGACTATTCAGCTCGATCACCACAGCACTGAAACGCTCGTCAAACTCCGCCATTTTCTCTCCATCTTTCATTTTGATCGCCTCATACTTCTGCTGGGCCACAGTAAGTTTGTTTTCTTTTGTTTCATCATTGCCCTCGCAGATCTGGACCAGCTTTTCCCAGATTTCTTTTGCCGTGGCACAGGTCTTGATTTTGCTGAACATGTTTTTGTCTTTGTCCAGCGTTTTGTATAGGATGTCCCTGGCCACATTGTCCAAGTTTGATTTCTTCTTGTCATCGTTGGTGTACTCATGTCTGGATTTTTCAAGAAACTGAGCCTCGCCATTTGATATAGAAAATGCCAGATTTGGCTTCATTATCTTCAATGGCCCATCAGTAATAACATTCCACATTTCATCATCCATGGCAGCAAGATGCGCCTGCATGCGAATCTTCCAGTCATCGTATTCACCTCTGGAGAACAAAGAAATCTTGTTATGTGAGGTAGACATATTAGTATGATGTAAAGCACAAAGATAACTGTTCAATAACTGAGACACGCCGGCTCTGATACCAATTGATAGTCCCAAAATAAGATCAATGTGGTTCGAAAAACAGTTGCAAGAGTTCAGAAGGGGGGGTTGAATGAACTCCTTCGATTTTTAAATTTTCGAAACCTTTTAAAACAAGTTTTACAAGCACTGCTTAACTTAAATCCGAGTTACCAGATTTAAGGATCTCAGTTTAATCAAATCTCTTGGCCAACAAAATATGTGCGGAAAAAGGCCAATTGATTTGTGAACAGATAACTCAATAAATAAATAAATGCGTAAAGTAAATGGTAAGAGTTCAGAGTTTGTTTGTGGAAGTTCGGATATAAATATCCTACGTCTCCCTTCTTCCTTTTCAGGAAGGTTCCACTAGAAGATTTGATTTGTACAGGCCTTCTCGATCGTTTTTGAATCACTTTGAGCTTGCGCCTGAAATAACTTTGGTAACCAGCACTATCTTCATCGTCGTTGTCAAGATGCTTCGACTGGAACGCTTGGAAGAATTTACCTGCTGATATGCATATGTGTTTTTCCATCTGCTGATTTCTTTAGCGATAAAACGATGTCGTGTCAACTTATTCAAGTGACGCCGTTTTGCTATCTTTGAAATGCATCTGCTGGTTAACATCATCTGCTGGTTTGTCTAAGGAACGCTTCTGCTGAATTGTCTAAGCCAATCAGTACGCTGTCGCTTCAACTTATCCAAACGCTGTCGTTTCGCATTCTTCAATCGACACATTCTAAACAACTTCTGATCTCTTCAAGAATGTATCTGCTGATTACTATGCCTTGTTCAACTGCTGATATGTAATTGTGCACTCCAACGACGTCGTTCCAACTTACTTAAACGTTGTCGTTTAACACTCCTTAGCAAAACACGTTAACACTTATATGTACCTGCTGATTGAAACAAGAACAACTGACGATTGCTCGCAAGGAATGTATCTGCTGAATATCTTAAACAGTTCATCTGCTGATTGCATACCATCTGCTGATTTCTCTAGAATACCCCAACTGCTGAATTAGCTCCTGTTGATAGATAAACAGATCTCCTGACAACTGATTGTCCAATAGCAACTTGTCTTATTTTTGTTATCACCAAAACTAATAAATTTTATCCTAACACTCGACCAGATCAGCTCAGTGCTATCGGGTTAGTACATCTCGACCAGATCAGTTCAGCTCGTTCCAGATCAGATCAGCTCGATCAAAACGACACAGCTTGATTAGATCAGCACAACTCAATCGGATCAGCACGGCTCGATCGATCAGCACAACTCAATCCCGATCAGCACAGCTCACCTTCGATCTAATTGCTCCAGAACCTCACATGCATCAATTGCACTAGTAGATTCAATATCTCACTCATCGTCGGTGGGTTTAGGAGCTTCTCAGTTAGAAATCTTGCCAAATCCAATGCGGTGAGGTAAAAGAGCATTTTATGCTACCATTTTTCGAAATTCAATCCATCGAGTTTCTCTAGTTTGTCAGCATGGTTCATTGGCATCATAGCAGTAGGAGCAATAACATGAGATGCTGACCCTTTAGCATAGGATGAGGAACCTTTGGTATATTTTGAGTTATTAGATATTCAGAAATCCAAAATCATTTGTCCTTTTAGAAAATTTTATTTATCTCATAAATCCAAATATAATTTATCATTTCAAAAGTCTCGAGACTTGGCCAGCTGTTGTCAGACCTATTTAGTGCAAATCAGGCCATTTGGTTTGCCTCCATTTATTTCAATCTAGAAAAATCTTAAGTTACATATATACATCAAAACAATGTCCAAGCTCAACATATGAATTCTTTTAATTTTCATTAACTTGAATAAAATTCAACCACTCAAAGAAAAATTCATTTTTTTTATTTTATTGTATAACATACAGACTCGTTGGCATTATTTTTCCATATAAATTTTTCCACAAAACCATTTTTTTAGTTTTATTAAATTAACCAGGTGAATGCCATGACTAGGGAGCAAGCCGAGGGCACGCCAGGAGGAGTAATCGCAGGTACTTGCACTGTTTTTTATTTTCCAGAACGTGTATTGTTTGATACTGGAGCATCACATTCACTTATAGCTAATGCATTTGTTGGTCCGAAAATAGGATCAAAAAGATAGCCAGCGCTGATTTGACAAACAGTAAAAATTTTGCGCTGCTATAAACGAGCTGCAATAGCTCAAGGTTCTTGAACATATAAAATACAAATAGCACCGGAGACAGATCTGGTATGAAATTAAAATCATGCGGAAACACCAGAACTGAATCCTTAGTATTTTAAAACGATTCAAACAGATTTATGTGCAACATAAATCTGTTCGAAACTGTGCAAGTGCTTGTGTGCTAACTGTATGCGTGAGTGCTGAAATAAAAGTGCGTGCTGAATTCTGTTTTACGTGCGTGCTGAATGTTATGCAATGCTAAGTGAATGCAAGTGCTGAAATCTGCGTATGTGCTAAAGTAAATGTGCAGGTGCTGAAAGCTTAAAGAAATGGACCAGCTGGTTTGTTTCTGGAAGTTCGGACCTCAATGTCCTACATCTCCCCTTCTTCCACCTCGGAAGGCTCCACTAGAAGACTTTGATGGTTACAGAACATCTGCAAACACCCACCCACACAAGCAGCACTTGTATGGACTCCTAGACTCCACAAATGCACATCATCCGAAACTGTGTGACTGACTATATACACAGGAGTTTTACGTCATCGTGCTTGGACGGGACCTGTTGTGAAATGGTTTGAGATTCATTCACCAATGAATGTGAATGAATCTCTGTTTGTGAGAATTACAGTGTACGCACAACTCTCGAAAGAATACATCTCACACACTAGGGAAATGCTCCTAAACGAGCTGATGAAGATTCAGCAGCCGACACTACAATAAGCTCCTCTCAAGAATGATTGTCGACTGCTTCATCTTCCAGTGTTCTTCCCTCTGTTGTTGTCTTCTATTGATATTTGTGCAACAACCATCAAGCGTCTTCCTTCAAATATTCTCCCTTAAATAGCCTCTGTTCGAATATAGCCGTTAGATAAATTCCAAATATCTTCTGCGCTTGTCAAGGCTAATTCGTCGTCTACTTTCCATTTCCGTGCAACGCTCTTCTGTAAATTGTACTATTTCCCAGAATAGTACAAATCTTGTTCCCTTAAATTCAGGCAATTTGCACGACTTAATCTCAGCCATTGATTCTTCCATCTTGAGCGTTGATTGCGTTGAACAGCTGAGTGTCATTTCATCTTCGCAACTGTCCAGACTTCACTCTTCTTTGCGCTACTGCTGAAACTATCATTGCGTCTGGATCTTTGCGACTGGATGCATAGCAACAGCTGGTTCATTGTAGCTCACGACTGGATGTGCTGTTGCTTGCGTCTGGTTGACCAGCTGGTGGTAACGATATGCTTGCAGCTGGTTGTCCAGTCGTTGGTTTCAAATGCTTGCGACTGGATTTCCCAACGACTGGTTAGATCAAACGATGTCGTATCAACTTATTCAAACGACATCGTTTGCTATGCATCCTCGACTGGTTAAATATAACGCTGAAGTTCTCATCTGGATGTACTGTAGCTTCCTGCTGGTATCTTGCGACTGCTGGTTATCAACGCAAAGAGCATCTGCTGAATCTTACGAAGGCAAAACGCTGTCGTAACAAATTATTCGAACGACATCGTTTTGCTATCTCCAACTCCAAATATCATCTGCTCAATCTTTGTCTTTGCGCTTCTGCTGAATCCATTCTACTGTAGCCATCTGCTGGTTTCCTCAAAAGTCCAAGACGTCGTCCTTTCTCTTTAATCAAGCGCTGTCGTTTTGTCTTGAACATACGCTGTCGTTTTGCGTTCTTTGACAAAACACGCTAACTCTTCAAATCTCTGTGTCTGCTGATTTCCCTTAGAACTTCACCTGCTGAACTCTAACCATCTGCTGATTATGATGACATCACCGATGACGTCATCATCGCTAAACCATCTGCTGATTTAGCGCGACGTCGCTTTCTTCACTGTTACGTTTGCTGTTGTCAGCTTCTTGTTCAACATTGCTCATCAGCTGTCAACAGCTTCTTGAATAGCGACTGTCAACAGATTCGTCAACAGTAATTAGAATCACGACTGCTAACAGATTCGTCAACAGTAGGTTCAACTTCGGCCTCCGCCTGATTTCGAACACCTGACTTAACTTTGGACGTCTCCATTGCTAATCCAGCTGCCGATTACATTGATAAACCAAACCAACTGCTGAATTTTATATTTTGAACCATCTTCTGGACAGATTACTGCTACTGCTGATCATCTTCTTCGTTCCTAAAACCTGTACACTTAAGTAGAATTGTTAGAAACATAATAACAGGTTTTGTGTAATTCAAAACTTAATCAGGATCTGTCAAAACAGATCCATCAATCTCTCCCTTTTTGATTTACACAAAACCTTAAATAAACGATGCATGTTCTAACAAGTGTATATCGATGAGATTCGGTCTACTAAGCATTGCAAAGGTGGTAAACCCAGACAAAAAAAACGAGCGCACGACGAGGTGAGGACAGGTTGTAAATCAAGGCTTACGATTGTGAAACAACAATCAGAGTATAATTGGATTGTTAGTACGTTTTTTGAAGGCCACAATCATCCACTCTCGACTACGTCTAAAGTGCATTTGTTACGATCGCTCCGTAATGTTTCAGCATCCAAAAAGGCAATGGCTCAGCTCTTCTCTGAATCCAACGTACGAGCATGTCAACAGATGTGGTTACTCGAGGTTGGGCTCAGGAAGCACTCTAGGTGTGGGCAGGTTATGGCATGTTGAAGGGCCTTGAAACATAAAGAACGAGATAGAGATTGCTAGAAGTGTTTTCCGTTAAACCCGTCCGATGTTTATGTTAGATCGATGGTCGGATAAATATAAGTAGAGATAAGATAGAATGTCTAGTGTTCTAAGTGAGGTGAAACATACCTGAGTTTATATAGGAGAGAGGAGAAATTAAAGATGCACGAGATCTCCGGTCTATTACAAGATCTAGCGTGATCTGCCCACGATCCCGAGATTTACGGCTCCATTATAGCTTACGCATTGACTGCATCCAAAGGATTAATTATCGCAACAAGGGAGCTGAAAAGAGGGTTGCTAAGCTCAGGCTACCTATTAGGGTTCTCGAGTCACGACCTGAGGTATTTTTATCGGGGTATGAAGAGTATACCCTGATCGGTCTTAAAAGAAAAATCCGAAGTTGTAAACCATTATAAAGAGTTGTGGTTTGTGTTTATTGAAAAAAACCATGATTCGAGTGACAATAACAGGCAACAATATATTAAGAAATTTGGATGCCTGTGATTTGGAGCCAGTTTGGTTCTCGAGGCAACTGTTTGGACGTTCCGACAACCACCCTAACGCTTGCTCTTCTATAAATAGGGGAGTCTTTATACTTCATTTGTACTTGAAATTTTTACCGCACCATTGCTCAGGCAAAATTTCTATCAATTCCCGAGCAGCTTGTGTCCTTCATCCGGAACTCCATTCTAGTTTATTCGTAAGTGGCTTAGATGTCGTCCCCTTATAATAGCATAGTTCGAGAGTTAGCGGCAGTATTTAGATTCCTCTTCATGTTCATGAGGGGGATTTCGAGAGTGGTGAGATGAACATTCTCGACGCTAAGGAGGCTCATAGAGCCAAATTAGCTCGTATAGCCCTGGAACAGTAAGAGCTAATTGCCTTGGGTCGTCCTTGGTACAAAATAAAATTCTCGACCCTTCAATAATATGATATACCTATGTTTGGGGAGAAGTTGGGTATGTCGGACCGATTCAAGATACTTCTCCCTGATATCAGGGACCGAGCTCATCGTCCTCCCTCCGATCACCATACTTTCTATATTAACCAGATAGAAATGGACCTTATATTTTCTATCCCTCGTTTTATCCAAGAACTCTGCAACAATCTTTGATCAGTTCCAGTCAAATGGCCCTGATCTCTTCTAGTTCTTTGCTGTCCTTAGGGGTTCTGCTCAAGTACTTTAAGGTCCGATCTCCACCTACACCCTTATGCTGTCGATTCAAGTGTGAATATTGGGGCCTGGAAGTTGTATCTATCGAATAACGGAGTTCGGGTTTATCAGGGGGAACCCGAGTTGTAACGCCGATCCGAAAATTTTAAATAAAAACTGTGAAGGTGCAAAATGAAATACAATAACTGATTATGGACGCAATTTCAACTTTCTAAAAATTTCAGATCGTGCACTATCTAACAGATTGGCTGATATACACATATATAGATGTGCGAACTTATACATGTATATCAAAAGGAACAAATTCATCCAGATTACATTGAATAAGCTTTGAAATAATCGGAATCGTTCAAAACTGTGTCTAACAATATTTCAGATTACGAACTGGAAAACAACTCAGAGCTTAAGAACGAAGTAGATATCGGATAAAACTTTGCAAAATAATTTCATTCAATTTATAGTTGCATATATATATATATATATATATATATATATATATATATATATATATAAAAAAAAACAACAACGGGGGACCTTATGCTTACCTAACAGTGAGTTAAGAATAGCATTAGAGTGTTTTGAATGTGTGGTTTTCTTTTCCTTGTTATAAGACGGTCTCTTGAACTATTTAGTGAGAAGTCTAAGCATGCAAATTGGGCCTAGTAATTTGGCTTATGATAGTTTTGTATATATATATATATATATTTATATATATATGAAATAAAACATTCATTACGAAAATGAATTATCTCAAGTCTAAACTGAACAAAATTAGGTGAGCTGAAACAGCACGGAAACGTACCCACGATAAATACCCCCAATCTGATCCAGCTTGCACCAACCTCTGGCTAAATCTCATCACCTGCACTTAAGAAATCTAGTGACCCTAGAGGCTCAACAAGCAAATATGGTGATAACAAAGGCAGACAGTATAGGCATAAAAATAATTTTAAATTGATAAGCTGTAAATTGATATGATCGTAAGCTGAAAAACTGTAAACTGGTACACTTGTAAGCTGAACATACCGAGTACATAAAACATTTACTGGTATTAAAGGAAGTAACCTTTAACATAAACTTTTCTCAAGTACTTGTGGTTATAAACAATCATGTTCTCAGTTCTTATTTTCTGTTGAGTAATGGCGCAGAAACTCTCCTTAGGTCAAGTCGCTTGATCAAGATCTCATCTGAAGTTAGAAACCGGGGAATAAATTCCAATCTTTACTGTTTGAAGGGGCACAAAGGTTCGTCAACCAGCATCCTCACCCTTCCTGGACTGATCGTCTGTTAGCTTTTCCATGAATCATAAAAACTTCCTATAAAACTTTATGATATATGACAGGGAAACTTTTGTCATTCCTCATTCATCACCTTGTCATATATCATTAAAACATTTTATCCGCTGCAACTTGCTTTAAGCTACTTTTCTTGATGAATAAGTTCACTGACATATATGGTTTGCAATTTTAAAACTGATTTGAAATTCGAAAGCTACTGGGAGTACATCGGAGTTCAATCGAAGAACAAAATCGGATCAGATAGGATATAGGTACGACTAACAAAGCACAAAGCTCTAAGCTAATTAACTATCTCGTGATATTGGGTATAACTTCGAACAATTAGAGTTATACCTTCGAATCAAAGCTAATGGACCGACGAATTAAACATGAAATTACGATATCGATCCAAGTTGTCCTAAGCTGAAACTGCTGAGCTCAGAGTATCAAACAGATCGTTAGCGTAAAACAACTCAGAATAAAAAATCAGATCTGGGCTATTTGGTCAACTTAGATTAGGAAAACTCAACATGACTTAAACGAGCAGACTAGATTGATGTTCAAACAAAGTCAACTCAGCTTAGACAATGAAATCAGATCATGAATTCAAAACAGCTCTGGGTGAGAAATCATATCACGAGCGTAAAACAACTCTGAGAAATAAACATATCGCGAACTTAAGATCAGCTCAGGGGAATAAAAAGATCGTGAACCTAAAATGAAATAGTCAACTCAGCTTCGAATAATGAAGTCAGATTGTAGGTTCAATTCAGCTCAGGGGGCGTTCAGACCAATGTAAACTGGAATAGTTCGTAGATTAAATTACGAACTAAAATCATCAAACGAATCATACTATTTTAGAATAACAACATGATATTGAAAACAACATGAAGTTTGAACAGATTAGCTAAGCTTATCAGATCTGAACAGAGTTATAACTCGTCCATCTTTGCCTATCAGCTCAAAACCTCTGTTAGATCGAAAATAGAGTTAAATATCAGTTCGGGAGTTCAGAAAGGGGGGGTTTGAATGAACTCCTTCACAATTTTCACAAAAAATCTTTTAAAATATTTTACAACCCTTCGGCTAACCTCGAAGCTGAGTTACCACCTTTGAGGATCTCAGTAAGCTACTGTTCTCTCTAGTAACAAGTTGTCCGAAATGAACTCGATTGAACAGTAACAGATATATGAACTGAAAGCAGTAATAATAAAAACTGAGTGCAGTAAAGTAAAGAGAGAGTCAAGAGTTTGTTTATGAAAGTTCGGAGCTTAAACTCCTACGTCTCCCCTTATTCCTTGTACAAGAAGGATTTCACTAGAAGATTTGATTAATGCAGCTCCTGCTCTAACCCGATCCACAGTCCGCAAGCTGCAAGAACTCCTAGCACTTCTACGATAGAAAACAGATACACGGTCTATTATGCAAATACAACGTTTTCTCTAAGTTTTTTAAGCTTTCACACACTCTATGCACTCTGCTTATTATTTACAATGAGTATACAAGGCTATAGAGTGGTTACAACTCAAATGAATGAATATAATGCTTTTGGGAGCAAGGTTGTAAAGAAGAAGACGATGAACAATAAGGTTTCTGTTCACGAAATAATTTGTGCAGTGTGACTTTCGTTTGGAAAATTGTAGTTGTATCAATCACAATAACCTTCACAAATTGTGTGTCAAAGTTTTTTGTTGCTTCTGTTCATCGTTCTTTATATAGAGATCTCCATCTCTTTTAATCTTCATTGATCTTCTTTCCATCTTTGAAGAACTTGCCTCTCTTCATACCAGAACCACATGAATGATATTGTTAGATCCAGAAATAGCATCTGGTAATTTAGCCAGTAATTAGCGCTTGATTGATCTGATTTGATTTGATATCTTCACGTATAAGCTGAGAGTTGTACGCTCTGAGCTGTTCGCTGTATGCACGATTTGAATGCTTATGAGATCTCAGCTGTTACATGAAATACTATACGCTGATCTTGTGATCTGATCCAAACTTTTCTGAGCTATTCTCTGCTGAACTGAACATTTTCCAGGTCTGATATGATATTCAATAAAAGCTGATTTGGAAATGTTCCTCTGAGCTGTTCTATAAACTGATAGTATAAGTGCTGACCTGAGAACCGAACTTTTCACTCTCTGATCTGAAATCTCATATGCTCTAAAATGAACGCTGTTCTTGAGCTCTAAATTGTACTCTGCGTTATTTTCGCTCTAAGCTATTTTCTGCGCTATCTTCACTCTAAACTGTTTCTCCCGTAGTCTACCGCGAGTTGTTCTCTGTACGAAGCTCCGATCTGAATCTTCTCTAATCTGATTCCTTCTCTAAGCATTGTTCTGATTTCGAAGCTCCAATCTGATATGTCCCATGTCCCTCTAATCTTTTCTACTTGCTCTAAACAGAAAGACGATTCTCTAAGCTGAACTGCTTGTTCTGAGTTGAATCGTGATGCTTTAAGCTGATCGTCTTGTTTTGAGCTGAATTGCAACTTTCTGAACTGATCTACTTGCTCTAAGCTGAAATGCATCGTTCTGAGCTGATCTACACGCTCTGAACTGAATTGCGTTATTATGATCTGATCTACACACTCTGATCTTATCTGTGAAGTTCTAAGATGTTCGACTCGCTCTGAGCTGATCTACGATGTCCTGAGCTGAATAGCAACGCTGAAACTATTCTACTTTCTCTAAGCTGAAATGTGACGATGTGAACTGTTAGACATGCTCCGAGCTGTTCTTCTTGCTCTAATCTGTTCTGTTTGGGTTCTTGTATTTGTTATCACCAAAACTTAAATTTTATTCTTAACAATTCCTCCTTTTTGGTGATGACAAAACTTAGCTGCTGTATAGGGAACAACAAAATTCCTCTTTTGTTAGTCAAGGAAAATAGCTAAGTACATAACTGTAATTACCATCTGCGCTTCCCGCTGCTATCTCTATATCTGTCACGACTGCTACTTTCCCCTTTTCTGTTGCTGCTACTACTACCTTCCCCTTTTTTGACATCATCAGCTCTCTTAAGATGAGAAACTACTTCTGCGAGCTGAGAGCTGAGGGAGGCGAGGATCGTATTTACTTCAGATGATGATTTCTGTGCCTCTTCAAGTAGCATCGGTCTGGTTGATGTAATCTCAGAGTGTAAGGAAAGGATCAGATCTCACAGTGCACCTATGGCCGAAGGGCCGTGAGATCTGATCAGACAAGATTGAGGTGCAATACCTCAGTGTTCTTGAAACAAATTAGCACAGAGAACAGATCTGGATTGGCAATGAAATACCAAGCAGAAGTATCCAGAACTGAACCTGATTTAAAAAATTTGATAAACAGATTTGAAACAGATGCTATGCGTGTATGCGGAAAGCTTAAAATACTCATGTTTATGTTTTTGGAAGTTCGGATCTTAAAATCCTACGTCTCCCCTTCTTCCATATCTGGAAGGCATCACTAGAAGATTTGATCTGCAGACCTGATCAGCTTTGGGACTTATCCACTACCCAAAGCTGAACTCCTAGACTCTACACCAGATCTCAGGCTGTGTTCATCCAACTTTATGAACTTATTTTAATGTCTCTGTTCAAATACTACAATCACTAAGTGTAACGTCTTCGTGTGAAGACAGATTTGGTATTTGGTTTGTGATTCATTCAACTATTCTAAACAGCTCTCAGATATTATGTGAGTGAATCTCTGTGTGTGTGAAATTTACAGTGTAAGCTCAACTCTAGAGTATAAAATCTCACACAACTGGGAAGAGCTTTTTCAAAGCTGAATTTAGCTCAGCTGTCAACTGTTACAATAAGCCCCTCTGTTTTTTATATTTGACAGCTTCGCTTCTGGTTTATCTTCCCGTTGAACAACAACACTCCCCTTCATCAGTTTTCTTGTATAAATAGCCTCCCACTTTGATATAGCCGTTGGACACACATTTCTATCCATTGAAAAGCTTCTGTAGCATTCTGACATTGTGTGTACCTTTCGTCCTTTTATTGTACGTGGGTAGATGTGGCTATTTAATGAATTTCATCTTCTTGTGAACTGATGTGACAATACATTAGTTTGAATTTCATTATTCAGACTGAGTTTGTTCAACTGCTTTGACCCTTCAGATCTGATACAGACTATATTAAGATCTGTTTGTATATCAGCTCAGATCTGATTCCTTTGTTCTGCTTCAGTTGATCTCAGATCTGATCCGAACTGATCTTCTCTTCACATCTGATCCAGCTCTGAGCTGATCTTCTCTTCACATCTGATTTAGCTCTGAGCTGTCTTCTCTTCTCGTCTGATCTGTTATAATCAGCTTTTCTTGTCTTTTTTCGCTCGCTTCCGATCTGGTCTGCTACAGTGTCGGATTCGAATCAGGTCTGGTTCAGCTGCAGCATTGGATCTCATCTGGTTCACTACAGTATTAGATCTGGTTTAGCTACAGTATCAGATCTGGTTCAGCTCATTGCTGCTCAGCTGATTCCTCTCTATGTCAGACCTGCACATCTCAATTAAACTGTTAGTAAATAATCAGCAGGTTTTGTGTATTTCAAAATTCAGATTCTGATCTGTAAACACAAATCCAACACCGATGAAAGATCAGCTCTGAGCTTATCTCCTCTTCTGAGCAAATCCTAAATGTTATCTCCACAGTTTATTGACCAGCGCAACGTTTGATGCACGTAGGTATTAAACAATGTGCTTAGAGACATCATATGCTCATTGAAATCTGTTTTAACGGATGTCAGGAGCTCTTGAGAGTGCAACTGCTCCAAACTGATGTTGGACACAGATCCTGGAGGTGAGCAAATGTTTGTGCAAATAACGAAGCACTGGGGGAGTCGCTGAAACTGCGATCTGTCTGTGCTGGATTCACTTCACATACCACTTTTAAACAAGTTCACACGCAGAAGAAGATCGAAAAGATTCTGAATGTGTACCTTCTTCTAAAAATCCACAAAAGTGTTCAGCATGCTTCCCGTGCTGAAAAGCTCTGAAAATTGTATCTGGAATAGCCTCTGTAATCATTACAGAAGGATGAACCACCAACTTTGTACACCGAGTCACTGTCAGTAAAACTTAACACTCAGCTGTATTCTCATCGCCTGAAAATAGGTTTGAGGGCCCTGGCAGTGTCCACACCACCTTATGCTGCTTCCTAAGCCACAGATAGGCTAACTCCACAATTTTGTGGGCCTCAACAAGCACGTCCAAAATCATGATGTCTATGCTTGTGAAGGAAGCGCCGGGAACAAAATTTTCCATCACTCAATCAAAATCTTTCTAAGGAACAGTTCCCTGAGTTTCTCCTGTACCAACAATCTCCGCTTGAAGTCTACGTGAAGATAATCTGTTTCGGCCCATTGAACAGCTTGGCCATATTAGCTGCTAATGAGGTTTTCAATGACCCAGGCTCACTGATCCACGAATCCCGTCGAAAGTGAGCCACTTCAGTAAATACGAAGTCCCTAATCTGTACAAAAACCTCAAGATCTACAAAAAGCAAACCGATTGTCTCCTTAACCGGATTGCCTTTAGGTGTCTCAACCAAAATCTTCTTGCCCTTATCTTCAGGGACAATCTTCGTGTAAATAGAAGAAATCAGGTTGACTACTAAACTCAATGGTAAAATAAAAGGGGTGCCATTGGAGGTTGAAACGGGCAAGAAGCCCAACTGAGTAACTGATCAACCAACTATCGGTGGGCATAAAACCGAAAGAAAGAGACCAGTAGAGACACACAAAAATTTATCTGTGAGAACTCTTATGTTGAATCGAGAGAACAAGAAAAGAGTGAGGATATATAGAGAGAAGTGTGGATGAATTCTTGTAATCTATAAACAATGGTGTTCGTAATAATGGTCATCTTCTTCTTCCCGTGGATGTAGATCACTTTATGATCGAATCACGTAATTGTTCGAGTCTCTACTTTTCAGTCCATTAATTTCTCTACTTAATTGTTCTTGTGTGGAGTGATTGGTTACCAAGAAGCAATTATTTTCATTCAAGAACCGGCGAAACATAACCAGTAGGTCGAGGCACTATCATAACTAGTGGCCGTCTGTGGGAAGCTAATAATCAACCAAGAATGGGAACCTCCAAGTTTGACATCGAGAAGTTCTCTGGACAAAACAATTTTGGCCTATGGAGGGTTAAGATGAGAGCGATCTTGGTCCAACAAGGAGTAGTAGATGCATTGAAAGGGGAACAATCACTCCCTGAATCACTATCAGAAACCGAGAAGACCAATACACTGGAGAAAGCCCATTTGTCCCTTATATTGTGCCTTGGTGATAGAGCACTGCGAGAAGTGGCAAGGGAAGATACAACATGTAAAGTTTGGGCGAAACTTGAGCAGTTATACATGAAAAAATCTCTTGCTAATCGTCTTTATCTGAAACAGAGGCTATACTCCTTCAAAATGGTAGAATGAAAACCAATAGTAGAGCAGATTGATGAGTTCAATAAAATCTCGATGATCTTGAAAATATTGAAGACAAGGTGGATGATGAATACAAGGCTCTGTTACTACTAAACTCAATCCCAAAGAGCTATGATCATTTCAAAGACGCAATACTATATGGGAGAGAACATACCATCTCTTTGGAAGAGGTACAATCTGCAATAAGGGCCAAAGAAATTCAAAGAAAACTGGAGGGAAAACCCATCAATACTGGAGAATGATTGATGGCTAGGGGAAGAAAAGAACTAAGGGACCGGAAAGGAAACAAGAAGTTTCGAACCAGGTCAGGGACCATCAAGAAGGATAATCATGGTAATGTGACTAATACTAAGACTCGATTCAAGTGTTTTCACTGTCACAAAGAGGGTCGTTACAAAATAGATTGCCACGAATGAAAAAGAGTTCAATATCATGACAAGTCCAAGGCTGGTGAAAATGCAGCAGTGGTGTCAGATCGATATGAATCAGCTGATGCCTTGGTGGTTAATCAAAATGAGTCCAGTGCTGAATGGATTCTTGATTCAGGCTGTAGCTTCCATATGTGTCCTCAAAAGGAATGGTTTGAGACACTTGAAATCATTGAAGAGGGGCTAGTGTTGCTGGGGAACAACAAGGCATGTAGAGTGATGAGAATTGGATCTATAAGATTCAAGATGCATGATGGAGTTGAAAGAATTCTGGAACAGGTAGATACATCCCGGAGTTAAGGAGGAATTTCATCTCATTTGGAATGCTTGGAATGGATGGATGTGTTTTTAACGCAGAGAAAGGGATGCTGAAAGTCATCAAAGGTTCCCTACTCATTATGAAAGGTGTCAGGAAGAATGGACTCTATTCATTGTTAGGTATCACAGTAGTTGGACAGTCATCCACTATAACAAGACCCATCCCTGACAGTGCAAGACTTTGGCACAAAATACTTGGCCACATTAGTGAGGAGGGGCTCATTGAATTGATGAAGCAGGACCTGTTATGTGGGATAAGGTGACAGGGCTCAGCTTTTGTGAACAATGTGTCTTAGGAAAATCTAAGAGGATTAAATTAAATACGGGCATACACAGAACAAAAGGGCCCCTCAAACACTAGGTGGAGCAAGGTACTTCATGGTAGTAATAGATGATTTTTCAAGAATGGTTTGGGTATTTTTGCTGAAGCAAAAATTTGAGGCGTTTGTGAGGTTCAAAGAATGGTTAATAAAAATAGAGAACAAGGTGGGAGCTAAGCTCAAATGCTTAAGAACAGACAATGGAATGGAGTTTGTCTCTGAGGAGTTCAATGACTTCTGTATAAGGCGGGCATCAACAGGCATAGGACGGTTGTTAATACTCCACAATAGAATGGGCTAGCAGAAAAGAATGAATAGAACTCTTTTGGAGAGGGTGAGGTGCATGTTACTTGATGCTTTACTTCCAAAGTCCTTTTTGGGGTGAAGCCATTACGACAACCTGTTACTTGATAAACTGTTGTCCCTCACTGCAATCAACTTTTACACACCCATGGAGAAATGGAGTGGACATCCCGCAGGCTACAAGGGCCTCAATGTTTTTGGATGTATGGCTTATGATCATTCAAGACAAGAAAAGCTAGAGGCCAGAGCAAAGAGGTGCATCTTTATAGGTTACCAACAAGGTGTTAAAGGTTATAAGTTGTGGTGCCTAGAACCAGGGGAACAAAGGTGCATAATAAGCCGATATGTCACCTTTGACGAAACAAGGATGGGGTATAATTCACAGCCAGTTTCTATAGATACACGGAAATATGAGGGAGCTGGTTGGTCCCAGTTTGAGTTGGAGATATCAGGTAAATCAAATGAAGTAACGAAGTCATTAGCAGCAAAAGGTTTAGTAAACCTCTAACACCAAAAGTTGAGGAATCAACAACTCCTACCAGAGTTAGCTTACAAGATTATAGTCTAGTAAGGGACAGAGAGAGGAGGGAAATTAGGCCTCCTTTAAGGTATGGACATGCAGATTTAATATCCTATGCATTCAATGTGGCAGAGGACATCACACATTCTGAGCCTAGGACATATGCAAAGGCTCTTGAAAGCAAGTAAAGCCACTACTGGATAAAAGCGATGACTGAGGAAATGACTTCATTAAGAAAAAACAACAGTTGGAAAATTGTAGATCGACCTAAGAACCAGCGAGTAGTAGGGTGCAAGTGGATCTACAAGAAAAAAGATGGGGCACCAGGATCAGAGAAAGTTCGGTTCAAAGCCAGGCTAGTGACAAAAGGATTTACACAAGTGGAAGGTTTGGATTTTAACGAAGTGTTCTCGGCTATTGTGAAACACTGCTCTATAAGGATGTTGCTGGCTTAGTGGCCCACTATGACATGGAACTCGAACAGTTGGACGTAAAGACCGCATTCTTATATGGAGATTTAGAGGAAACCATATACATGAGCCAACCTACTTGTTTCATTGAGTTAGGAAATGAAAAAAAGGTGTGTTTACTACAGAAGTCATTATATGGTTTGAAAAAAATCCCACGGTAATGGGATAATCGATTTCATGAGTATATGCTTAAGGTAGACTTCACAAGAAGCAATCATGACTGCTGTGTATACATCAAACGAGTGAAAGGCGAGGAAATTGTCTACCTAATGTTATGTGTTGATGACATGCTTGTTGCTAGCAAAAGCAGGGCTGAGAAATCGTGAAAATCAAGGCCATATTGAGCAAGGAATTTTAGATGAAGGAATGGGAGCAGCCAAAAGAATACTGGGCATGGAAATCACCCGAAACAGATTAGAAATCAGTCTATTTTTGCACCAGGGACCATATCTTAGGAAAGTATTGCAAAGGTTCAATATGCATACTTCTAAAGCTGTAACATCTCCTTTTAGTTCCCAATTTAAGCTATCTAAAGATCAAGCACCTGAGAGCAGTGAAGACATCAAAGATATGTCTACGATACCGTACTCAATTGGAGTTGGTAGTATAATGTATGTTATGATTTGCAGCAGACCTGACCTAGCTTATGCCATGAGTGTGGTAAGTCGGTTTATGTCAAATCCGTGGAGAAAACATTGGGATGCTTTGAAATGGGTGTTGAGGTATGCAAAGGGATCACTGGACCTAGGACTAAGATTCTCAAAGCAAGATAGTGACACATATCGGCTAGTTGGATATGCAGACTCAGATTTTGAGGAAGCATTGACACTCGAAAGTCACTAACTGGATATATCTTCACCCTATTTGGTACAACAGTTAGATAGAAGGCAAAACTTCAATCTGTGGTTGCATAACTAGGACTTGAACAAAGTACTGTTCCCGTACACTGTGACAATCAAAGCACCATTCCCTCACTAAGCATCAAATGTTCCATGAAAGATCTGTCAGGCCCGGTACTCTAAATCAGAGGTTAGTATTCAATTAATCGCAAATATGCGGAAGCTAAAATATGGGTTAAAAAATTTATTTTTCGGCCTGAACTTACAATTCAAAATACATTCATACTCAAAATATACAAAACAACAGCAGTACCCGAAATCTATACAAGTATCTCAACGAATATAAATCTTAATACAAGTATTCACTCAGGGTATTCCTTGGTAAACTAATTCAGTACATTATACACAACTGGGACTCAAAAAGGGGCTCTATCAGCCAACGTACCACTCGGTCTAGCTGGATTTCTTGAAGAACCTACAAAGTCCAAACACAATACCAAAGCTACCCGAAAAAGGAAAAACAACGAGGTCAAACCTCAGTACGAAGAGCACTCATAAAACAACAATTAAATAAAGCATGCAATATCTCAAGTCGTGCAATGCATGAATGGTACAGTGGAGACTCATCGACTGTCAAATGGTTCACAACAGACTCATGCTGTGAAGCATAATTCATCAATCAATATCAGTGGCCAAATCGCATGTGAGTGTATGGGAGCTACCCAGCCATCTCACGTGTAGTTACAGCAGCATATAATCTCATAGCTCCCCAACTGGTGTCATTAAGCTTACTGAGGGGTGGGAGCTACCCAAGTGAACCTCAGGGAAGACACAAATCTCGCAGTGAGGGTGTTAGGATCGAAAAACAGGGGGGTGTCCATGAGTTCTCACACAACTCATGGAGGCTCTCACACTGCTTAAGACATTGAACCCTTAAGTTACGTGTAATTTAAAAGTCTTTAAAGATACACAAGTAGCACGCAACTTGGAACGGTTTGCACAGGTGTTCTGCCAGCTGCTCTGCAAGCTGGTCCTGCACACATGCGATCTGTTTGGTTGAATCTTGAGCTGCAATATCTCAGTGTTCTTGAACTTAAGTGCATCGAGATACAGATTGAGTAATGAAATAAAATCATGCGGAAATAACTCAAACTGAAATCTTATGATCGAAAGCTTATTAACGGTTTTGTTTGACACAGTTGTAAAACATGAAATGCGTATGAATGAAAATGCAGAAAGCTGTAAACGATACGCTGCGATTTGTTTATGTAAGTTCGGAGATGAATCTCCTACGTCTCCCCTTCTTTCGCAATCGTGAAGGATCCACTAGAAGACTTTGATTACATCGACCTCCGCTGCAACCCGATCCTACGACCAGTAGCCCCAAGAACTCCTAGCCACCACTGCGCACCAGCCCGCAAGCTCCGTGTGTCTAACTTCACTTCTTTCACGTCTCGTTGAGAAAGGCTACACACTTCTTTAACGTCTCAATGCGAAAGACAACGTAGACTTGTTTAACGTCTCTGTCCAAAGACTACAAAATGGAGAGTTTCAGATTTGATTCACTCAATTTTCTGTTTCGCTCAACTCTCAAATATATGAGTGAATCGTGTGTGAGATTACAGTGTATGCTTAATCTCTCAAAGATAAAATCTCACATACTGGGAAGTGCTCCTAACCGAGTTGGTTTCACCAATGTCTTCCCAGATCTTGTGTTGTGTGTTCTTCTGTTTTATATTTTGGATTTGCACAACACTTCGCTCTTCTCGCACTCTTCTCTTTTTGTCCGCGCTTGCTCTCTCTCTCTTTTTGCTTGTGCTCTGCTCTTTTTATTTATAGCCTGACGCGGATATTAATCCGTTGGACACAAAGTTGTAGTCGTTGAAAGTCCTCTGACACTGTTGTACTTTGCGTCCTTTGTCTTTTAATGCATTGCGGACTTTTCTTCACTTTAAGCACGTGAGCACTGCACTTGAGAAGACAATACGAGCAAATCGATTTGAATACTGAAAAGCAATCTTAGTATAGTCTTGTATTCAAATCTCTTTTCTCGTAGATTTGATAGCATCTTTCATGCTATCCGAATTGGTTTGACCTTAACCAGTTTACCAGCTTATCTCCGTTCTGGTTTGTGTTGAGCTGGTCTTTACTTCGAGCTGTTCAAAGCTCTCTTCTTATCTTCTTATCTTCTCTTGAGCTGCTATTCTAATTTGCTCTTGTCATCTTCTCTTGTTCTCAACTGCTCTTGTTCTTCTTGTCCAGCTGGTTTGACCTTATAACCAGCTGGTTTCTAATCTGCTCCTATATATGAGCAGATTTCGTATTTGAGCTGTTCTCCAAGCTGGTCTGCTTCAGAGTTCTTCTGGATCAATGCTGAGCTGGTGTGAAGTGCTTATCCAGCTCGCATCTTTCCGTGCCAGCTTAGCCCTATGGAAACCGATCGAATACCCCCTACATACAGATTCTTCCTCATCTCCATCAAAGGGGGTCATCTCGAGCTCGTCTACCCTCTCACTAAAACAGCTCGTATATATCAGCTGACCTCCCAGCTGGTCTTTCAAATGGTTTCTTAGAAGACTTCTTCGTACTGCGCTTGTGATCTGATCTGCACTCGATCACTGTGCTTGTACTCGGCTTCGCACTCAATCATTGCTCCTGTATGCTGCACTTGATCTGCGCTTGAACGGTTCTGCTCTTCACCGAATCTCTCTGCGCTTGATCTCTGACCGCTCTTGTATAAAGCTAATGAACCATCTTGATGTTCTTTGCACCCTATCCATCAGTGCTGTACCAGCTCGGGTGTCCCCTCACTGTTCCAACATAGACATCTTCAACTGTTCCAGCTTGGAAGTTCCCTCACTGTTCCAGTCTGAATGTCTCACTGTATTTAAACCAAGTGCACTGCACATCACAAGCAAAACGTTAGCAGAATAATAACATATTTTGTGTGAATCAAAACTTAGATTCTGATCTATATAAACAGATCCAACAGATGGAGTCGAAGGTACGGGAGCTACCCGACACCCTTCATTCATTTTCATTTTCAAAATCAGCATGCTGGTACTATCCATTCTCGGATCAAATCAGGTATCAAAAGAATCGGCTCAAGATTATATGTATGTATGCTAAACAGTATCAACTTACATAATCAACATGCAATAATCACACATAAGCAATCAGAGAATCATCATAACAAGCACGGCTAAGCAGACTCAGCTTACGACCAGCACATAACACAACAGTCAGTTCATGCTGGAAATATTCTCATGCTTATGTCAAAGCTGTTAAAATAAGCTAAATCCGTACCTTTCGTAGATCTTGGTACGATACCTCAGCTCTGTTAATAGCAGAACACACTCCCTGCTCTGCTCAAGTCTCGGAAAATCAAGGCAAAAACCACAAGAAAGGCTCTAATCTGCCAAGATAGCTAAGAAAAATCAGTTCTGCTCAAGCTTACCCAGCTCACAGCCTAAAGCCTCGTAGCTCAGAACAGCTACATCTAATCAACAGAGCACTATCTAGCTCAAAGATAAATGCTAGGAACAGAAACTAACGCCAGCAGAACACTGTTACCTGAACCGGAGCTCAACTCTACCCGAAAATAGTGAACTCTATCTCACACAGCTACTCGATGATTCTTCTGTCCGGCCTCCTACCAACTCCAAACTGGTACAAGAACGTTGGTCTCAAAGAGTGGTTTCTGATCGAGGTACCCTCACTCAAATCTGACTAGCCAATCTCCGGCAATCGGAAGAAGAAGTTATCGGGTGAACAATAGCAACAAGGGTTTGGATAATATCTGTCGGGATACTCGAGAGAAGATAAGGATATGTGTGTTGTAATTATAATTAAGTGTTGGTCTACACTTATATGCACGCTCCCAGTTATAGCTACAGTAAAGTCAAACCAGCTCAGACTTCTCTACTGTACCAGCTTAGGTGCAAAAACCAGCTCTCGCTCCAAAAGACCAGCTCGGAGCATCCAGCACATCTCTAAGCTGAATCCAGCTTGCACAAACACAGTAAATCCCAAAACTGCGACCTCTAAGCTGGTGTCCCTGAAACTAGCTCGCGGCAGAAATCAAACCAGCACAACGAAGCAGCCCAGCTCAGAGCTAATCTCTCAGATCATCTCATGCCTGATCTGATCTGTGTTAAACCCAAAGGGTCACCAACAGCTTACATCGATACTCCTAAGCTGATCGCTAAGCAGTTCACCAGATACAATCCAGCTCAGCGCTCCAACTGGCTATCCAGCTCGGGACTAATCTGCCCAACCAGCTCACGTGAATTAGACCAGCTCGCAGCAAAGCTGATTCCTATCAATCCAAATTTCCAAGCTGTAACATCTCTACTGATAAATCATCTATCAGCTCTAATCATCAGTGCTTCAAACCATGCTTCAAACAAATGGTAATCTGCACTGAAACCCGTGCAACATCTTATATTATCAGCTTAGCACAATACCCTGGATCAGCACGCATCTCAACTGGTCTCTTCACCAGCAGCTTATCAAACTGAAGTGTCTCTATTAGTTAATCGTTACTCCAATCTGTTAACCCGTTAATCACCATCTGATAATTTCCACTCCTCACATTCTCCCCAACTAGAAATGGATTTCGTCCTCGAATTCAAACCACATCTACAAAGCAGAACTGAAAGAATACCATAAAACCATCCAAAACCGAAGTATGCAACACTCCAGCATTCCTCAATGCTCTCCAAAAGGCCACTAACCAAGAGTACAAAATGACCCAAAACACCAGCCAACAAGCAAAAGATTACCTGAGTCAATACTATGCATACTCAAATAGATGAGGACACTCCTGTCTCATGTTATCTTCAACTACTCAGATAGCCTCTTCTCTATCATGCTTGCTCCACTAAATCATCACCAATGGAATGGTCTTATTTCTCAATTGTTTCTCCTTCCTATCCATAATTTGCACTGGATATTCAACATAGCTCAAAGCTTGATCCAGCTCAACTTCATCGGTCCTTAGCACATGGGAAGGATCTGGCTCATATTTTCTCAACATTGACTCATGAAACACATCATGCATCGCTGATAACTCAGCAGAAAACTGCAAACGATACGCTAATGATCCAATCCTTCAATAATCTCAAATGGTCCAATGAATCTTGGAGCTAACTTACCCTTGAGACCAAATCTCATCACGCTCTTGAAAGAAGAAACTCTCAAAAACACTCGATCGCCAACCTGAAACTCCAAAGTCATACGCCTTGTTAGCATAGCTAGCTTGACGATCTTGTGCAGCCTTCATTCTTCTCCAAATCAGCTCAACCTGATCCTTTCATATGCTGCACAAACTCAGGGGTAGACAGTTGTTTCTCTCCAACTTCTTCCCAGCAAATCGGCGACATGCACTTCCTACCGTACAAAGATTCAAATGGTGCCATCCCGATAGTCACTTGGTAGCTATTATTATACGAAAACTCAACCAGGGATAAAGAATCCTGCCAGCCTGTTAGAGTAGATGCCCAACTAGCCAACTTGTGGCGTGTGGGTTTTATAGACTCTTGTACAAACAATCTTTATATATGATATTCGCATTTCTTATATGGCATTCTTTACTTTCATTATGTGTGTAATGATTTACAGTTGCGTTGAGTAAAGACCTAGAATGCACTAAAGCTTATGTTAGATGTGATAGTGGGTATGACGGCTATCATGAAACACATCTAATAGTCGCTGTGTATTCTGAACATGTTCCTAGTCGATTGGGCCGTCAAAATGAGGATAAGGCCGCCCGAGTTCGAGACTAGTATCTGCGATGCGAAGTACCATGTTTCATTGGTAGGGAGCATTGTGATGTTCTGAGCATGCAGATAGATAGTGACCCGGTGATCTATCGAACTACCCTCCTTCGGACTTTCCAAGTGGTTACCATTTGTCGAGTGGATAAGTCCGAGGTCTTGGTTGTACTCACCATCTGATAATTTCCACTCCTCACATTCTCCCCAACTAGAAATGGATTTCGTCCTCGAATTCAAACCACATCTACAAAGCAGAACTGAAAGAATACCATAAAACCATCCAAAACCGAAGTATGCAACACTCCAGCATTCCTCAATGCTCTCCAAAAGGCCACTAACCAAGAGTACAAAATGACCCAAAACACCAGCCAACAAGCAAAAGATTACCTGAGTCAATACTATGCATACTCAAATAGATGAGGACACTCCTGTCTCATGTTATCTTCAACTACTCAGATAGCCTCTTCTCTATCATGCTTGCTCCACTAAATCATCACCAATGGAATGGTCTTATTTCTCAATTGTTTCTCCTTCCTATCCATAATTTGCACTGGATATTCAACATAGCTCAAAGCTTGATCCAGCTCAACTTCATCGGTCCTTAGCACATGGGAAGGATCTGGCTCATATTTTCTCAACATTGACTCATGAAACACATCATGCATCGCTGATAACTCAGCAGAAAACTGCAAACGATACGCTAATGATCCAATCCTTCAATAATCTCAAATGGTCCAATGAATCTTGGAGCTAACTTACCCTTGAGACCAAATCTCATCACGCTCTTGAAAGAAGAAACTCTCAAAAACACTCGATCGCCAACCTGAAACTCCAAAGTCATACGCCTTGTTAGCATAGCTAGCTTGACGATCTTGTGCAGCCTTCATTCTTCTCCAAATCAGCTCAACCTGATCCTTTCATATGCTGCACAAACTCAGGGGTAGACAGTTGTTTCTCTCCAACTTCTTCCCAGCAAATCGGCGACATGCACTTCCTACCGTACAAAGATTCAAATGGTGCCATCCCGATAGTCACTTGGTAGCTATTATTATACGAAAACTCAACCAGGGATAAAGAATCCTGCCAGCCTGTTAGAGTAGATGCCCAACTAGCCAACTTGTGGCGTGTGGGTTTTATAGACTCTTGTACAAACAATCTTTATATATGATATTCGCATTTCTTATATGGCATTCTTTACTTTCATTATGTGTGTAATGATTTACAGTTGCGTTGAGTAAAGACCTAGAATGCACTAAAGCTTATGTTAGATGTGATAGTGGGTATGACGGCTATCATGAAACACATCTAATAGTCGCTGTGTATTCTGAACATGTTCCTAGTCGATTGGGCCGTCAAAATGAGGATAAGGCCGCCCGAGTACGAGATTAGTATCTGCGATGCAAAGTACCATGTTTCATTGGTAGGGAAAATTGTGATGTTCTGAGCATGCAGATAGATAGTGACCTGGTGATCTATCGAACTACCCTCGTTCAGACTTTCCAAGTGGTTACCATTTGTCGAGTGGA
>KV015646.1:8853-25663 GCA_001598015.1 Dorcoceras hygrometricum
GATTTCTAGAGCTCCGTATCGGTTGGCGCCAGTAGAGTTGAGAGAGTTGAAGGATCAGATGAGAGATCTCTTGGAGAAAGGCTTCATCAGACCGAGCATGTCGCCTTGGGGAGCTCCGATCCTTTTCGTGAAAAAGAAGGATGGATCCATGAGGATGTGTGTGGATTTCAGACAGTTGAATAAAGCAACAGTGAAGAACAAGTATCCGTTGCCAAGGATTGATGACTTGTTCGATCAGTTGCAGGGATCGGTCGTGTACTCAAAGATTGATTGCGCTCTGGTTATCACCAGTTGCGGATTAGAGATGCTGACGTGGAGAAGACAGCTTTCCGGACTAGATATGGGCATTTCGAGTTTCTTGTCATACCGTTTGGATTGACAAATGCCCCAGCTGTGTTCATGGATTTGATGAACCGCGTCTTCAGTGAGTATATTGACCGGTTCGTGATCGTCTTCATTTATGACATCCTGATTTACTCGAGGAGCTTGAGAGAGCATAAGGAGCATCTTAGACTGGTGTTGCAGAGATTGAGAGACTCGCAGCTCTATGATAAGTTCAGCAAGTGTGAATTTTGGCTGGACAGAATTATCTTTTTGGGTCATGTGATTTCAGCACAAGGAATTTTGGTAGATCCGAGCAAGGTCTAAGCAGTTCTTAACTGGGAGAGACCTAGGAATGTTTCTGAGATCCGTAGTTTCTTGGGTTTTGCTGGCTATTATAGGCGTTTTATCGAGAAGTTCTCTTCAATAGCTAAGCCTCTGACTCAGTTGAATCAGAAGGATAAGAGATTTGAGTGGACTGATGAGTGCGAGAACAGTTTTCAGACGTTGAAGGAGAAGTTGACTACTGCTCCTGTGTTGGCTCTACCGCCTGGATCCGGAGGATTCGTCATGTGCTCCGATGCTTCTCTCAATGGTCTAGGATGTGTTTTGATGATGAATGGGTACGTGATTGCCTATGCGTATCGACAGTTGAAGCCTCACGAGACGAGGTACCCTGTTCACGATTTGGAGTTGGCTGCGATAGTGTTTGCCTTGAAGATTTGGCGACATTATCTGTATGGTGAAGAATTGTGGTGTACACCAACCACAAGAGTCTGAAATACATCTTCACGCAGTCATATTTGAACATGAGGCAGCGGCGATGGAAGGAATTGCTCAAGGACTTTAACTGTGAGATTCAGTACCAGCCTGGGCGAATGAACTCAGTAGCATATTCTTTGAGTAGGAAGACCCAGCCTGCGATGCTTTCGTTTTTGAGTGCTTCGAGAGTATATGAGAATTTGAGTACTTCCGGTTGGAGATTTCAGCCGAGTGATCAGTACTTCATGGTTTCTACGATGCAGGTCGAGCCACAGCTTTTGTATGACATCAGGGAGGCGCAGAGGACTGATCCCTATATCCATGAGTTGAGGATTAAGGCCCAGAATGGTCAGTCTGTCGATTTCTCCGTTTCTTCGGATGGGTTTTTGCGTTTTCGAGGGAGATTAATGGTTCCGAACCTGGTTGATTTGAAGGAGGCCATCATGAATGAAGCGCATTGTAGTCGGTACAGTGTGCATCTAGGTGAAAGGAAGATGTATCATGCCTTGAAGTCTCACTACTGGTGGGCAGGCATGAAGAGAGACATTTCGGCTTTTGTTGCTAGGTGTTTGAATTGCCAACAGGTCAAGACCGAGAGAATGAGACCTGGTGATTTGCTGCAGAGTTTGTAGGTGCCCCAATGGAATTGGGAGCACATCGCCATGGATTTCGTGACTCATCTACCTCGATAGAGCAGGGGATGTGATGCTATTTGGGTTGTGATTGATAGACTTTCGAAGTCATCCCATTTCATTCCCTATGATGTGAGGTGCTCTATGAAGAAAATGGCGAAGCTGTACATCGACCATGTGGTTAGATTACATGGAGTTCCGGTTTCGATAGTGTCCGACAGAGATCCAAGGTTCACTTCTCGATTTTGGAAGAGTTTGCAAGCAGCTATGGGTTCGATATTGGCTATGAGTACGGCCTATCACCCCATCATGAATGAAGCGCATTGTAGTCGGTACAGTGTGCATCCAGGTGAAAGGAAGATGTATCATGCCTTGAAGTCTCACTACTGGTGGGCAGGCATGAAGAGAGACATTTCGGCTTTTGTTGCTAGGTGTTTGAATTGCCAACAGGTCAAGACCGAGA
Organism: Dorcoceras hygrometricum; assembly: GCA_001598015.1. Classification (NCBI taxonomy): domain Eukaryota; kingdom Viridiplantae; phylum Streptophyta; class Magnoliopsida; order Lamiales; family Gesneriaceae; genus Dorcoceras; species Dorcoceras hygrometricum. Next base: position 11,032 of record KV015646.1, read on the forward strand.
GAATGAGACCTGGTGGTTTGCTGCAGAGTTTGTAGGTGCCCCAATGGAATTGGGAGCACATCGCCATGGATTTCGTGACTCATCTACCTCGATCGAGCAGGGGATGTGATGCTATTTGGGTTGTGATTGATAGACTTTCGAAGTCATCCCATTTCATTCACTATGATGTGAGGTGCTCTATGAAGAAAATGGCGAAGCTGTACATAGACCATGTGGTTAGATTACATGGAGTTCCGGTTTCGATAGTGTCCGACAGAGATCCAAGGTTCACTTCTCGATTTTGGAAGAGTTTGCAAGCAGCTATGGGTTCGAGATTGGCTATGAGTACGGCCTATCACCCACAGACAAACGGACAGTCTGAGCGGACTATCCAAACTTTAGAAGATATGCTGCATGCAATTGTGATGGAATTCAGTGGTGGCTGGCAGGATTCTTTGTCCTTGGTTGAGTTTTCGTATAATAACAGCTACCAGGTGACTATCGGAATGGCTCCGCTTGAGGCGTTGTATGGTCGAAAGTGCAGATCCCCGATTTGTTGGGAAGAAGTTGGTGAGAGACAGCTTTCTACACCGAATTTGTTCAGCACATGAAGGATCAGATCGATTTGATTCGGAGTAGAATGAAAGCTGCTCAAGACCGTTTCTCTAGCTATGCTAATAGAAGACGTCGACCGTTAGAGTTTGAGGTTGGCGATCATGTGTTTCTCAAGATTTCTCCTTTCAAGAGCGTGATGCGATTCCGATTTAAAGGCAAGTTGGCTCCCATATTCGTTGGTCCCTTTGAGATTTTTGAACGGATTGGACAGTTGGCTTATAGACTGAGGCTGCCCGAGGAATTAGCAGCGATGCATGACGTCTTTCATGTGTCTATGTTAAGGAAATATGAGCCAGATCCTTCCCATATTTTGAGAACCGACGAAGTTGAGCTGGATTCTGCCTTGAGCTATGTCGAATATCCGGTGCAAATTCTGGATAGGAAGGAGAAGCAGCTGAGAAATAAGATAATTCCGTTGTTGATGGTCCAATGGAGTAAGCATGACCGAGAAGAGGCAACTTGGGAAGTTGAGGAAAATATGAGACAAGACTGGCCTCATTTGTTTGAGCACTTATTGTGCAGATTTTTCAAGGTAAATTTCTGGTTTTGCTTTGAATTTGAGTAGATGTTTGTGTCGATTTGAATGTTTGATTGTTTCCGCCCTTGTTGCCTTTGAGTTCGAGGACGAAATCTCTTAAGTTGGGGAGAATGTGAGGAATCAGGTTTTGGATTAAGGATTAATCATATTTTCAGATTTCGAATTTTAGGATTTTGGGAGAAATCCGTTTGGAATTTGGAGTTGAATTGTATAAATTATGATAGAAATCTGATTTCCTTAGTAACGCTCGATTTTAGCGCAAGCGGAGAGGTCTGGTGAGTGAGATCTGTTCGCTACAGTTATCGGGTGGAATCTGGTTGAGAAATGTTGTTGTTTAGAGTAAATTTTGATAGAGATCTGTTATCCCTTAGCGTTGCGTGTATTGCCGCGAGATTTGAGTTAAACGGCGTCGTGTTGGTGAGGTCTGGATGACCAAGAGATCCTTTCGCGTTGCCAAGCGTAGAGATCTGTTTCTAGCGTTTGTGGTTGTTCCAGATTTCACGATACGCTATCGTTTTATCTAGCGCGCGAGGATTTGAGTAGCGCCTGTGAAGTCTGTTGAACTTAAACGTAGAGTGAGGAATCTGTTTTAGCGTGTGCGTTAGGAGACCAGCGATGTGTTGAGCGATAAGAGATCTGTTTTGCAATTACGAGCGATGCAGGGATCTGTTTTTGTCGGTGGATATTTTAGCTGGTTTCTCTCGCGTAAATAAGAAGCGTGGCCTTCAATTATTGAATCATACTCCATACTTAGCAATTATTTTCCTCCCAACTTTCGTTCCTTTTCAAACCCTCGGGTTACTATTCACCGATAACTTCTTCGGCAATTTTCCGTTGATTCCGGCCATCGTTTTTCATGTTTGAGGTAGCGTTGGAAACCTCTTGAAGAGATATTTCTTTCCATACCACTTTTTGAGGCTGTAGGGAGCTGTAACAAGAGTGCGAAGCTACTGATTTTCGGCAGTGGATTTGGACGTGCAGGTAGCTTCCGATTTTTGGTTGTTGAAATCTTGTTCCTAGCGTTACTTTTATCCTTCTGTTAAGTTGTATGGTTGGCATGGAACGTTGGTTTGAATTTAGGTAATTCCAGCAGTTGGTTGTTGGCCGTGGGTTTTGTTGAGAGTTGACCGTGGATTTGTGTTAGCCATTCCTTGATTTCTATTATGCGTGTACTTCCAGGTTTTGGTTGTTGAGTACTACGCTTTGTTGGAAATCTGAATTGTGCAGGCCGTATTTTGCTGCGTTTCTTTGAGGTAGATTTGAGCAGGAAGGTACGAATTGAGCATCCCTTAGCAGCTTAGGCGTGAACATGATATGAGTGATGTTGTGAGACTTGCTGCTGTGTCTTACGTGAAACTGACATGATGATTTGATGGATATATGTTCTGTTTTACGTATTGTGCATTGTATGCATTGAGCATTGATATTGACTGGAATACATGCACACATGTTGAGCCTTTGACAGATTGATTTGATGACCTGATTGGGTGCCACGTTGCGACTGGCTGACTGATGGGTCGTGCCTGCAAAGTCCAACGCTATCATCGGAGTGGTGACTACCGGATTCGAGTGTCTACCATCGAGCTGTGATGGGCTGACGGGCCCCGATGATCACCGACCGATGATTTCCACTGGCTGATTGGTCGTGCGTGGTATGGAGGCTTGATTTGATTTGCCAGTTGATAGACTGGTCTAGCTATCCGATTCTTTGATAGCCCTCATGCATTCATAGCATTGATTTATGGCATGTTGCATGTTAGCTGTTTTGATAGCTCTTCGTACTGAGGCTTGACCTCGTATTTTGTTTTCCTAGTTTTTGTGTCTTGGGTCTGTGTTACCCATTTGCAGGATCTTCAGGTAGCCAGGCTGGACAGAGTAGTGGTACAGCTGGTCGATCCCCGTTCTCTTGAGTCCCAGTCTACCTTTATTATGTATCGAACCGGGGGATGCCCCGTGTTTCTATGTATTGGGGATTTGTATTAGACTTGAGATTTATTGTTACCTGGTTTGTATAAGTTTGAGTTAACTTATATTTTAATTATCGATATTTTGACTGTATGTTTTTACGCTCAGGCCCAAATGATTTCGAAAATTTTTAAGCCCTGATTTTAGCTTCCGTGTTTATGCGTTTATTATGTGTAAATTATGAGTAATTAGCACGGGGCCTGACACCAAACTTCTCAATATCAGCTGCCAATGGTTTGTGGACGATGAGTTGTGCTAGTCCCACAGGCTTTCTACTTAAAGCGTCAGCAACCACATTAGCCTTACCTGGATGGTAGTTGATCGTGCAGTCATAATCTTTCACCAACTCCAGCCATCTCCTCTGCCTCATGTTTAATTATTTTTGAGTGAAGAAGTATTTCAGGCTTTTGTGATTTGTGAATATGTCACATTTCTCCCCATATAAATAATGCCTCCAAATCTTTAAGGCGAACACCACTGCTGCCAGCTCCAAGTCGTGAGTGGGATAATTTTTTTCGTGATTTTTCAGCTGTCGAGAAGCGTAGGAAATCACTCTATGATCCTGCATCAGAACAGCTCCCAATCCTAACTTCGACGCATCTGTGTAAATAACAAATTTCCCTTGATCAGACGGCATCGTTAGCACAGGAGCCTCAATCAACGCCTGCTTCAATTGCTCAAAGCTGGTTTGGCAGTCGGGGGTCCATTCAAATTTTCTCAACTTTCTAGTCAGCGAGGTTAAGGGAACAGATATCTTTGAAAATCCCTTAATGAAACGTCTGTAGTAACCAGCTAGACCCAGAAAACTCCTAACCTCTGTAACAGATGTTGGTACCAGCCAGTCGCGAACGGCTTCCACCTTCGCTGGGTCTACTTCCAATCCATCTTTTGATATAATATGTCCAAGAAAAGACACCTTCTCCAACCAAAAATCACACTTACTAAACTTGGCGAACAACTGCTTGTCTTTCAAAATCTGAAGCACTGTTCTTAAGTGGTTTGCGTGCTCAAATCTATTCTTGGAGTACACCAAAATATCGTCGATAAACACCACTATAAACTGATCTAAAAATGGTTGGAAAACTGGAGTACACCAAAATATCGTCGATAAACACCACTATAAACTGATCTAAAAATGGTTGGAAAACTCCGTTCATCAAGTCCATAAAAGCTGAGGATGCATTAGTGAGTCCGAAGGGCATTACCAAAAATTTGACCGTAACGTGTTCTAAAGGATGTTTTGTAGATGTCTGCTGGTTTTATCTTCAATTGGTGATAACCAGACCTTAAGTCGATCTTAGAGAAAACTATCGATCCCTTCAACTGGTCAAACAGGTCTTCAATTCTAGGCAAAGGGTATTTATTCTTAATTGTCAACTTATTCAACTCTCTATAGTCTATACACAGCCTTAGACTCCCGTCCTTCTTCTTGACGAACAAAACAGGGGCTCCCCATGGTGACGTACTTGGTCGAATAAAGACCTTGTCTAGCAGCTCTTGTATTTGATCCTTTAGTTCTTTCATCTCTGATGGAGCAAGACGATAAGGTGGTCTAGAAACGGGTGCTACTCCTGGCACTAAATCAATTGCAAATTCCAGTTCCCTATCAGGTGGCAGTCCACATATGTCTTCTGGAAAGACCTCGGGGAATTTGCTCACTACTTCAACATCTGAAAGCTGGGGCTTGTTAGAAGCTGCTAAAGATGATAAGCTTATCAAAAATCCTACTCCCCCTTTTCTCAAACAACTATGGGCCTTAAGAGCTGAAATAATTCGAGGGATTTTACACATCTTACTAGCCTCGAACGTGAACCAGTCTCCTCTTGGAGGTTTTACCACTACGGTTCTAAGCTTGAAATCTATCACGACTCCATATTTGGTCAACCAATCCATTCCTAGAATCAGATCAAACTCAGGCATAGGTAAAACAATTAAATCAGCAGTAACTAAATGCCCTTGAAGCCTAAGTTCTAGGTTATGAAACAAATCATGAGATATCAGCTCTTCCCCAGAGGGCACAGTCACGCAAAATCCCATAGTCAACTGGTCGGGTTTAACAGGTAATTTCTTAGCAAAATCCGCTGCTATAAATGAATGCGTTGCACCTGAATCTATTAGAGCTAAAGAGGGAATTCCAGCGATCAAGATCTTACCGTAGCCACTGTAGAATCTGGATTGGCTTGCTCAGTTGTCATGACGTAAGCTCTGCTGGTCACAATCTGCTTTGATTTCGGGCAGTCCTTAATAACATGCCCTGGCAATCCACATCTGTAACAAACATTTTGTCCCTTTCTACAAGGACCAAGGTGGTTCTTCTGGCACTTGGGGCACTGAGGTCTACTGCCAACTGATGAAACCGCGCTAATGGGTTGCACAACCAAAGGTTTCTGCTCCTGAGGCTTTTGTTCCTGCGACCGCTGCTGATTCTTATATGGCTTCTTGGGTGGTCGCTGGTCCTTCTGTTGGAAAGCCTGCCTCTTCAGTTGTCGCTCCTCCACAACTGCTTTCCAATCTTGGTCAGCTCTCAGAGCCTTGTCCACCGCTCCTCGATAATCTTTTGGTTCTACCAGCCTCACATCATGCCTGAGCGCTGGTTTCAATCCATCGACAAAATGTCGCAATTTCTCCTTAGGATCAGCTCCAATCAACGGTACAAAATAACATCCACGTTCGAACTTTCAAACATATTCCTGGACAGTCATGTCTCCTTGCTTGATCATCAAGAACTCTCTTTTCAATTCGGAACTCTTATCCTCTGTAAAATACTGTTCGAAGAATACTCTTTTAAATTCTTCCTAGGGGAGATTCGTCACATCTACTGAAAGCTTTTCTCCTTCCCACCAGAGCATCGCATCATCCCTCAACATATAAATTGCGCATCTGGATCTTTCTATGTCGGGTGTCTGGAGATACTCAAATATCACTTCCATTGATTTAATCCAGCTTTCGACGACAAACGGATCCATTGTGCCACTAAACTCTCTCGGCTTCTGTCTTTGAAATCGTTCTTGAGGGTCATCATTGCTGGGTCCTCTACTACTGGAGGATTGACCATTGCCTCTCCCCTGTTGCTTTACCAGCAACCTTAGAAGTTGGGCAATACTAGCGTTACTATCAGGACTGGATTCATCTACTGGGATATTCCTCCCTCTTCCTCGGCCATACATCTTAATCTATAGCCCGTAATCCACCACATAAGAACATCAGAACATGAAAGAATCAAAAATACATGCCTAAAACATAATAGAAAACTCACTGCCCCGAAGAGATGGTCGATGAAATCTGTTCCAGCAAGGAGTGCGTGTGTTTATCTCTGGACCATGCTCTGATACCATGTTTGTGACGCCCAATCCTCATGGGAATCACGGGATCAAAGAAAAGGAAATAAAAGGAAAATAGAAGGGCTGAATAATAAATAGAACAAGATGTATTGCCTTGCTCAAAATAAAATCAAAGTACAGCCATTGGCGCCAAGAAATTAAAATCAGATTTCATTACAATTTCGAAGTACAAAATGCGAAGTCGAGATATTACAACTACTGAACTCTATTTGAATTCATCTTTGTTGTAATGGATCTCAATACAGATTTGACTAAGATCAAAGACAACAAAAACAACAAAATACAAAATGAACATCGCGGAAACGCAGGCCTTCGATAAATACTAACACGTCGCTACTGGTTCAAACTTCACCTCCCATCTGCTCCGGTGCTGACTCACCTGCACCAAGAAAGCTAGTGAGCCTAGGGGCTCAGCAAGCAAAACTGAGAGTAACAATCACAATATGCAGGTGTAAAACATAAGACATCACAGTTTAAAGGAAGTCGTAAAACATCATTCATCATAAACTTCTGTTCTGGATTTAAAATCAAATCCCAGCGTTATCGTTTTCATTTGACTTATGGATCAGAAGCTCTACTTAGGTCCGTGTTGCACCTGATCAAGTGACTACTGATATCAGCCTTAGCATATTATTCATGGTGAAGGGGAAACTGACATCAGGACAGCTGCTCACCCCTCCATGGTGACCGTCTGTTATCTAAGCCATAAATCCTTAAATTGAAACTTTCTTCCTTTAAACACATACTGAACGAACTCAAATCTTAACATCGGGGTTGACTTCATTTTAAAACTCATACTTCCTTCAAAAATCATTTTCACTAAGCATCTAGCTGAGACATAGGTAATCAGTTGTTGGCAAGAAAACCAGTCGATGTGAACAGTAGATCAGTCGATGGGTACATATTGGTGGTCAACACAATTTATCGGGTCAACGGAGTAACAGTAGAACAACCAGTCGTTGGTTCAAGAACAACCAGTCGTTGGATGGGGACAATCATCAGTTGAAAGAAAACCAGACGTTGGATGTGAATCAGTAGTGAGGTACTTAGGGGAAAGAATCAGTCGCAAGAGAAACCAGTCGCAAGCAACAGTATCCAGTCGCAAGCAAAACCAGTCGCAAGCAACAGTAACCACTCGCAAGAAACAGTAACCAGTCGCAAGCAAAACCAGTCGCAAGCAACAGTAACCAGTCGCAAGCAAAACCAGTCACAAGAAACAGTAACCAGTCGCAAGCAAAACCAGTTGCAAGCAACAGTAACCAGCTGGTGGTTATGAAATGCGATATGAACAGTAAACCAGCTGATGGTTATGAAATGAAATATGAACAGTAAACCAGCTGATGGTTATGAAATGCGATAACGTCACGAACAACATCAACAATATTATAATTCACCTATCAAACCAGACTTAGTTCTGGTTCGACTAGCATTTCCAACTCCGTGGAGTCAAATCCGGACACTGTCATTCACCCAAAGAAGAGAAGAACGTCATAATTTTCATGAGTTGGAATCTGAGATGCTCAGTGTTTCAAAATCAACATCATCAACTCCGTAAAATACCGTTTTAGTTCCAAACATGCACTCACTGTGAACCCAATCATTAAACATGCAATTCAATATCAGCAAAAATATGAGCAGAGGCTGATATTAAACATAACATAGGCAAGGAATTTCAAAACGAAGTAAAAACAATACATATACTTTCTGGTGTATCAAGAATCAGATTTACTTGCCTCAATACAAGAGAACACGAAAACACATCAGGTCTAGCAGCAAGTCTCTCCAAGCACCACAGTGAGTTTCCTATGGTTTCTTTGATGAAAAATAAAGATTTTTCTTACAAACATTGAACTTATAGTCCAATGTACCCTAGGCATGGGAGTCTGACTTGTAACAGGGGAAAAACACTTGAGTAGGCATGGTATTTCACACCTACTACTCCAGAATTTATTAAAAATTCCCTGTCACTATTTTAATTTCTTAAAACGATACTCTCATTTTAATAAAATCCATGCTCCCATTCGAAATTCATTTTATTTTCAACCTCCAAATTACCCAGCTGATGCTTGGAGTAACAGCGGATCAGACCCTGCACCATGTCTCGCATCTAGAAATTAAGAAGTCATCTTTTCAATCAAACAAACTAGCTGAAATATGGAATTAGAAATGAATCCTCGAATTATAAAGATGAGAAGTTGTGGTCCTATGGATTTTGGGGTGCTACAGATTTCTTATGCTTTTCGTCAGTTGAAGCCTCATGAGACCTGTTATCTAGTTCATATCTTAGATTTGGCTGCCATTGTGTTTGCACTGAAGATTTGGCGTCGCTATCTTTATAGTGAGCAGTTTTTGGTATACTCTGACCACCAAAGCTTGCAGCACATCACACAGTCTGATCTGAACATGAGACAGCATCGATGCATGGTGTTGCTCAAGGACTTTGATTATGAAATTCAGTATCAAACAGGTTTGGTGAACATTGTTACGTATTCCCTTAGTAGAAAATCTCAGATTGCGATGATGGCATCTCTAAATATATCAAAATTCCATCAGCATTTGGGTTCATCGGATGGCATTTTCAGCTAGGTGACGATTACATTATTGTTTCTTCTGTTCACATTGAACCATATATCATCTCAGATATTAGAACAGCACAGGGGACTGATCCATATATTCAGGAGCTGAAATGGAGTCCCAATCAGGTCCATCAAGTGACTTTGTTGTTTCTTCAGATGGGTGTTTGTGATTCCAGGGAAGGCTGATGGTTCCTAATCTGATATATTTGAAGGAAGTGATCCTGAGAAAAGCTCATCGTATTCGCCATAGTGTCCATCCTGGGAACAGAAAAATGTATCATGCCTTGAAATCTGATTTCTGGTGGGAAGGCATGAAAGGCTATATTTCGGATTTTTTGGCTCATTGTTTGAACTTCTAGCAGCTCAAGGCAGAACAAATGAGACCTGGTGGTATGCTACACATTTTGGAGGGGCTACAGTGGAACTAGGAGCACATTGCTATGGATTTTGTGACCCACTTACCTCATTCTAACGGAGGTTGTGACGTGATCTGGGTGGTTAGATATTGAATTCTAAGTCAACTCACTTCATCCCTTACGATCTGATGTGATCTTTGAATAATATGGCAAGGTTGTATATTGATCACGTTGTCAGATTGCATGGTGTGTCAATTTCGATAGTGTCTGATAGACCCTCATTTTACTTCCAGATTTTGGAAGAGCTTGCAGTCAGCTTTAGGTTCAAGGTTGTCGATGAGCACCGCATATCATCCCAAACTGATGTCAGTTGGAGAGGACCATCCAAACGCTCGAGGACATGTTTTGAGCTGGCGATAGATTTCAGTGTAGGTTGGAATAAATCCTTGTCCTTAGTGTAATTTTATTATAACAACAATTTTTAAGCAACTATCGGGATGGCACCGTTTGAGGAATTGTATGGTAGAAAGTACAGATCGCCTATATGCTACGCAGAATTTGGGGAAGACAACTGTCTACACCCGAGTTTGTATAGTATATGAGAGATTATGTTGATCTGTTCCGGAAAAGGATGAAGGCAGCTTAGGATCTCCAAGCCAACTATGTGAATAAAAGCCGTAGGCCTTTAGAATTTCAGGTTGGTGATCAGGTATTCCGGAAAGTTTATCCCTTTAATTTGGTTTGGACTCAAAGGAAATTTTGCTCCTCTCTATATCTGACCGTATGATATTTTTAAACGGATTGGCTCTTGGGAGTACCTTTTGCACTTGCCTCCAGAACTATATGCGATGAATGATGTGTTTCATGTATCGTTGTTGCGGAAGTATGAGCCTGATCCGTCCCATGTTTTGAGAGTCTATGACGTTGAGCTAGATCAGACCTTGTGTTATGTTGAATATCCTGTTAAGACCTTGATAGGAAGGATAAATAGCTCAGGAACAAGTAAATTCCTTTGGTAATGGTTCAGTGGAGTAGGCATGGGATAAAAAAAACTACATGGGAGTTGGAGGCAAAGTTGCGGCAGCAGTGGCCTCATCTGTTTGAGAATGCATCAGTTTACTCCATGTACTCTAGTTTTCCCATGTAATCTCGTCAGTACTAATTTCTGTTGGTTTCTGATCCATACTGGTCCGTACTAATTTTTTCTGATTCTAGGTGCGTACTGGTCTTTGCTGGTTCTTGATGGCTTCTGGTGTGTATTGGTTTCTGCTGGTTTCTGGTTTCGCTGGTTTCTGGTGTATATGTGTGTACTTAGATTTTGAGGACAAAATCTTTCTCTTATTGGGGGAGAAATGTGAGATTCCGGAGCAATCAGATCATAGAAATCAGATCAAGGGTGGCTTGTGCTGATCTGGTTCGAGCTATGCTGATTGGATCGAGTTGTGCTGATCGGGACTTAGCTGTGCTGATCAAACTAAGTTATGCTGATCCGATCGAGCTGTGATGATCAGATCGAGCTGTACTAATCCGATATCGCTGAGCTGATATAGTCGGGTTGTGCTGATTCGATTGCGCTGTGCTGATCATGTAGCATTATGATGATCTGATAAGAGATGTGTTGAGCTGATCGAGCTATGTTGAGCTGATCGAGTAGAGTCGTGATGATTTGGTAGAGTTGTACTGTTCTGAGTAGCGATGTACTGTTCTGAGTAGCAATGTACTATTCTGAGTAGCTATGTACTGTTCTGAGTAGCACTGTGCAGATCTGTTCAAGTTGTGCTGACCCGACAGCAACTTCCCTAGCCGGGAGTCAGTTCAGATGAGGCATTGACGTTCTGATATGGGAATCAGTTCAGAGGAGGCATTGACGTCTGATCTGGGAGTTAGTTCAGATGAGACTTTGACGTCCTGATCTAAGAGTCAGTTCAGAGGAGAATTTGTGTTGTTCTGGTTGCACTGTAGATCGGTTCTAGTGTTTTCGTGACTGAGGAACTTAAATATTTTGTTAAGTTAAATAGCTCAAGTAGCGGGACTATTGGTCATAAGTTATATCGTCATCTTTGAGAGCTAATCTGAAAGAAACACTTATCATTGTTCAACCGGACGCTTCTTTCCCGATTGTCGGAGATCGTAAAATCTGTTTTAAGTGCGGGTGGGTACCACTGGAATCCTCTATCGAAACCCATCTTTTCCCGAACAGTCTTGAGACCTAGGTTAGCCAGATGAGGGAGAACGACGATAGTAAGGCATGCTTTTTTTGCACTTTTTGACCTTTTGGCTCCTCTTTTCTGGTCTATGTTAGCTGTAAGTGTAGTTCTTCTCTTTGCTTTCAGTTTTAGACCAGTATCATGAGCTTTGGTGTAGAATTGAGCAAGTTCCTAGGTTTGTTAGCTTCGGCCAGTTTAGTCGAGGTTTTCTGGTCTGTTTTCTCTATGGTGTTTGATAGATTGTAACCTGTTCTGGTGTTTTGGGTGGTAGGACGTCCCTAGGTTACTACCATTATTTTCTCGTCGTTTAGTAAGTTTGGAACTTCTGGTCATCATCTGTTGCCGCCAGCGTCCGTGATCTATTTCTGCCAGTGTTTGATTGAGGTATTTTGGTAACAAATACTTCACGTACGGATGGAGCGTGTATTTACATCTTTCATAGAGTCTGATATATGTGTTGTGTGTGCTTGAATGCTATTTGTTATTGCCTGAGTACTGTTATTTATGTTGATGCATTTTGTGTCATGACATCGAGCATATGCATTCACACTGGGCCCTTAGTTTCTTTGGCAGCTGTTGAGTTGTTCCGGAGATCTATTTTAGTAGCCTCGTTGGAGTGGTGTTTTGTTTGTACACTCATGAGGAGCGCATTGAGGCTGTCCGGGTAGCTCTCGTGTTGGCGCAACGGCGGATCCGGATCCCGCTCCCGGGGCACAGTGGAAGATTTCAAAATTTTGCACCGGGAACGGTCCATACATAACAAATACAGCAAATAAACATACATAGGATGTTTGATTTGGTACCTTGCTGGCGTCTAGGCGCCTGGCTCCGACCAATTTCACGAGGAAATCGGCACTTCAACGGTAGGCGGTCGTCGTTCTTGTTAGGAAAATATTTATAAGTTTTGGTGATAACAAAAATAAGACAAGAAGATATTGGACAATCAGTTGTCGCATTCTTCAGGAGATCGTTTTATCTACAGTGGTATTTCAGCAGTTGGAGTATTCGTGAGATTTCAGCAGATGGTATGCGATCAGCAATTGAACGGTTTGAGTAGTTCAGCAGATAGATTCTTCAAGAGCAATCAGCAGATATTGTTGTCTCGATCAGCAGGTACAGATTTGAGTTTCAGCGTGTTTTGCTAAGAAGTGTAAACGACAGCGTTTTGATAAGTTAGAACGACGTCGTTGGAGTGCACAGTTTCGTATCAGCAGATACTTTCTTGAAGAGTTCATCAGTTGGTTAAGTCTTTTTGTTGTAGATTGCGATACGACAGCGTATTGATTGATTTGAACATTTCAGCAGAAGTATTGCTTCAGCAGTTGGCTACATGTTGTTATCCAGCAGATTCTTTACAAAGATAGCAAAACGGCGTCACTTAAATAAGTTGACACGACATCTTTTTATTGCTAAAGGAATCAGCAGATGGAAAAACACATATGCATATCAGCAGGTATATTCTTCCAAGCGTTTTTCCAGTCGAAGTTCTTGACAACGACGATGAAGATAGTGCTGGTTACCAAAGTTATTTCAGGCGCAAGCTCAAGTGATTCAAATATCGTTTGCTCATAAGGAAAAGATTTGTACGATCGTACAGTTGCCTGGAATTGAGGAGACAAGTTAGGTACTATTTTGGGAAAATAGTACAGTGTACAGAGGTCGTTTTTCCATGCTTTCACAGATTTGGAAAGAAGAGAAATTGGCTCTGTGGATGAGCAATTTACCTTGCAGTGGAGCAGGAATTACGGTGTACAATTTTGGCAGTAATTCAAACGGGATTCATTTCCTTTGGAGAGTTAATATGACCGTTGCAGTCGAAGCCTATAAATATCAGCAGCGGCGTTGAAGAAGAAACACTTTGCTAATCATCTATTGCTGTAACGCTGCCAAAATCTCTACAGAGCTTTCACTTCGTTGATATCTTCAAAAAGCTCAAAGACTCGAAGAACTTATCGTTTAATCTTCATTTGAAATACCTTCGAGTCAATCTTCTGGTTATTCATTGTTGATACCAGAAGATATTTACAGTCTCTAGATTCGTGTTTTCATTGATATATTCATTGAGTCTGTAAACGAACTGTCTATCCAAAGAAGTTCGAAAAACGTTCAAAGCATTGTAAACCAGCAGCGAAGTCTGCGTGAAGTATTGTAAAGCGCTAGGAGTTCTCGTAGCTGCGGGTTACGGGATCGGGTGTTTGTAGAAAGGCTACTCACATCAAAGTCTTTTAGTGCTACCTTCCGAGGAGGAAGAAGGGGAGACGTAGGATATTGATATCCGAACTTCCAGAAACAAACTCTCGACTCAATCTTTTACTTACGCATTTATTTACTGTTGAGCATTGTTCATTGTTCACAAACCAATCAGCCTATTTCCGCACATATTTTGTTGGCTGAGAAGTTTGCATAAAACTGAGATCCAAACCTTTTAAAAGAATTTTGAAATAGAAAAATCGAAGGAGTTCATTCAACCCCCCCCCCCCTTCTGAACTCCTATTTGCTTAGTGATCCTATTTCCCGGACCATCAGTTCTCCTAATCTGGTCCACGACTGAAATCATGATCCCGTCGTCAGTCTGCATTAGAAAACGTGACGAATTTTTCACGGATGGAATCTCCTCGTCGAGACAGTCGGAACAAGTCCGACGGCGACGACAGGCGGCGGTGCGCGGCGGCGGGCGGCGGCGCAAAGGGGGCGGCGGCCGAGAGGAGTAAAGAGGGAGGGAGGCGGCTTGCTCTAGGGTTTTGTGTAGTTATGTTGTGTTTGTAATGCAACCCTAGGGCCCTTATTTATAGACTTCGTATGGGCTTGAACCGGTTTAATGGGCTTGGGTCGGGCCCAGGGCCAGGGTGAACATTCGTTTCAAGTCTATCACCGTGGATCCATCATAATCCCCATCGACGATCAGATCGGACCGATCTACACAGTTACAAAACTGAGTATTATGATGCGAAAACAATTTTTCGAACAAAATAGTCCAAAATAACAGTTTGGCCCCTCCAAGTTTCAAGGATAGTCAAACTATCCCAAACTTCAGGGAAATTGCATTTTGACCCCT
>KV015647.1:0-11490 GCA_001598015.1 Dorcoceras hygrometricum
ATCGAAACGGTGTCGCATTGTTCCCTCGAATGGGTAACCAGCAGATACAACAATCCATTGACTGATCTCTAATTCATACAAAACGACATTGTCTCGAGATTCCTGTTCATAAGTCAAAACGATGTCGCATTACTCTCTCGGATGGAACCAAATTTCACATACTCGCCTCGACTGGTTTGCATTTATTACCTAAACAACGACGTCGCACCTACGTCATCAACCAGTCGATACATCAATAAATCAGCAGGTACATAAACCAGCAGGTGCGTGAGGAACTCTCGCTGCTGCTTCCCATGTGCGTAACAGTAACCAACACGTGGCGCTTCCTCATTGATCCTTGTATTCGCGCGTCTACTTCCAGCTGCAACCAACACTAGCGCTTCGACTGAATTTCAAAATTCACCCAGTCGCAAGCTTCAGTAGCGTTGACCCGCATTGACTTTGCTACAGTAACCTTCTGTTGAACAATTTTATCAAATCGCTTCGCCTGGTCGCTTCGTTGGTTCCCACACTTAGCACAATTCAATGATACACAGTTCCTTAATCACCCAACACTTCCAGAAGAAATCCGAGCTTGTATTTGACAATCTGGAACTGTCGGAATTACTAATTTTCTTCTTAATTATTTCGGGCATTACATTTCTCCCCCTTTAAGATTCGAGTTCGTCCTCGAACTCATCAGCAGTCGCTATATGCATATAGGAATCATGCAGTAACAAAACTTTGTATTCATTAACACATAAGCAGGAAAAGTGTACAAATAGCAGTTACCTGCAATAACATCATCAGGAGCTTCTTGTGCTTGTTCTTCAGTCAAAGAAAACACTCTTGCTTGCTGTTTAGGAGGTTGACTTACTATTTGGCTTCCTCCTTGTCTACCCTGCTGCTGATTATGGGGTTGAAATGAATGTACAAAGGAGGCTTGCCATTCTGGCATTGGCACTGTTCTTGCTGTTCCCGGATTCTGTGTAGTTCCAAAATTACGTTGAGGACAAATTCTCGCGAAATGTCCCGGTTGATTGCAAATACGGCAAAGGCCAGACACTCATCTACATTGTTCTGTCACATGTCTGCCTCCACACTTGGTACATTAATCACCAAATTCCTGTCCAGCTCCCAGTTGTTTGAATTCACTAGAACTGGAGGAGCTACTGGTACCTGAACGTTTAAATTGTTTTCCTAATCCTGTAAAGAAAATTTTCTTTTCACTACTACTGTTTCCAGCATCAAATCGAGGGGGTAGTGGAATCTGAGATTTCTCTTGTGATATTCTTGCGTCTGGTGGTACAAATTGTGATCTACGTTGCCTTAGCAATCCAGCTTCTGCACCTTTTGCACGATTCAACGCATCGGCAAAAGTATTTGGTCGACCAGTGTTCACCAAATTAAACACGTCAGGATTCAGGCCATTGATAAACTGATCATCTTGTGCTTCATCGCTGATAGCAACATGTGGTGCAAATTTAAGCAAGCTGGTAAATTTAGCAACACATTCTTCATTAGTCAATGGCCCCTGTCTCAGATTTGCAAATTCTGCCCCTTTATCCTTCTGATACGAAACGGGGAAAAATCGTTGATAGAAAGCTGTTCGAAATACTGCCCAAGTAATCAGAGTACCCTGATTCTCAAGCGCTTTCTTGGTTGCTATCCACAAACTCTTACCCAGACCATGCAACTGGTGAACTATCAGTTTTACCCGACGACCATCGGTATAATCAAGTGATTCAAATAATTGCTCAATATCTTCCAACAGGTTCTCACATTCTATCGCATTCTCTGTTCCTGTCAACGCTGGTGGTTTAAAAGACTGAAACCGTTTCAACAGCGTTTCCATCGGGGTTGCGGCTGCATTCAACATATCAGTTGATGTACTACCCTGCTCTGTCTGTCTGTTAGTTGTTCTTCGAGGAGGAATATCTAGGAATCAAACAGACTTGGTCATCATTTCTCATCAATTAATAACAAGTCAATCTCAGTCCCTCCTCTGATTAGCATACATCAATGTACTGCTGCTCAAGAGATCGAGTTCTGATTCATACTTCACTCAATACATGCTATTAATCACTTCCAAAGCATGTGTAACTCTTCGGTATATTCTTACCATGTATTCACAATAATCATGTGATATAAAATTCAAAAAGCAGTAAGATATATACCACACAGGCATGCAATTCATTTGTTTCTGTAGTCTAATCAGTTAGGAAGAACTCGATCTACCCCACTCATCTAGTTCAATGATCTTAATAATTTAGTAGTGCTCTGATACCACCTGTTGTGAGGCTCTCTGCTCACAATTAATCTCTAATCTCAATCAGTGGGTTATTAATTTAAACTAAACAAATTTATTAAATCTAATCTGATTCGTATGTTTTGTTTTTAAACAGCAGAAGGCTAAAGGCTAAAAATGACTATTTGTATCGCAAAAGCCATTCATTCATAGTAACACTATTGTACCAGGTTATTACAACTTAAATTCACAAGTACAAGTTTCATCCCTAGGTACAACATCATATTCTAGCAACCTAATATTAACTACGCAAAATAGGGACTCTCAGCTGGTGTCAAATCTTCTTGCTGCTGGCCCTTCTTCTAAGTAGTTATCTTTCGCTACCCATGTTTACTCCCACTAGTTTCTTCCTCCTGTTGTCATGCACACATACAAAACACAACAACAGCCGGATAACTCCAGTGAGAACATTTCTCAGTATAATTAGTAGGTATGCATAATATCAATAAAATGAATAACAGTTTATCAACTGAAATAAAATGCAATGCATGATTCAATCTCATCTCTTCGGGCCCAGAATTGATTCCATTTCAGTTCAATGCCATCAATATTTGTATCCAATCTTGACATGAATATTCATCTATCGAAACCATCTCCGGCTTCGAAAATCAGGCCAACTCAGTCCTGGGCATTAGAATCAATTCATTTCTCTTCGTTATGCAATATCATGCAAATATAAAAGATCCACTACCTGTGATGGATCGACACATATACAATTCAAGTTCTAAATCAAGAACAGTAATCAAACATGTATGTGATTTCGGCGGGATACTCAAGAAATATCATTCTCGAGTAATCTAATCCCTGACTCTTCTGTCAAATTATACCTTCGTTATTTTCTGTGTTCAACGTACTTCACTCAAACTCTGTTTCAACACTTCCTAAGAATTTCACAGAATCAAAGTCCGATGTCTGTAGTCAAGATGTTCTCACCATTTCGAATTCAATCTTATTTATAGACAACGGTCTCTGTTTTTCTGCAGCATTTCCAATGTGTTCAATTCGAATTCCACGTGTCATGCTGAGTATTCAAACAGGATATACTCCCACCGCTTCAAAAGTGGATATCGATAAACAGATTCCTCAACTGCTGTTGATCTTCCTCAGTTGCTGTCCGAATATCATTCTCTTATTATTCAGCAGAAGCAACAACCAACCGTAGTAGCAACCAGTTGCAACAAGAATCCAGTCGCAACGCGAATCCAGTCACAACACTTCGAAAATCAAAACGATGTCGTTTCAATTAATTCCAAAGACGTCGTAACATGTCATCAGCTGGTATCACCTCTGTCTAAAAGAAACCAGCAGCTGGTCGCTCTCTTATTCCAACGACTGATTCTGTTAAGTCATTCAAAACGATATCGTATCGAGAGTTCCTGTTTCATAATCGAAACGGTGTCGCATTGTTCCCTCGACTGGGTAACCAGCAGATACAATAATCTATCGACTGATCTCTAATTCATACAAAACGACATCGTCTCGAGATTCCTGTTTATAAGTCAAAACGATGTCGCATTACTCTCTCGGCTGGAACCAAATTTCACATACTCGCCTCGACTGGTTCGCATTTATTACCTAAACGACGACGTCGCACCTACGTCATCAACCAGTCGATACATCAATAAATCAGCAGGTACATAAACCAGCAGGTGCGTGAGGAACTCTCGCTGCTGATTCCCATGTGCGTAACAGTAACCAACACGTGGCGCTTCCTCATTGATCCATGTATTCTCGAGTCTGCTTCCAGCTGCAACCAACACTAGCGCTTCGACTGAATTTCAAAATTCACCTTGTCGCAAGCTTCAGTAGCGTTGACCCGCATTGACTTTGCTACAGTAACCTGCTGTTGAACAATTTTATCAAATCGCTTCGTTTCGTTCCCACACTTAGCACAATTCAACGATACACAGTTCCTTAATTACCCAACACTTCCAGAAGAAATCCGAGCTTGTATTTGACAATCTGGAACTGTCGGAATTACTAATTTTCTTCTTAATTATTTCGGGCATTACAGGCGGTCTACTGCTTCGTCTCCAATTTTCTTCCCTTTGTTTGTTCAAACTGTGTTAATAAATCTGTCAAAATCCCTTTCTTCAACAGCTGATTCATTAACTTCCAGCAGCTGGTACATCAACTTCCAGCAACTGGTTCATTTACATTGACACACAACAGCTGGTGTAACTTTGTTTTAGCGCTACGGCTGATTCAACTTTGTCTTTGCGCTGCGTCTGGTTTTTCTCTTCACAGCATCTGGTTTTGATCCTTGATGCGCAACGACTGGTTCTCTTTTAATTTCACTGTAGCTAGCGACTGGATCACTGTAGCTAGCGACTGGATATACTGTAGCTTGCGACTGGATATACTGTAGCTTACTGCTGAAAACAACTCCACTTCGCCTTTGTTCTTCACGTCTGTTAACAGCTTCTCCTTAGCACTACGTCTAATCCAACTGCTGATTGTGATGACATCACTGCTCACGTCATCATTGGTGATACCAGCTCTTCTTAACAATAGAAATGCTGACGTCATGGTTGCTGATTCTCGATTCCTCCAATAGCAACGCTGACGTCATCATTGCTGAATTCTGCTTCATGTTACTGTTAACGTTGCTGATTGTGATGACGTCACCGTTGCTGAATACTTCTACTGCTGAATCCATCTTCTCCAGCTTCTCTTATAGTTACTCCTTATCAGACTTCTCCAGACTTCTCTGTACGCGACACAACTAACAACAAGTACAACTGTTCCACGTAAGCATATCTGTCCATGCTGGACTCCACGTAAGCAAAGATGTCCACATAAGCGAAGCTGAACTACTCTGTAGAGTTCCAACTGTTATCAGATTTCTCTTTTAACTTAATTCCAACAGCTTCTGAATGCTTCTTTTCACTATTGAATCTTCCTTCTTCAACAGACATCTTCAACAGACAGCTTCTCTAACAGATTTCTCATGTTATCATCTGCACACTACGTAGAGTTGTTAGAAACACAATAATAAGTTTTATGTAATTCAAAATTCAATCTGGAACTGTTGATACAGATCCATTACAACCCAATTGGACTTTATCTTCGGTGGAATAGAATTATCCACCTGAGCAGGTCGTAGGTAACATCGAATCTCTTGTTCGCACACGAAGCCAGCTATTTCATGATCATTATGATTCAGCATTTATTTCGCATATAGAACCTAAGCAAATAGATGAAGCCTTAGCTGACCCCAGCTGTATTGATGAAATGCAAGAAGAACTTAATCAGTTTAAGCGTAATAACGTATGGAAACTTGTACCTAGACCCTCTAATCATTCAGTCATAGGAACTCGATGGGTCTTTAGGAATAAACTGAATGAAGATGGTGTAGTAACTACAAACAAAGCTAGACTGGTTGCACAAGGATTTAGGCAGATGGAAGGCATAGATTTTGATGAGACCTTCGCACCAGTAGCTAGGTTAGAAGCCATTCGCATGTTTCTTGCATATGCTGCATTTAAAGACTTCAAAGTCTTTCAGATGGATGTTAAGAGTGTCAACTAACCCCAAACTGTGTCAAAAGTTCTCTAAGCTGATGCAGGACAAATTTGAGATGAGCATGATGGGTGAGCTAAAATTCTTTCTGGGCTTACAAGTTCGACAGCTGGAAAATGGAATTTTCATTAACCAAGCAAAATACACGAAAGAACTGCTGAAGAAATTTGGCTTGGACAACTGTTCAGCAGCAGCGACCCCAATGAACTCATCAATCAAGCTAGACAAATACAAAGCTGGTGCTGTCATTGAGGTATCATTATATCATGGTATAATAGGCTCCCTGTTGTACTTACTTCTAGCAGACCAGACATCATGTTTGATGTCTGTATGTGTGTTAGATTTCAAGCAGAGCCTAAACAGTCGCATTATGTTGCTGTGAAAAGAATTTTGAAATATTTAAAAGGAACTTCCAACGTGGGTCTTTGGTATCCCAAAGACTCATGCTTTCAACTAATCAGTTATAGTGATGAAGACTTACGCAGGATGTAGAATTGATCGCAGGAGCAGAAGTGGAACTTGTCAATTCTTGGGAGATTGCTTGATTTCCTGGTTCAGTAAGAAGCAAACATCTATTGCAACGTCCACAGCTGAAGAAGAGTACTTAGCAGTAGGAAGCTGCTGTGCTCAGATCTTATGGATACAACAACAGCTTAAGGACTATGGAATTGATACTTCTGAAGCACCTATTCTCTGCGAAAACACTAGTGCTATTGCTATGACTCAAAACCCTGTGCTGCATTCAAGAAAAAACAAATAGACATCAGGCATCACTTTATAAGGGACCACGTGCTAAAGAAAGGCGTCAGGCTGGAGTATATGTCGACTGAGCAGCAAGTTGCTGACAACTTCACAAAGCCTCTACCAGACGCTAAGTTTTCTTGTTTTAGAAACATATTAGGTCTCCTAGAATTGCCTTGAATTGTCTGTGCGCTAACAATTTGCAGGTTGATAGCAGTTTCTTAACTCAGCTACGAGTCTTTTGTTTAGGGGGAACACAAAGACCTTCAGCTGAGGCAAGCATATTGCGTTGGGAGGATCTTAATCGTAGGGGGAACCAGGATGTGAATTTTTAAGTGCTACGTCAGCTGAATATGTGGGATCTGGATACACTCAGATGCCACATATACACGGCTGATGCTTATTTGTGATCAGATCCTGCTCTACCCTTAGTGATATATTAAACCAGCTGTGACGTTATACAATATTGGCGCATGTTTTAACTTTTCACTGTATGATTATTTATTTGAAAATCTTTGCAAAATCATTTCAAAATATTATACGCGCCGTCGGATGATTGACACGTGGTTTGTCATCATGCGAAAAGTCACATCCACATTTTCTCTCTCCAGTAACTTGTCGCTTTCCTTGAATATATTACGGCGTTTCCTATTTACCCTTTCACTTACCTTGCGCATAACTGCTCTTCAGTGTTCTTGTGATCGTACTCTCTTTGTTTTTTCTCTTGCAAATCTTTTTCAGGCGTACTCTTAGTTTTTTTTAACCAATCTGAAATGGCATATTCTCTGTTTACCAACACCGTTCACGTTTGTTTCGACTCTGTCCTTGCCATGGAAAACGCCGGTATGGTATTGATGTTTGAAGCCCTAATGGCATCTGGCCTAAAGGGATTTCTCGGGTGTCCAGCAGTCCTTTACGAAGCTGCTTTGGTAGAATTCTTTGAGAACGCATCCGTCAGGGATGGTGTGGTGAACAGTACCGTTGGCGGAAAACAGGTGGAAATATCTGAGGAGTTGTTTGCTAGTTCGTTTGAGTTGCCAGTTGATGGGTTGATAGATTTGTCTGATGTTCCAAAGGATATAGTTTTTGATGCGAGAAGCATCTTTTCTATCTCTGGTGGACAGGTGAGCTCTTCCGGCGAAAAGCGAGAGATGAAAATTGAGTTTTGCCTTCGGAGTGACATTCTGGCAAAAACTATTTTTGTGAAGGCCGGGTCCTTCGATGCCGTCACCCGTGAAAGGTTTTTGATGATGGCTGCTATAAGCGGTGGAGTGAAAATAAACTGGAGTAGGTTGCTGTTCAATATCTTTAAAGATATGGTCACTCAGGATTAGGGCAAGCCAAGGGCTACGCCATTCAAATCTGCTTACTACTGAAAAATGTTACTCATTTGGCACTGGGAGATTCCAAGGTGGACACATCTCTGTTAATGATAATATTGAAGTGGAGGATGTATCTCGGGTGAAAAATACACCAGTTAAAAGGGCTGTGTCTAGGAAGAGACAAGCTGCTGTTGATGAACCAGTAGTGAAGAAGAAGTGGACTTGTGTTGGAAAAGCTTCTGCTGTTACTGCTAGTCCAGAACTTGAGGCAGAACCGATTCAAACTGTTGCCCAAATCTCAACCATGCCTCCTTCTGCACCAAAACGTAAAATTCAGAAGAGGAAGAGAAGGTTGGCACTAGGTTCTGATGATGACATCGTTGCAGAACCAACGGCTGTTGCTGTAGTTGCTATTGAGAATCCCGTGCCAGTTGATGCAGATGTAGTTGATGAGCGGATATCCACTGCTGATGATGTGGATAACATCATTTAGCAAGTGATTGCTGAAACTGCTCAGCTGGAAACAGAGGAGGAAGTAACAGATGTTAGTAGACCAGAGTTGGAGATCAGGAGGAACCAAGAGCTGATAGATGGAGCATTGGTTTAATCTGTCCTACGAGGAATTTTTTGCCAGTGATACTAATAGGAGAGTTGAAACAGCCAGTGATACTGATGGTGAACCGGAAACAGTTGTTTGTGAAACAGTTGTACAGGAGCAGACGGTTCAAACAGTTGCTGCTGAAATGCAGAGCAGGATAGATGTTTCAGCTACGTATGTTGTAACAGAGCCTGAGGATGGAACTGACAAGGATCTTGGAATGGACATAGCAGATGTCGTTCAGCTGCTGTTGAGAAGAAATCTGATGATGAATCATTGTCTCTTGAGGAAAAGTTGTTTAAAATTTCCGAGGATTCCATTCTACCATCTGTCGTCGGAGAGATTAACGAAATTCAGTTTAGCAAGGGAATTTCGATCAAAGGAGTCAATGAAGGGGACTGGTACAAGGCCAGTCTCCCCAAGATTCCTGTTAATGCTAAGGGGAAGGCACCCCTTAGATAGTGGATCCAGTTAAAGGGAATCCAGCCAAGGAGATTTTTACTTTGATTTGTGCCGATGTCGATTTTCTTGTACAGAAACGGGAGAAAATTGTTGATGAGGTTGAAAAATTCTTTAATTCTTACAGTTTTCGATGAATGGCTGCACTGAATCCGATAGAATTCTATGCCAAAAGAGGAAAATGGTTCTAATCTTGGGCAGGTACAGATTCTACAAGGGTAGCACTTCAACGACGACAGTATATACTACTGAAGTTTAGAGAATTGCTTCTTCGCAAATTATTGATAGCCCGACGCGGCAATTTTGTTTCTGGCCAGCCTTCCACAGCTACCGATATTAAAGTCCTACAAATGCTATCAAAGACTTATCTCTCTGTCTTAGCAGGACTCATATGTCAGGTGAAATTACATGGTTTACAGTGGGACGGGGAGAGTTGTTCTTTTTATTTGAAGGAGAAACGTGTGATCGTGGCGCTGTTATTGCCAGATCCAATACCAACTTTCGGTCCATGTTCTGGGTAAGGACCATGATTATGTTTGATGGCTCCTGGGTAATTGAGCCGTGCACTGATTATTGGAAGTATTGCCCAGGACAGTTGTTTGTACAGAAATTTTGCCTCAAATTTCTTATGTTGATACACTCCCTCCAATAAGTGAATTTTTCAAGGTGATGAAAAAGAGAAGGGCTGACGTGTGTATAGAAGCCGCCCAATTCTTTGTTTCGGGGAAACTACTGCCAGGTGGATCACTCAAATTTTGCAGGACTATTGCTGTTGTTGAGCCAGTCTCAGTTTTTGGTTCTCAGAGCCTACAGTTACCTTTTGGGTCTTGTCTCAGCTATGTACAACTTCTGTCCGGTACAGTTTATTTAGTGGTTTGATTACCGTTGATATTCACAATTTCGTTTCCACTCTTGCTCTGGACAGATCAGTTTTGAGAGATGTACAGTTAGTCACTCGTTCAGTTTCAGTTGCTCCTAGTGCACATATTTCTATTGCTTCAGCCGTTAATCAGACTATACAGATAGCTGCCAGTTCAGTTTTTGAGGATCATAATGGACAGATGGTTATAAACCAGCGTCCTCACTCTCCAACTACCTCAGATGATTCTTCTATGCGTTTTGATGACGATGAAATGGCTACTACTCCAATCTCTCTACCCTCTATCTCCACAGATCTTCAAGCATCCTTCGTACAACTACGTGCTTCTATAGAACAACTTCAGTTTGAACAGTTGAGGCGGAAGGATGATACCGACAAACTCAAGGATATTCTTCTAATGCACATCAGAGACCTTGACAAGCAGTTTAATGAACGCTTTGATGAACATGATAGGGTGTACAGGGCGTTGCTTACAAATATTCACAAAGATATGCATGATCACAAGACTGCCCTGTCGCTAGATGTTGTTAAATCTCATCAGAAGCTTAGCACTCAGGTGGCTGCTGCTGCATTAGATAATGTTGACGTTCAAAAGGATGTGAAAGAGCAACGGGCTATATTAGATGACATGGATGAGAGGTTGGCTGCCGTTAGAAGCGAATTATTTGACTTCCATGCGCAAGCAAAGGAAAACTATAATAACCTCTCTATCCAGCTTGGCTTCCTTGTTGATTATATCAATAGGAGTGGTGATGCCAAAAAGGGGGAAGGTGGTAGCAGCCGACCTCAGCCGCCTCCTGATGATCAAGCTAGACCTAGTGGAGGAAGCGCCAGCAGAGAAGGTGGTAATAGTGGTGGAAGAGGATCTGAGAGTAGTAGTGGTAGCAAACAAAGAAGAGGCTCTGGTGGTGGATCAAGAGATAGACAACGTAGCAGTGGCGGTGGATCTGGTTCTGGTCGTGTAACCTATGGACCGTATCTACCTCCCAAAAGGAGTGCTAAATATTGGGCCTATGGAGAAAAAGAGTTTAGGACTTTTGTTTCTGTTTCATGTACAAATCTTATGTACATTAATCAGTAATGAAATTTATAAAATTTCAGTAGACTTTGCGCAATTTATTTTTGCCTATCCTCATAAGTCTAAAGGTTGCTAAGTTTTGTCATCATCAAAGAGGGAAAAATTGTTAAGATAAATTTATTAGTTTTGGTGATAACAAAAATAAGATAAGTGTTGAATTCAAAATTACTTCTGAACAATCAGCCGTTGCAATTAACAGCTTTGCATATTCAGATGTTGATTCAAAGGGGTACGCAATTAGTCTCTGGTTTATATTCAGCAGTTGGGTATCTACTTCAGAAACGAGTGTATTCAGCAGTTGGGTATATACTTCAGAAGCGAGTGTATTCAGCAGTTGGGTATCTACTTCAGAAGCGAGTGTATTCAGCAGTTGGGTATCTACTTCAGAAGCGAGTGTATTCAGCAGTTGGGTATCTACTTCAGAAGCGAGTGTATTCAGCAGTTGGGTATCTACTTCAGAAGCGAGTGTATTCAGCAGTTGGGTATCTACTTCAGAAGCGAGTGTATTCAGCAGTTGGGTATCTACTTCAGAAGCGAGTGTATTCAGCAGTTGGGTATCTACTTCAGAAGCGAGTGTATTCAGCAGTTGGGTATCTACTTCAG
>KV015648.1:2215-12584 GCA_001598015.1 Dorcoceras hygrometricum
TATCTGCATGCTCAGAACATCACAATGTTCCCTACCAATGAAACATGGTACTTTGCATCGCAGATACTAGTCTCGAACTCGGGCGGCCTTATCCTGATTTTGACGGCCCAATCGACTAGGAACATGTTCAGAATACACAGTGACTATTAGATGTGTTTGATGATAGCCGTCATACCCACTATCACATCTAACATACGCTTTAGTGCATTCTAGGTCTTTACTCAACGTAATTGTAAATCATTACACACATAATGAAAGTAAAGAATGCCATATAAAAGAATGCGAATATCATATATAAAGACTGTTTGTACAAGAGTCTATAAAACCCACACGCCACAAGTTGGCTAGTTGGGCATCTACTCTAACAAATTCAGGTTCTCTAATGGGTAGCAAACGAAAGATCTAAGCTAGGGGAGTCCAACGCCACCAAGATTATCAAAAACTGAGGCTGGATGCGATGGGAATCGGCGATTGAAAGTTACGGTGAACAGTAGAAAGTGATGCTCACCCAAAAGCTCACGCTAGCAGGAGAACGCACAGATCTCACGGCACGAAGACACAGCAGCTTAGCCCTTCTTCTCCGACGTTAATTCAGGTTCTCTAACGGGTAGCAAACGAAAGATCATAAGCTAGGGGAGTCCAACGCCACCAAGATTATCAAAAACTGAGGCTGGATGCGATGGGAATCGGCGATTGAAAGTTACGGTGAACAGTAGAAAGTCGAGGATTTCGAAGATGAGGATAAGAAATATCAGGTTGAGAAATATTCTAAGTGTAGTTCGACACTTCTATTTATTCCTCAACTCAAACGCTACTGTCTAAATCAAACACCGACAAAAACAGATCCCTGCATCGCTCGCAAATGCAAAACAAATCTCTCAATTGGCGCTAAGTCCCAACAGACTTCACACTAGCAAAACACGCTCGCGCACAACACTAAACGGCAGCGTTCCAATAAAACAGATCTCAGCGCTCAATACATTTCTCTCGTGCGCAAGTCCAAAACGACGGCGTATGGGTAAAAATAGATCTCACAATCAACGTAAGGATCAAAACGACGACGCACAAAAAAACAGATCTCTCCTCAACGCACTACGCTTAGCGCTCAAACAGACGTCAACTCTATCTCGTTGACTTACATGTGTCACCTTCTCACGCGACGCGCTAACTCGACCAGGTCTCTCACGCGAAACCAGATCTCTCGCTACTTGCTAAACCAGATGTCAACTCTACATGTTGACCAACAAGTGAAATCTGCTTACGTCAGCAGATCTCTTCACGCGAACGCCCGCCCGCGTTCAAACACAAAAGCGACCAGATCTCTCAAACGCTAGCAGATCTCTCACCAATTCCAATTGCGTTGACTCGTGTTGACATCCGAATTTACGAAATGCAAGCGCTTCACTCTTGGTCATCCAGACCTCACCAACACGACACCGTTTAATCTAAATCTCGCGGCAATCTCGCCAACATGTAGGAAAACCAGATTTCTAATATAACTTCATCATTTCAACTCCAAACGATCAGATCTCACCCACTAACCTTATCGAACAGATATCACTCACCAGACCTCTCCACTTGCGCTAAAATCAAGAGTTACTAAGGAAATCAGATTTCTATCATAATTTCTACAATTCAACTCCAAATTCCAAACGGATTTCACCCAAAATCCTAAAATTCGAAATCTGAAAATATGATTAATCCTTAATCCAAAACCTGATTCCTCACAGCTGCCACCCGAGAAGGTTGTTAGTAGGAGCAATGAGTTGAGAGAAAAAGATCTTTCATTTCATAAGATAATATTTATAAGCGGTAATAGAGTAAGGCCTAGGCATACTACTTTCAAACAGTAAAGAAATGAAGTCTAGACATAATACTTCCGGAGATGAATAATATTCCAAGGTCGACGTCTCTTTCTTTGCCGTCTTCCAGATAGTAAGCAGCAACTCCAGCTCTCCCGACCACTTTATATGGTCCTTCATACTTTAGATCTAGCTTTCCTCTATCTTCCTGATACTGTATCCTTCTACAGACTCGATAAAATCATGAAGCTAAGAGAATTTAAGTATTGTTTAAAGTTTCCTACCTTCCATCAACAATGGGTGTACGTCGATACTACCCGCATACATAGCCCGACTCATATTATTGGGGGGGTTCTGTGTGCCGGAAAGCTGTGCACGCCATTGTCACTTGCTGTGAGTTGGATGGAACTCCAATGACGTTGGATCATGTTATTGGGGACGTTATGGCGACCGTCCATTACAACTCAATATTTATGGGTCATCTTGACACGTGATAGTAATCGGTGTCATATTATTGGACCCTTACTGGACGTGAGGTAAATACATGGAGGTTGCACCTGTTGCAATTTTGTTCTACCTTTTGAGGATCATGGTTGGCTGATATTATTCGGGACCATGATTTCTTGATTGGAGTACTCACTAAGGAAACTAGCTTTCTCGATTTCATTAGAGGATGGTGAAATATTTAAAATAGTTGGATGGTAATTCATAAAACAAAATGACCTTATTTTATGTCTTAGCGTTTTTCATGAACAGTCTGTAATGCATGTCCGCTTTTCCTTTCAGTATAAACGGCAATAATTATGTTTTTGATCAAAAATCCACTTGCTGTTATACTGGATAGCAACAAGTTCACTGGCTTAAACTATCAAGATTGGCTCCTCAATCTTAAGATTATGTTTGCTTTGGAGAAACTTCTCTACACGCTAGAGAAGAGCCCTCCGGAGGAGGCCCCTGCCAATGCCAGTCGTGAGGAGCTGGCAAAGCTGGAAAAATGGTGGGGCGACGAGCTTAAAGCATGATGATATATGATGGGATCAATGTGCAACGAATTGCAGCGACGATTCGAGAAGACGGGGTATGCTGCTGACATACACCATCATCTCAAGGAGCTGTATGGGGAGAACTCTCGAACGGAGAGGTTCACTACTGTCAAGGAGCTCATGACGAGCCACATGCGCTAGGGGACTTCGGTCCGTCCGTATGATTGGGCTCATTGAGAATCTAGTCGGCCTCAAAATCACGCTTCCACATGAGCTGTTTGTGGATCTGCTTCTCCTCTCCCTCCCTGCTGCGTTCGACCCCTTTGTGGTCAACTTCAACATGAACAAGCTGGATGCTACCCTTGAAGATATGGTAAACATGCTTGTCCTGTTTGAGGGGATCATAAAGAAGGACAAGCCCGTCCTCCTTGTGGGCTCTTCTTCCTCTGCAAAGAAGGGTCCCAAACGCAAGGGTAAGAATGTTATGCCCCTACGAAGGAGGAAAAGCCCGCCAAGAAGCCAAGGCAAGGGCTCCAAAGCCGAACAAATCTGAGGACATTTGCCACCACTGCCACAAGCCTGGGCATTGGAGGAGGAACTGTCGGGATTACCTCGAACAGTTGTGAACTGCAAAAGGTATATTCTACATTGAAATAAATATGTCTCTTAACTCGACTTCTTGGGTACTTGATACCAAATGTGGATCTCATATCTGCAATGACTTACAGGTAATGAAAATAAGTCGACGTTAGGTAGGGTGAGATCCACTTGAGGCTTGGCAACGGAGCAAGGGTTGCGGCCGAAGCAATTGGAGATGTCTATTTATTTCTTTATTCGAATTGTAAGTTGTTGTTGAAAAAAGTTTTATTTGTTCCCGAATTAATAAAGAACATTATTTCCATTTCTATGCTTGATAGTAATGGATATTCTTGTCATTTTGCTAATTCCATTTGCAATATTTACAAGAATGAATGTTTAATTGGAATTGGGGAATGCGAAAACGATTTGTACAACTTAAAATTGTGAGAAGTTTCAACTCACGATGTGGAAACACATACAACAACAATCAAAAGGAAAAATGATAGTCTGAACCCGGCACAACTTTGTAATGCTAGGCTAGGTCATATTTCCTTAAATAGGATGAACAAGTTGATTAGGAGCGACATGTTTAATATGTCGGATATTAACTACTTACCAACTTGTGAATCCTATCTCAAGGGAAAAATGACAAAATTGCCCTTCACGAGCAAGCTTGAACGTGCTCCAGGCCTATTGGATTTGATCCATACTAATGTGTGTGGCACGCTTAGCATTGGTACTAAGTCCGGTCACACCTACTTCATCACCTTACCGATGATTACTCTAGGTATGGGTACTTGTACTTGATGAAGCACAAGTTTTAATCCTTTGAAAGGTTCAAGGAATTCAAGACTGAAGTAGAAAATCAACTAGAAAAAAGTATTAAAACACTTCGATCCGATCGAGGTGGAGAATAATTGAGTGCCTAATTTTAAGACTATCTTAAGGAGAATGGTATTCTCTCACAGTGGACTCCTCCAGCCACACCACAACTCAATGGTGTAGCGGAGCGTTGTAACCGAACCTTGTGGACATGGTTCGATCTATGATGAGCTTCACTGAACTTCCTACCTTGTTTTGGGGCTATGCGCTCGAAACAGCGGTATTGTTGTAGAACAATGTCCACACCAAGGCAGTGGATAAAACTCCATATGAAATATGGATCGACAAGCCACCCAAGTACTCGTACTTGAGGATTTGGGAATGTCCTTCTTACATGAAGCAGACAGTGGGAGATAAGATGGATAATAGATCCATATTATGCTACTTCATTGTGTATCCAAAGAATTATATTGGATACTGCTTCTACTATCCCAATGAAACAAAAGTGTTTGTTTCTATAAATGCCACCTTTATGGAAAAGGAATTTCTACTTGATAGAAAATGCAAGATAGTAGAACTCGAAGAATTTCAAGAACCAAATGAAGTACCAAGTGAATCTCCCACACCTCAAGAGCCAATCCTTGATATGGACACACCTAGGAGATCTGAAAGGGTTCCTAGGGCTCCTGTTAGATATGGTTTCCCGCTTGAATATGATCAAAGTGATCAAACTGTTGGATGTGATCCAAGAACCTTCAAGGAGGAGATTTCCGATGCTGATTCTAATTTGTGGCTTGAAGCAATGTAATTTGAGATTGACTCAATGCATACGAATCAAGTTTGGACTCTTTTGAATCCTCCCGAAAGAATAGTTCCTATTGGGTGCAAATGGATATACAAGAGAAAACTTGGGCCTGATGGTAAGGTATTGACCTACAAGGCGTGACTGGTCGCAAAAGGTTACACACAAAGGCAAGGTGTTGACTATGATGAATTTTTTCACCAGTTGCAATGTTCAAGTCGATTAGAATCCTGCTAGCCATAGCCGCATGGTACGAGGAGATTTCCGATGCTGATTCTAATTTTGTGGCTTGAAGCAATGAATTTTGAGATTGACTCAATGCATACGAATCAAGTTTGGACTCTTTTGAATCCTCCCGAAAGAATAGTTCCTATTGGGTGCAAATGGATATACAAGAGAAAACTTGGGCCTGATGGTAAGGTATTGACCTACAAGGCGTGACTGGTCGCAAAAGGTTACACACAAAGGCAAGGTGTTGACTATGATGAAGTTTTTTCACCAGTTGCAATGTTCAAGTCGATTAGAATCCTGCTAGCCATAGCCGCATGGTACGACTATGAGATATGGCAAATTAATGTGAAGACTGCGTTCCTTAATGGAAATATTAAGGAAGAGATCTATATGACGCAGCCTGAGGGATTCACATCCGTAGGAAGTGAGCATAAAGTATGCAAACTTCAGAGATCGATCTACGGACTCAAGCAAGCATCGATAAGTTGGAACCTGAGGTTTGATGAAACGATTGAAGAATTTGGTTTCATCAAAAATCCCTAGGAGCCATGTGTGTATAAGAAGGTAGTTAAGAATGCTGTGACATTCCTTGCACTTTATGTTGATGACATTCTACTCATGGGGAATAATGTATAAATTCTACAGTCAACTAAAGTATGGTTGTCTAGTAGATTTCGATGAAGGACATGGGTGAAACATCCTATATTCTGAGAATACAGATCTATAGAGATAGATCAAAAAGGATGCTGGGACTCACCCAAGGAACCTACATCGATACCGTACTTAAGAGGTTCTCTATGGAAGAGTCCAAGAGAGGAAATCTTCCTATGTGCCACAGGGTCACTCTATCTAAGTCTATGTGTCCGAAGACTGATAAGGAGATAGAGAATATGACACGTGTGCCATATGCCTCGGTAATAGGTAGTATTATGTATGGTATGATCTCGACCAGATTGGATGTCGCATATGCTCTGAGTGTCACGACCCGCTACCAAGTCAACCCTGGCGAAATGCATTGGAAGGCTGTAAAAGATATTCTTAAGTACTTATGGAGGACTAAGAATATGTTCATGGTCTATGGGGGTGGTGAACTGAAATTGGAAGGCTACACTGATTCTAGCTTCCAATGCGATGTGGATCTCGAATTCAACATCTGGATTTGTATTCATGCTCAATGGTGGTGCTGTATGTGAGACCCGAAATATTATTGGATTAATTGAGTTAATTAATCGGATTTAGCATAGACCAGATTTGGCTTGAACAGATCTGGGATGGATCTGCTTTGAGCTGGTATGCTTGGTGAGCGTATTGGGTTTCTATTTTGTGTGTTTAGAATAGTTCTGGACAGTTGTAGAGTTCAAAGAGGTAGTAATCAGATCCGAGGAGTTGAGAAGTGCTGGTTGGTAACTTCAAATTTGGCATTGGTCGATTGGAAGTGAAGCTAGAGGTCACATCTGATTATCGCTAAGTGCTTTGAGTTTGCTAATAGATATCCTGCACGGGTAGGGATACGCCGTCGTTTGGAGGAAATCATATTTGAGTTGCGTTAGTTGTTAGTGTTGTGTGAATCGACCTGGTTCGAGAGTTTACTGTACACCGGTTTTGGGTTGTCTAGACCGGAAGGCAGTGCGATGTCGTTTTGGGTTCAGTGAACGCTGGTCAGTGTTGGTATCAGATCTGGTCTTTCAGATCTGGGTGTTTTGGTTAGGAGCGATGCGACACCGTTTTAGAGAGACACGTGTATGTGATAATTATATTGTGGTGCGACGTCGTTTGGCAGTAGCCCGCTGGTGTAGCGTATGTTCCAGATCTGGAGTGTTACTCAGATCTGAGTGGGTATCAGCTTTGAAGCCAATAATGTCGGTGGTAACTGTTCATCAGATTTGGGGAACTTAAGTAGTATTTATAGAGGACTTGGATCGTAGTCTTGCTATTGTTTCCCAACATTTAGAAATATTTCTCGTAAGCTTACCCTGTTGCGATACCCTAGATACTGTTCACTGAAGCTTATCTTATTCCATTGCCGACGGTAGACAGCTCCGATTGAAGCAAGAGTGATAGCGTTGGACTCCTCTTGTTAAGACGATTCGTTCTTTACCTTTTTCGAAGGCTTGCGATTAGCTGGAAGAAGATAGCGAAGGAAGCTACCTTGTGTAGTCTGTTACCAGTTGAGCAGATTTGATTTTCCGTTCAGGTTCAGATCTGGTTGCTCGGGACCTTGTGGTAATTGTAGCTCAGAAGGTTAAGGTACAGATGTGAGCTTTTTTTACAGCTTTGGATTGAGCATGGATATTATGTGTGCTGCTGCGTATGCTTCTGTGTTGTTATTGCTTGCTTCTGCTGTGTTGATTACTGCAAGCTGTTACATTGCATACACGCATTATTCATGTTGAGCTCAGATCTTGTTTAGCCGTGCCTTACTGTGTTGATCTGTGTGTACCAGGATGCTTGTTTTGGAGGCCGAGCGAGTAACTCCTGTGTCCCTCATCTCCCTGCTGGGATCTGTTAGCCGCTATGAGCCGAGTGGGTAGCTCCCACGCCTCATGAGTTGGGAAACAGCGGTTTGAGTAATTATTATGCATCTGGTACTGTGTGTTGAGACGAGTGGGTAGCTCCCATATACTCACAAACCCCGTGGCCACTATCTTTCAGTTGATCTGTATCAGTTGTTGAGCAATTTCTTGAGATCCTTTGGCTCCCTGCCTTCGGTTGTAGTCCTTGTTCTCATGCATAGCATAGCTCAGATCTTGTTTAGCCGTGCCTTACTGTGTTGATCTGTGTGTACCAGGATGCTTGTTTTGGAGGCCGAGCGAGTAACTCCTGTGTCCCTCATCTCCCTGCTGGGATCTGTTAGCCGCTATGAGCCGAGTGGGTAGCTCCCACGCCTCATGAGTTGGGAAACAGCGGTTTGAGTAATTATTATGCATCTGGTACTGTGTGTTGAGACGAGTGGGTAGCTCCCATATACTCACAAACCCCGTGGCCACTATCTTTCAGTTGATCTGTATCAGTTGTTGAGCAATTTCTTGAGATCCTTTGGCTCCCTGCCTTCGGTTGTAGCCTTGTTCTCATGCATAGCATCTGCATATTATCTGTTGCTATCTATTAGTTGTTTTTCAGTTGCTCTTCGTTCTGGGGTTTGACCATGTCCCTCTAGGACTGGTTGTTTTGTTTTCCTGTGTGTGTTTCGGGTTATCATGGTTTCTCAGCTGGTCGTGGAGTTGATCCAGCTGGTAATGTCCCGGGAGGTGGATAGAGTGTCCCAGTTATATATAGTATTTATTTGTTATATTGTATTGTATCTATGTTGAGCGAGAGACTCATCATGGATCCTTTGGTTTGTTGATTGGGAGTCACTCTATGCCTGTGTATTAGTTTGTGTTGTAAACCAGTATTTTGGATATCAATGTATTTTTAACTTATGTTTTCTAAGTCAGGCCAAAGAGAAAAATTTTAGCCGCTATTTTTAATGCTTCCGCTATTGTTATTGCATGGTTTATCTTTGATTGAGCACTGGTGTAATGCCCGAAATAATTAAGAAGAGAATTAGTAATTCCGAGATTTCCAGATTTTAAAATGATAGATTTTGATGAAGCTTGATTATGAGCTCGGATTTCTTCTGGAAGTGTTGGGTGATTAAGGAACTTGGTATCGTTGGATTTCGCTAAGTGTGGGATCCAGACGAAGCGATTTGATAAAATCATTCAGCAGCAGGTTACTGTAGCAAAGTCAATGCGGGTCAACACTACTATAGCTTACGACTGGTTGAATTTTGAATTCCAGTCGTTGCGCTTAATTCTCGTTGCTACTGGTAGTAGACGCGCAAATACAAGATTCAATAAGGAATCGCCACGTGTAGGTTACTGTTATGCACGTGGGAACCAGCAGCGAGAGTTCCTTACGCACCTGCTGGTTTATGCACCTGCTGGTTTATTGATGTATCGACTGGTTTTGATGACGTAGGTGCGACGTCGTCGTTTTGGTAATAAACGCAAGTCAGTCGATGCAAGTATGTGAAATTTGGTTCCAGCCGAGAGAGCAATGCGACATCGTTTTGACTTATGAACAGGAACCTCGATACGATGTCGTTTTGTATGAATTATTGACCAGTCGAGGGATCTGAAATCAGTCGATGGTTTGTTGTATCTGCTGGTTAATCAGTCGAACGAACAATGCGATGCCGTTTTGAATAACGTAGCGAATCAGTCGTTGGATTATTAGAGAGACCAACTGCTGGTTTTCTTTCAATGAAGAATGGATACCAGACGTGGGTACGTTACGACGTCGTTGGAATTAATTGTAACGACATCGTTTTGATTTTCGAAGTATTGCGACTGGATTCTTGTTGCGACTGGTTGCTACTGCGGCTGGTTGTTGCTCCTGCTGTATAACAAGAGAATGATGATTGTTTCGAACAGCGACTGAGGAAGATAAACAACAGTTGAGGAATCTGTTTAACGTTATCCACTTTCGAAGCGGTGGGAGTATATCCTGTTTGAATACTCAGCATGACACGTGGAATTCGAATTGAACACGTTGGAAATGCTGCAGAAAAGCAGAGACCGTTGTCTATAAATAAGATTGAATTCGAAATATTGAGAACATCTTGACTACAGATATCGGACTTTGATTCTGTGAAGTTCTCAGGAAGTGTTGAAACAGAGTTTGAGTGAAGAACTTTGAAAACAGAGGATAACAAAGGTATAATTTGACAGTAGAGTCAGGGATTAGATTACTCAAGAATGAGTTTTCTGGAGCTATCCCGCCGAAATCACATACATGTTTGATTACTGTTCTTGATTTAGAACTTGAATTGTGTATGTGTCGATCCATCACAGGTAGTGGATCTTTTAATATTCATGTCAAGATCGTATACGAATCTTGATGGCATTGAGATGAAATGGAATCAATTCTGAGAACGAAGAACTGAGAAAGATGCATTGCATTTTAGAATTATTATGCTTCGATATGTATTGAGTCTGTTATCTTTTTGTACCTGTTGATTATACTGAGATGATTCTCACCGGAGTTTATCCGGCTGTTGTTTTGTTTTATATGTGTGCATGACAACAGGAGGAAGGAACTAGTGGGGAGCAACCAAGGGTAGCGAGAGATAACTACCTAGACGATGGGTCAGCAGCAGGAAGAAT
>KV015648.1:21691-33681 GCA_001598015.1 Dorcoceras hygrometricum
TGAGGGGCAAAACGGTCATTTTGCACTGGGGTTCTGAAAAATGGTTTTTCAGATCATAATATTCAGTTTCGGAAACTGAGTCGATCCGTCCGATCTGATCGGCGATCGGAGTTACGATGAAGTCAAGCGATGCATATCGTCATTTGGACCCGGGCCCGTTGGGCCGGTCCAAGTCCATCATTAAGTCTATTTAATTAAACTTAATAACTTCATTGTATACACAACACTTCATAACCCTAACCCTAATAGTGCAAACCGCCGCCTCTCCTCTCTAAAAGCGCCGCCGCCGCCGCCTCCACGCGCCGCCGCCGCCTCTTCCTCGCCGGAAAATTGTTTCCGGCCAATTCGACGAGGAGAATCCGTTCGTGCTGATCTCGTCAGTCCTTATAGTGCAGGCTGACGAAGGATTCTCGTTTCTGGTCGTGGACCGGATTGGTGATTTCTACCGCAATCTACCGAGAAGAGCCGACGTTATTGTAACTACGGTTGGAGCCAGGCACAAGTGCCAGCAAGGTAATCGTCTAAACATCCTATGAATGTCGTAGTTTGTTTTGAATTTTTCGTATTGATCATCTCCCGGCTGTATATTTACTGTTCTTCCGCGGCCTCGTCGGGGGGCGGATCCGGATCCCCAACATCGTCATCTGAAGTTTGATCAGCCATGAGACAGTGAACTTCCTCCTGTTCACTATCTCTTGAAGAAGAACTGCTTGATGAGGAATCTGAATCTGAGTCCGCCCAGCTTTTGGTGCTTTCTTCTGCAACCAGTACTTTTCTATCATACTTTTTGTTGGGTCTCTTGTCAGATCTTGTCCCCATCCTCCTATCCTTGGATCTATCCTTGGATCTCTCGTCTGTCTTCTCATCTCTTCTGTATCGATCCTCCTTCTTTTCATCTCTTTTGTATCTATCCTCCTTCTTTGGCCTGTTGCAATCAACTGCAAAGTGTCATGGACGTCCACAATTAAAAAAGTTCATATCAGTTGTAACTTTATCATTTTTATTGACATTATTATAAGGAGTAGAAGGATTGTAGGATCTTCTCAAGTGTGAGACCTGTGTTTTCGCAATCAGGTGTTGGTCGGGTTTGGACCAGCCGTTGGTCGATGTGTTTGGTGTAGACATCAATTTTATCTAAGTATTGGAATCAGCAGCAGTAGTGGGATCA
This sequence comes from Dorcoceras hygrometricum, assembly GCA_001598015.1. Taxonomy (NCBI): domain Eukaryota; kingdom Viridiplantae; phylum Streptophyta; class Magnoliopsida; order Lamiales; family Gesneriaceae; genus Dorcoceras; species Dorcoceras hygrometricum. Next base: position 22,860 of record KV015648.1, read on the forward strand.
GCCGTTGAGTGATCGTGTCAGTTGATGATATTTCAGTCGTGGCGTTTTGATAAGCAGCAGCAATACTGACATGGATTCCAGACGTTGGTGTATTAGCGCGTATCCTGCTGTTGCGAGTGATCAGTTGTTTGTATGTTAGTCGCGATGATCAGCAGAGAGCGCTAAGGGACTGAAGCGACGACGTTTTGTGAGCAGGAACCAGTTGTTGGTTTAATTATCTTATATATGAACCAGATTAGATTTAATAAACTTGTTTAGTTTAAATTAATAACCCACTGATTGAGATTAGAGGATTAATTGTGAGCAGAGAGCCTCACAACCGGACCTGACATTTTTGGTATCAGAGCTTAAGCTGGGATAAGCTCAATTTATTTTGATCACATTTGAGTCTAGGCACTTGGTTGCTTGATGCATGTGCTTGACTATGTGATATATTTGTTGTTGTGTGACCTTATTGTTTAGTGCCTTCGTAGATGCCTCCTAGAGGTAGAGGGCAGATTCCGGAAGAGTCCGAGGGTCAGAATGAGGAGATTCAGCGTAGTATTCCTGGTCGTAGGCGTACAAGGTAGATTGACGATGAGGTTTATGTGCTGGCAGCCCGGGTGGATGAGATGGAGCTAATCATGGCGAGGCTTCAGCGTATGAATCCTCAGACTTTCGATGGTGACGAGAGTAGTTCCGATGCTGAGTCTTGGCTGCAGCATATTACTGGACTGTTTGATAAGTGCGCTATGATTTATGAGCGCAGTCTGAGCGACTTTTCAGCTGAGGAAGAATGCAGAGCGATGGTGGAGAGGTGCTTCACGTACGCTTGAGGAGATTGGTGCCGGGATTACTTGGGATAGTTTCTGTACGGCATTCCTCCAAGAGTATGTTCAGGAGTCTTATGTGAATGCCCGGGAGCGAGAGTTTGACAACTTGGTTCAGGGAACCATGTCGGTGGGCGAGTATACTCGAAGGTTTTCTTCTCTTTTGGCTTACGTTCCGCATGTATCTGGCTGCGAGAGGGCGAAGAGGAACCATTTATTGGAAGGGCTTAATGAGGATCTGTACTCTTTGGTGTTGGCGAGTTCACCTACCAGTTATGCGGACGCGGTGGACAAGGCTATAGACATCGAGGAAGGGTTGAGGAACCGAGGTCTTGGGTTCAGCCTCCAGCGGTGCAAGGTTCTCGTCCCAATGTTCCAGGGTGCAACCTCCCCAGTTTCCCCAGTCGTCTCAGCAGCAGCCCCAGCAGTCAACGCAACAGTCTGGACGCCACAGGTTTAGGCCTTGTGGTCATCAAATCAAGAAGAAGCAGGGTTCTAGTTCTTCTTGCTCGGGTATTTCTAGCAGCAGCAATAGCCCTAGGGCCATCTTTTGTGGTTAGTGTGGAGGCAAACACCCCTCGGCGCAGTGTACAGGTGTTCAGGGTGCTTGCAATAATTGTGGGCAGTATGGACATTTTGCGAGAGTTTGTCCATTGGCGGGATCTCAGCACACCGCAGCCCCACCTTAGGGTCGTTCTGGTGGATCTTCTAGAGGTTGTTCCTTGCCTGATCCGCAGCAGAGGATGGAAAAGACTCAGTATAGGCCGTTTCAGCAGCCTGGTCCTTCGTGGTGTGGACAGTCTTCACAGCCTCAGTTTTTAGGACCTCAGTTTGCCCAGGTGAATGCCATGACGAGGGAGCAAGCTGTAGGCACGCCAGGAGGAGTGATTGCACTTGTTTTGTCTTTGATTTTTCTGCATGTGTATTGTTTGACACTGGAGCATCACTTTCGTTTATTGCTGATGCATTTGTGGTTGAGCATGGTTTGCATACCACTTCTTTGTGTGATGTTGTGTCTGTTGCGACTCCTGTCGACGCGAGCCTATTCTCCCAAGAGATTTTGTTGAATGGCATTCTTAGGTTTGGTGAAAACGTGTTGGTAGTGAACCTGATTCGTTTAGTGATGTGATTTCGATTGCATTGTGGGAGTGGACGTGTTTGTCTAGTTATAGGGCCACCATGGACTGTTTCCATGGCGTTGTTCTCTTTAGGACACAGTCTGGCGAGAAGTGGGACATTTATGGCCTTGATTCCCGATCGAAGATTCTCTTGGTCTCTACCATGGAGATGTTTAGCCTTATGTCGTTGGAGAACGTTGGATTTATGATCTATGCTTGCATCCTTTCCGTCGTGTGTGGAGCTTAGCGATATCCCCGTTGCTCGAGATTTCCCTGATGTGTTCCTCGAGGAGATTCCTGGCTTTCCTCCGAGGAGAGAGATCGACTTCAGCATTGAGTTGGTACCTGGTACAGCTCCGATTTCGCGAAATCCTTATCGTTTAGCGCCAATTGAGTTGAGGTACTTGAAGGTACAACTTAGTGACTTGCTGGAGAAAGGTTTTATTCGACCGAGCATATCGTCGTGGGGAGCTCCTATCTTGTTTGTGAAGAAGAAGGATGGTTCAATGAGGATGTGTATAGACTTTCGGCAACTGAATAAGGCTACCGTGAAGAATAAGTACCCTTTGCCGAGAATCGATGACTTGTTTGATCAGCTTCAGGGTTCGGCGGTGTATTCGAAGATCGATCTGCGTTCAGGGTACCATCAGTTGCGTATTCGAGAGCAAGATGTTTCGTAGACTGCATTTTGTAGAAGGTAGGGGCATTATGAGTTTTTGGTTATGCCTTTTGGTTTGACGAATGTCCCTACAGTTTTCATGGACCTGATGAATCGAGTCTTTTGAGAGTTCATCGATCAGTTTGTGATTGTGTTTATCGATGACATCTTGGTGTACTCGAAGACTGCGATGCAGTACAAAGAGCATTTGAGGTTTGTTCTCCAAACTCTACGAGACTCGCGGCTATATGCTAAGTTTTCCAAATGCGAGTTTTGGTTGGATAGAGTAGTGTTTCTGGGTCATGTCATTTCGGCCGATGGATTGTCTCCAAACTCTACGAGACTCGCGGCTGTATGCTAAGTTTTCCAAATGCGAGTTTTGGTTGGATAGAGTAGTGTTTCTGGGTCATGTCATTTCGGCCGATGGATTGTCTGTGGATCCCAGTAAGATATAGGCTGTTGTGAACTGGGAACGTCCCAAAAATGTTTCAGAGATTGGTAGCTTTTTGGGATTGGCTAGCTATTACCAACGTTTTATCGAGGTATTTCTGGTATAGCTAAGCCTATGACACAATTGACCCAGAAAGACAAGAGATTTTTTTGGACAGAGCAATGCGAGAACAATTTTCGATTGCTCAAATAAAAGCTAACTTCTGCGCCTGTGTTAGCTTTGCCTTCAGGATTAGGTGGTTTTTTTGTTTGTTCGGATGCTTTGTTGAATGGATATGGTTGTGTGTTGATGCAGAATATGTTGGCGCAGCGGCGGATACGGATCCCGCTCCCGGGGCACAGCGGAAGAATTAAAAATTTAGGAGCCCGGGAACGGTCAATACACCTATATAATAATTCAAACATTCATGGGATGTTTAGAATATACCTGTCTGGCGACTAGGCGCCTGGCTCCGACTATTTATCAAATGGAAATAGCACTTCTTTGGTTGCTCCTAATCAGGTCCACGACCGGTTTCCAATTCCTTCGTTGGAATGCACTAGAATCCCAACGAATATTTCGCGAGCAGAACCTCCTTGCCAGGACGATCGCAGCGAAGTGCGACGGCGGCGGCGGGAGGAGGCAGAGGAGGAGAGGGGGATAATTTGCTGAATAGCTTTTTGTTGTGTATTTTTCTTTCTGCCTTCATGCCATATTTATAGATTGAGGGAAAGACTTTGATGTAAACAAAACTGTGAACATTCGTTTCAAGTAGAACTGTGAACATTCGGTTCAACTCGAACTGTGAACATTCGGTTCAACTCCCTCGATTGTGGTCTCATCATAATCCCGATCGATGGTCAGATATGACCGATGTGTTCAGTTTACAAAACTGATCATTATGATGCAAAATCAAATTTTCGGACCACTAAATCTATACATGACAGGTTTTACTCTCATTAGCTAAATATGGAAGTCCTACTCCCTTAGCTACTTTTGGGAAGTCATATTCCCAACCTTCCTCCTATTATACTCAACACTTTGAGTACCATATCCTTGTCTGCACGGGAATTGGTAAACCAGTACACTGTGTGACTCTCAATGGCTCAAGGATACAGCTAGTCGTGGGCTCACAACTCATTGTGAATCAGAAAACACATTTTTCTGATCTACCCATCGGACCATTGTAAAGCGCCTAGCAACATCGCCCCATGATCCCCAAGGTATCGCTGATAGTGCCTGCAAGAACAGTCGGTCATGGTTAGCGTATAGTACGGTCCTTTCAACTCATATATCCCGATCGAATCAACGACCATTGGTAAATCGAGAGTCGTTAGAGATTCGATAGCCATGCATACATCTTGGAGATCAGAATAGCGACATCGCGAGTGCTACCAGGTAAACTCATTTACACTGAAGCACAAGAATACTCTGGCCAGAGATTTGTCACACTATTATCTAATGATGTAGAGTCTCAATGATGTTTCGAGTAGTAAGGACTAATCCATACAACCAATACCTCGGACTCTCCACTCGACAAATGGTAACCACTTGGAGAATCCAAACGAGGGTAGCTCGATAGTTCGCCAGGAAAACCATCCATCTGCATTCTCAGAACATCACAATGTTCCATACCAATGAAACGTGGTACTTCACATCGCAGATGCTAGTATAAAACTCGGGCGGCCTTATCCTCAATTTGACGGCCCAATCGGCTAGGAACAAGTTCAGAATACATAGTGACTATTAGATGTGTTTCATGATAGCCATCATATCCACTATCACATCTAACATACACTATGGTGTATTCTAAGTCTTTATCCAACACAATTGTTAACATTATAAAATAATGAAGATAAAGAATGCCATATATAAAATGCGAATTTCATAAATAAAGATTGTTTTATACAAAGAGTCATCAAAAGCCCACACACCACAAGTTGGCTAGTTGGGCTCCTAGTCTAACAATCCCCCACTTGCCCTAAAGCCAACTACTCATAATGCATAGTCCCATTGCTTCGCGATGTTGTTCAAACAACAGGTCTGGCAAGGACTTCGTAACTGGATCAGCAATGTTGTCTGCAGAGGCGATTCTCTCAACTGCTATGTCACCTCTAGCCACAACATCCCGGATTATGTGGTATTTCCTCAGTATATGTGTGAGACTCTCTTCCCACAATTAGTCTAATCTCATCTAATGGGCGATTAGTTAATCCAAACGAGTTTATCAAGTGAAATCTGGTTCGTAACAATTTTTTTTTTTTATAACAGCAGAAGACAAAGATCGCAACTTGTATCGCAAAGGCTATTTCTTTATAAGTAATACTTACTGTACAAGGTTATTACAACCTAAATTCATTCATACAATTTTGATCCATAATTACAAAACCAGATTCTAGAAAGACTAAGATTAACTGTCCAAAACCTAGACTATCAGCTGGTGTCTAGTCTTCTTGCTTCTCTCCCGTCCTCTAGGTAGTGATCTCTCGCTACCCTTGTTTACTCCCACTAGTTCCTTCCTCCTGTTGTCATGCACACATACAAAACAAAACAACAGCCGGATAAACTCCGGTGAGAATCATCTCAGTATAATCAACAGATATATGCCATAGAACAATAAAAATATATCAATAAATATCAATTCTACGATGCGATGCAATGAATCTATCTCAATTCTTCGTTTCAGAATTGATTCCCTTTCACATCAACGCCATCAAGATTCGTATCCGATCTTGACATGGATATCCATCTATCGAAGTTAACTCCAACTTCGAAAATCAGGTCATCTCAGTCCTGGGCATTAGAATCAATTCATATTCTCTTCGTGTTATGCAATGTCATGCAAACATAAAAGATCCACTACCTGTGATGGATCGACACACATAACTCAAGTTCTAAGTCAAGAACAGTAATCAAAGAGTATGTGTTTTCATCGGGACAACTCAAGAAATATCATCCTTGAATATTTCTAATCCCTGACTCTCACTGTCAAATTATACCTTCGTTACTTCTCTGTTATGAGGTACTTCAATTCTTATTTCTAAAGCTTTGTCTCAAGAATTCCCAAGAATTTCACCAATGCAAATTCTGGTGTCTGAAATCAAGTATCAAGGATTTCGAATTCAATCTTAGTTATAGGAGAATACTTCTGTTATCTGCAGCATTTCCAATGTGTTCAATTCGAATTCCACGTGTCATGCTGAGTATTTATCTATCAATATAGGATAAACTCCCACCGCTTCGGAATCCAGCTTCTTCGATCAGTGTTTATAGCGTATCAACTGTTCTTCTTGATACAGAGTAATTCTCACGACTGATGCTAACAATTCTCACGACTGGAAGCAATAGCTACACTCAGTTACAGTGATATCCAGTCGCAACATAATCAGCTTTTACAATCAGATGTCATAACTAAGCATAACAATCAATCGCTGTATTTCAATATCAAAACGACACCGTACCAACTAATTCAAACGGTGTCGTATTACGGTTTCTGTTTCATAAGTCAAAACGACGTCGCATTGCTCCCTCGACTGGTTAAACCAGCAGATACAACAAACCATCGATTGGTTCTCAAATCACAAAAGCTGGGCAACCAGACGTTGCATCAAAACGCTGCGTTCCAACTAATTCAAACGACGTCGCATAACTGACGTCATCAAATCCAGTCGCTAAATCTCTCACAAACCAGCTGCAAGCTACAGTAAAGTTGACTGGCATTGACGTTTAGAAATCAAATTACGCGCGTCGACTGGATTTCTTAGCACTTATCAAAACGATACCGTTTCATCATATGCTCGCGCCAATTCACGCAACGCACCAGACTTCATCCAAAACGGCAGTGTTTTACTTCGAAATGCTAAGAAATTAACTCAAACTTCAAATCTCAATCAGCTTTCACCTGGAAGAATTTCAATTCGAAGCATAACATTTCCAGAAGAAATTCAAGAATCCTTAACCATCCTTCATCAATAATCTAACGTTTGGAATTCCAATTTACTTAATCACAACGTAATCATCTCGGGCATTACAATATGTTTGGATCTTTGGTGAGACCTAGGTTCCTTTGCTTGCGCAACGGCACTTGTGTTGTCACAGTACACCGGGACTGGACCAACTCCTTTAGGGATTACGCCCAACTCTCATCAAGTTCAGCTTCTTCAGCAGAAATAACATGAGATACATCAGGCAGATATTTCCTTAGAATCGATACATGAAAGACATCATGTATACCCGCCAGCGAAGGAGGTAATGCAAGTCGATAAGCAAGATCGCCTATCTTCTCAAGATTTCATAAGGACCAATGAATCTTGGAGACAATTTTCCTCGTTTGCCAAATCTGATCGTACCCCTGAAAGGAGAAATTTTCAAAAATACTCTGTCCCCTATTTCAAAACTCAAAGGTCTACGTCTGGTATTTGCATATTTGGCTTGCCTATGCTGCGCAGTTCTCATCTTTTGCTGAATCAACTTCACCTTCTCAGTCATTTCCCTAATCAAATCTGGTCCCAATTCAGGTACCTCCGATACATCATCCCAATATAATGTTGAACGACATTTCCTTCCATACAACGCTTCAAACGGAGCCATTTCGATACTGGTTTGATAGCTATTGTTGTATGAAAATTCCACCAGTGGTAATGAATCTTGCCATGATATACCAAAATCCAATACTACTGCTCTAAGCATATCCTCAAGAATCTGAATTGTTCTTTCTGATTGCCCATCATTTTGAGGATGATATGCAGTGCTTAAATATAGTTTTGTACCCAGTGCTCGTTGCAAACTACTCCAAAAGTGAGAAGTAAATCGTGGATCTCTATCAGATACAATAGATTTTGGTACACCATGAAGTCTGACCACTTCTTTAATGTAGAGATCTGCCATTTGATCATGTCGATAGGTCATTCGATAAGGAATAAAACAAGCAGATTTCGTCAACCTATCGATAATTACCCAAATAGCATCGCAACCTCGAGATGATTTTGGTAATTTTGTTACAAAGTCCATGGAAATGTGATCCCATTTCCATTCAGGAACTGATAGACTTTGTAATAACCCAGCAGGTTTCTTTCTTTCAGCTTTCACCTGTTGGCAATTCAAGAACTTCGAAACAAATGCAGTCACATCAGACTTCATTTGCTTCCACCAGTACTGTTTCTTTAGATCATTGTACATCTTTCTACCTCCAGGATGCACACTGAATCTACTTCTATGGGCTTCATACAAAATCTGATGCTTCAACTCTACAACATCCGGAACAACAAGTTTGTTATTCACATATAAAATATCGTCAGCTCTCACTTTATATTCCGATGAATGTCCAGACTTGACCATCTCAACAGATTTCTGTATATTCAAATCCTTCTTCTGTGCTTCTTTAATTCGAATTAACAATTCAGGTTCAGCACTTATAGCACAAATTCTCATCGGTCTCCTGTCCGTTTCAAATAAATATCCCGAAAATACAGCAATTCTCTATTAAACTAGATACACCCATCGTAGTCAAAGACAACGCACAAATCTTTCTACTCAGGGCATCGGCTGCTGCATTTGATTTTCCTGGATAATATTTGATCTCACAATCAAAATCTTTTAATAAATCCAGCCATCTTCGTTGCCTCATATTCAACTCAGACTGCGAAAACAGATACTTCAGACTCTTGTGATCCGAGAAGATCTTAAATTTCTCACCATAAAGATAATGTCGCCATATCTTTAATGCAAACACTATGGCTGCCAGTTCAAGATCATGAATTGGATATCGGATTTCATGTGTTTTTAGCTGTCTCAAGGCGTATGCAATCACGTGTCCTCGTTGCATCAACACACACCCCAAACCTTGGTGAGAAGCATCACAATACACCACAAAATCTCCAGTACCCGAAGGAATTGTCAACACTGGTGCGGTAGTTAGTCTCTTCTTCAATTCAAGGAAACTGTTTTCACAATCCTCTGACCAAATAAACGGTGCATTCTTCTGTGTTAATTGAGTTATAGGCTTTGCGATGCTCGAAAAATCCTGGATAAACCGTCGATAATACCCTGCAAGACCCATAAAACTTCGAATTTCTGGCACAGATGTTGGTCTAGGCCAATTTATCACAGCTTCTGTTTTACTTGGATCAACTGAAATACCATCTCCTGAAATAACATGACCAAGAAATACCACTTTCCGCAACCAAAATTCACATTTCGACAGTTTAGCATACAACTTATCCTCTCTCAGAGTTTGCAAAACTATTCTAAGATGATTCATATGATCAGCTAGATTCTTCGAATAAATCAGAATATCGTCAATAAATATGATCACAAAATCATCAAGATATTTCTGAAATACCCGGTTCATTAAACTCATAAATACTGCCGGAGCATTTGTCAATCCAAACGGCATAACGATGAACTCATAGTGACCGCACCTCGTTCGAAATGCAGTTTTCGATATGTCCTCATCTCTTACTCTCAATTGATGATATCCGGATCTCAAATCAATCTTCGAATATACTGACGAACCCTGAAACTGATCAAATAATCATCTATTCGCGGTAAAGGATATTATCTTACGTGCTTTATTCAATTGTCGATAGTCAATACATAACCTCATTGAAAAATCATCAAGATATTTCTGAAATACCCGGTTCATTAAACTCATAAATACTGCCGGAGCATTTGTCAATCCAAACGGCATAACGATGAACTCATAGTGACCGCACCTCGTTCGAAATGCAGTTTTCGATATGTCCTCATCTCTTACTCTCAATTGATGATATCCGGATCTCAAATCAATCTTCGAATATACTGACGAACCCTGAAACTGATCAAATAAATCATCTATTCGCGGTAAAGGATATTTATTCTTTACCGTGGCTTTATTCAATTGTCGATAGTCAATACATAACCTCATTGATCCATCTTTCTTGCGTACAAATAATACTGGAGCTCTCCAAGGGGAAACACTTGGTCTAATGTACCCTTTGGCCAGAAGATCTTCCAGCTGCTCCTTCAATTCCTTCAATTCAATTGGTGCCATTCGGTATGGTGCTTTTGATATTGGTTGTGTACCTGACATCAATTCAATATTGAAATCTACCTCTCGATATGGAGGAAATCCTGGAATCTCATCATGAAAGACATCAGCAAACTCACAAACTACTGGTATATCAACCAGTTTCGGGCTATTCTTCATCGCATCTACTGCGTCAATCAAGAATCCCTCTGCTCCTTTCTGTAATAACTTTGTCATAGAAACCACAGAAATCAAAGGAATTTTGGCTCGTGATCCCTTACCATAAAACGTCCATTCATCAGCTTTCTCGGGTCTAAGTCGCACCACTTTTTGGAAACAATCTACTGTTGCCCTGTACTTGGTTAACATATATCTATGAATTATACAGTCGAAATCAGACAACCCAAGCACAATACAATCAATCTCAATCTCATACCCCTCAAACTATAGTGTACAATTCTTAACAGCTCTTCCTGATATCATACCCCTTCCCAAAGGTGAAGAAATTGATACTACCTCGGTCAATGATTCAATGGGCAACGAATGTCACCACAAAATGCTCAGAAATAAATGTGTGTGACGCACCAGTATCAATTAGTACATAAGCAGGATAACCACAGAGATATCAATTACCTGCAATAACATCATCAGGGGCTGCCTGTGCTTGCTCTTCAATCAATGCAAACACTCGTGCTTGCTGTTTAGGAGGTTGACTTACTGTTTGGCTTCCTCCTTGCCTACCCTGTTGTTGATTTTGTGGTTGGAATGAATGCACAGAAGATGCTTGTCTTTCTGGAGGTG
>KV015648.1:44591-56668 GCA_001598015.1 Dorcoceras hygrometricum
TTTCTCCCTTCATGCCATATTTATAGATTGAGGGAAAGAGTTTGATGTAAACAAAACTGTGAACATTCGTTTCAACTCGAACTGTGAACATTCGGTTCAACTCGAACTGTGAACATTCAGTTCAACTCGAACTGTGAACATTCGGTTCAACTCCCTCGATTGTGGTCTCATCATTCAACTCGAACTGTGAACATTCGTTTCAACTCGAACTGTGAACATTCGGTTCAACTCGAACTGTGAACATTCAGTTCAACTCGAACTGTGAACATTCGGTTCAACTCCCTCGATTGTGGTCTCATCATAATCCCGATCTATGATCAGATATCACCTATGTGCTCAGTTTACAAAACTGATCATTATGATGTAAAATCAAATTTTCGGACCACTAAATCTATATATGACAGGTTTTAATATCATTAGCTAAATATGGAAGTCCTACTCCCTTAGATACTTTTGGGAAGTCATACTTCCAACCTTCCTCCTATTATACTCAACACTTTGAGTACCATATCCTTGTCTGAACGGGAATTGTGTGTAACCCTCAATGGTTCATGGATACAGCTAGCCGTGGGCTCACAACTCATTGTGAATCAGAAAACACATTTTTTTGATCTACCCATCGGACCGTAAAGAGCCTAGCAACATCGCCCCATGATCCCCTAGGTATCACTGATAGTGCCTGCAAGAACCAGTCGGTCATGGTTAGGGTATAGTACGGTCCTTTCAACTCCCGATCTAATCAACGACCATTGGTAAATCGAGAGTCGTTAGATATTCGATAGCCATGCATACATCTTGGAGATCAGAATAGCGACATCGCGAGTGCTACCAGGTAAACTCATTTACACTGAAGCACAAGAGTACTCTGGCGAGAGATTTGTCACACTATTATCTCCTCAGATAGCATAGGATATCCTCGCACTAGGGCGAGCGGTGAATCCTCGACAAAAAAGCATCGACTCCACATGCTTCGTGACCTCACCCAATCTCGACACCTGATGACCCTCACGGAGTTGGTAAACGAGTCAAAGTGAGGCGACTAATCATGTAGAGTCTCAATGATGTTTCGAGTAGTAAGGACTAATCCATACAACCAATACCTCGGACTCTCCACTCGACAAATGGTAACCACTTGGACAATCCGAACGAGGGTAGCTCGATAGTTCGCCAGGCAAACCATCCATCTGCATGCTCAGAACATCACAATGTTCCTACCAATGAAACGTGGTACTTCACATCGCAGATGCTAGTATCAAACTCTGGCGGCCTTATCCTCATTTTGACGGTCCAATCGACTAGGAACAAGTTCAGAATACACAGTGACTATTAGATGTGTTTCATGATAGCCATCATATCCACTATCACATCTAACATACACTTTGGTGCCTAATATGACCACTATTGCTTTAATTAAGAAAAATACAAGCTTGCCCCTCTAATTAAATTAAAAAGGTGCTTAAAACTCATAGTTGGGCTTTAATGGTTACATAATTTCGAAATCTAGGCCTCCTCATAATTTAAAATGCCCAAAAACTCAATATACCAGCCCGTATAGGCGAAAAACGGCTTCCCCTCCAAAATAATTATAAAAATCCTAATTTTAAAAAAAAGTTCCTTAAAATAAAATAATTTCATTCTTAAAATCCCATAACTTAAAAATAGCCAGATTTGAACATGAGACAGCGTAGATGGATGGAGTTGCTTAAGGATTTTGATTGTGAGATCAAATATCAGCCTGGGAAAGTGAATGTATTTGCTGATGCATTGAGCAGAAAGGCTCAAGTGGCGATGCTTGCTTCGTTGCAGATTTCGAAGGTCCGTGAGCATCTAAGCACCACTGGTTGGCGATTTTACCCAGGTTAGGATTATGTTGTGGATTTTCAAGTTGAGCCACAGATTGTTTCGAGTATTAGAGCAGCTCAGAGAACAGATCCATCTATCCATGAGTTGAAGTTGAAAGTTAGAGCTGGACAGTTGGAAGACTATTCTGTCTCATCGGATGGTTGTTTGAGATTTTGTGGCAGGTTGGTAGTGCCAAATCTGATTGATTTGAAGGAGGAGATCTTGAGATAAACCAATGTAGTAGAAATAGTGTCCATCCTGGTGCAAGTAAGATGTACCATGCCTTGAAGCCGTACTTCTGGTGGGTAGGTTTGAAGAGTGATGTTGCTGATTTTGTTACGCGTTGTCTAAATTGTCAGCAAGTAAAGGTAGAGAGGATGAGACCTGGTGGTCTATTGCAGAGCTTAGAGGTGCCCCAATGGAATTGGGAGCACATAGCTATGGATTTTGTAACGCATTTGTCTCGTTCCAGCAGAGGTTGTGATGATGTTTGGGTTGTAATAGACAGATTGTCAAATTCTACTCACTCCATTCCCTACAGTATGACGTATTCTTTGAAGAAGATGGAGAAACTGTATATAGATTTTGTGGTGCGATGTAATGGAGTGTCTGTATCCATTGTTTCAGATCGTGATCCAAGGTTTACTTCCAGGTTTTGGAAGAGTTTGTAAACATCTTTGGGTATCAGATTGGCTATGAGTACTGCTTATCATCCCCAAACCGAAGGCCAATCTGAGAGGACTATCCAGATTTTAGAGGATATTTTAAGAGCTGTGGTAATGGATTTCAGTGGTAGCTGGCAAGATTCATTGTCTTTGGTTGAGTTTTCTTATAATAACAGCTACCAAGTGACAATTGGAATGGCACCATTTGAGGCTTTGTATGGAGGAAATGCAGATCGTCTATTTTTTGGGAAGAAGTGGGGGAGAAGCAGCTGTCTTCTCCAGAATTTGTGCAGCATATGAGAGATCAAGTAGATCTGATTTGCCAGCGTATGAAAGCTGCACAAGATTGCCAAGCCAGTTATGCAAACAGAAGGCGTAGGCCTTTAGAATTTCAGGTTGGAGATCTGGTTTTCCTGAAAGTTTCTCCTTAGAAGTGTTATGAGATTTGGTCTCAGGGGAAAGTTAGCTTCTCGTTATGTTGGACCTTATGAGATTGTGGAGAGGATCGGTCCTTTGGATTATCACTTGTTATTGTCGCCAGATCTGTCCTCATTACATGATGTGTTTCATGTATCTATGTTGAGGAAATATGAGCCAGATCCTTCCCATGTGTTGAGAACTGACGAGGTGGAGCTGGATCGAACTTTGAGTTATGTTGAGTATCCCTTGCATCTTTTGGGCAGGAAGGAGAAACAGCTCAGGAACAAGACCATTCCTTTGGGGATGGTTCAGTGGAGCAAACATGGTAAGGAAGAAGTTACGTGGGAGTTAGAAGAGAAAATGCAGTGAATGGCCTCATCTGTTTGAGTAGAGGTTGCATCTGTTCTCCAGTAGTTAGTGTTTGTTTGTTGTTGTTTGTTCCAGTTATCTTGAACTCTTGGTTAGTAGCTCTCGTTGTGTGTTGGAGATTTGCTGTTTTTTTTGTGCGCAGCAGGATTTAACAGTGTTGGTTATTTGTGAGTTTTGTTCAGTTCTGGGGTTGTTCTTTGATTTCGAGAACGAAATATTATTTTCAGTGGGGGAGAGATGTGAGACCCGAAAGCTTATTATATTAATTGAGTTAATTAATCGGGTTTATCATAGACCAGATTTGTTTGAACAGATCTGGGATGGATCAGCTTTGAGCTGGTATGCTTGGTGAGCGTATCGGGTTTCTATTTTGTGTGTTTAGAACAGTTCTGGACAGTTGTAGAGTTCAACGAGGTAGTAATCAGATTCGGGGAGTTGAGAAGTGATGGTTGGTAAATTCGGATTTGGCGTTGGTCGATTGGAAGTGAAGCTAGAGGTCAAATATAATTATCACTAAGTGCTTTGAGTTCGCTAATAGATATCCTGTGCGGGTAGGGATACGTCTTCGTTTGGAGGAAACCAGATTTGAGTTGCTTTAGTTGTTAGCGTTGCGTGAACCGGCCTGGTTGTAGAGTTTACTGTAGACCAATTTCGGGTTGTCTAGATCGGAAGGCAGTGCGATGTCGTTTTGGGTTCATTGAACGCTGGTCAGTGTTGGTATCAGATCTGGGTGTTTTGGTTAGGAGCGATGCGACGCAGTTTAGAGAGACACGTGTATGTGTTAATTAGATTGTGGTGCGACGTCGTTTGGCAGTAGCGCACTAGTGTAGCGTATGTTCCAGATCTGGAGTGTTACTCAGATCTGAGTGGGTATCAGCTTTGAAGCCAATAATGTCGGTGGTTACTGTTCATCAGATTTGGGGAACTTAAGTAGTATTTATAGAGGACTTTGACCGTAGTCTTGCTATTATTTCCCGACATTTAGAAATATTTCTCGTAAGCTTACCATGTCGCGATACCCTAGCTACTGTTCATCGAAGCTTATCTTCTTCCATTACCGGCAGTAGACAGCTCCGATTGAAGCAAGAGTGGTAGCGTTGGACTCCTCTTGTTAAGGCGATTCGTTCTGTATCTTTTTCAAAGGCTTGCGATTAGCTGGAAGAAGATCGCGAAGGAAGCTACCTTGTGTAGTATGTTACCAGTTGAGCAGATTTGCTTTTCCGTTCAGGTTCAAATCTAGTTGCTCGGACCTTGTTGTGGTAATTGTAGCTCAGAAGGTTAAGGTACGGATGTGAGCTTGTTTTACAGCTTTGGATTGAGCATGGATATTATGTGTGCTGCTGTGTACGCTTCTGTGTTGTTATTTCTTGCTTCTGCTGTGTTTATTACTGCAAGCTGTTACATCGCATACACGCATTATTCATGTTGAGCTCAGATCTTGTTTAGCCGTGCCTTGCTGTGTTGATATGTGTATACCAGGATTCTTGTTTTGGAGGCCGAACGGGTAACTCCCGTGTCCCTCATCTCCCTGCTGGGATCTGTTAGCCGCTATGAGCCGAGTGGGTAGCTCCCACGCCTCATGAGTTGGGCAACAGGGGGTTGTGTGATTGTTATGCATCTGGTACTGTGTGTTGAGATGAGTGGGTAGCTCCCATATACTCACATACCCCGTGACCACTATCTTTCAGTTGATTTGTATCAGTTGTTGAGCAATTTCTTGAGATCCTTTGGATCCCTGCCTTCGGTTGTAGCCTTGTTCTCATGCATAGCATCTGCATATTATCTGTTGTTATCTATTAGCTGTTTTTCAGTTGCTCTTCTTACTGGGATTTGACCCCATTTCACCTTTGGGGCAGGTTGTTTTGTTTGCCTGTGTGTGTTTCAGGTTATCATGGTTTCTCAGCTGGTCATGTAGTTGATCCAGCTGGTAATGCCCCGGAAGGTGGATAGAGTGTCTCAGTTATATTAGTATTTATTTGTTATATTGTATTGTATCTATGTTGAGCGAGAGACTATCATGGATCCTTTAGTTTGTTGATTAAGAGTCACTCTATGCCTGTGTATTAGTTTGTGTTGTAAACCAGTATTTTGGATATCAATGTATTTTAACTTATGTTTTCTAAGCAGGCCAAAGCGAAAAATTTTAGCCACTATTTTTAATGCTTCCGCTATTGTTTATTACGTGGTTTATGTTGGATCTGTTTCTACAGATCAGAATCTAAGTTTTGATTCACACAAAATCTATTTCTATTGTACTAACGTTCTACATGACATGCGCAGCTTGCTAAGACTGGAGTAGACGTGAAGATATCCAAACTGGAACAGTGAGGGGAAGCCTAAGCTGGACTGGTGGACGCCCAAGCTGGTACAGCAGTTTACTTCCAGAAGTGCAGGGAATACCAAGCTGGTTCATTAGCTTGGAGTTGGAGCAGCACGAAGATCAAGCGCAGAGAATGAAGAGAAGAGTACAAATGCAGAATGTTGAAGTGCAGTACGGCTCAAGCACAGATCAAGGGTAGAGTACAAGTGCAGTGTTCAAGTGCCGTTGCATAGACAAGCGCAGTGATCAAGTGCAGGTCAGATCACTATGCGTAATAATCAATTCATCATATGAATCGGATTGATTATTATAACAGTGTGCTTGCTGATAATTTGGATGAGGTGTCTGAATGGGTCAAGTGGACAAGCAAGTAACACTGGGGCTCCTGACGAGAAGAATAGAGCCCAGTTTGACGAAGAAACAAGCTGAGAAACCAGATCTAGACAAATAAATCTGGTCAAACAAAGCAGTTTGATCAATTCTATGAAGACCGAATTAATTGGTTCAAACTGATTTGCTTTGTCTTGTCCACATCAGGTACAAGCAAACAGAGCTCGAAGTAATAAAAGGCTGCAGAAGTGCCGATGAAAAGAGCTTAAGTCAAATAAAACCTGCAACGCATTAAAAGCCAAAGGACACAAAGTACAAATGCGTCAGAAGACTTTTTAGAACGGCTACAACTTTATGTCCAACGGACAAATCTGCTAAGCGGCTTTATATATCAGGCGCAATAAAACAAAAGAAGAGTGCGCGATAGCAGAGAGAGTGTTGTGCAAATCCATAACAGAAGAACAAAAGAAAGTACAACCATGGGAAGATAATCGATAACCAGCTCGAACAGGAGCACTTCCCAGTGTGTGTGAGATTTAATTATTGAGAGATTATGCTTACAATGTAAATCTCACACGCACATACATTCACTCATGCATTCGAGAGTTGAGCTAAACAGATAAATGAGTGAATGTAATTTGAAAACTCTCCATTGTAGTCTTTGGACAGAGACGTTAAACAAGTCTAGTTTTTCTTTCGCACTGATACGTTAAAAGAAGTGTGTGTAGCCTTTCTCACTGAGGCGTAAAAGAAGTGTTGTTAGTCACACAGCTTGCGGGCTTAGTGTGCGGTGGTTGATGCTAGGAGTTCTTGCGGCTGCGGGTCGTAGGAGTGGGTTGCAGCGGGGGTCGTTGTAATCAAAGTCTTCTAGTGGACCCTTCCCGTTGTGGAAGAATGGGAGATGTAGGATATTGAGCTTCGAACTTCCATAAGCAAATCAGCGTATTACTTTACTGCTTTCTACATTGATTCATACGCATAGCATGTTTGATTAAAACTGTTAAAACTGTTCAAAAGGCCTTCGAGTCTTTAGAGTGCAGGTTGAGTCATTTCCACATGATTTAACTTCATTACTCAATCTGTTTCTCGGTGCACAAGTATTCAAGAACACTGAGCTACTGCAGCTCAAGCAATAAATAACCAGATCGCCTGATCTTTCATCGAGCTGGTTTCAACAACCAACTAGAACCAGGCTCTTGCACTGCGCTGGTTTAGCGCCAAGCTGGTCATACACAAAGGCAATTTAGTTTCAGCATCCATCTGGAACCTGCTTAGTGACAGTAGTCTGATTTCAACGTCCAGCTCAATCCAGCGTCTTTCACTAGATCTGGTTATTCCCTCTAAGTGTTGGTTATTGACCAAATAACATCTTAATACACTGATATAGGGTAAAAAATCGATCCTAACAGTTTATCTCTGATTGAGCATCGGGCCTGACATTGTCTCTTGAAAGAGTTCCAAGCAAGACACTATCACGGATTCAACCACCGAGGCTGAGTACATCGCAGCATTAGCTGCTGCTAAAGAGGCTGTTTGGATGAGGAATTTCATCCAAGAGTTGGGCATAATTCCTGAGGGAGTTGGTCCAGTCCCGGTGTACGATGACAACAAGGGTGCCGTTGCACAAGCTAAGGAGCCTAGGTCTCACCAAAGATCCAGACACATTCTAAGGAAATACCACATAATCCGGGACATTGTGGCAAGAGGTGACATCGCAGTTGAGAGAGTCGTCTCTGTAGATAACATTGTTGATCCACTTACAAGGCCCTTGCCAGGCCCGTTGTTTGAACAACATCGCGAAGCAATGGGACTACACATTATGAGTAGTTGGCTTCAGGGCAAGTGGGAGATTTTTGGAGTAGGTGCCCAACTAGCCAACTTATGGCGTGTGGGCTTTGATGACTATTTGTGTAAAAAAATCTTTGTTTATGAAATTCACATTCTATATGGCATTCTTTATCGTCGTTAGTATGTTAATGTTAACAATTGTGTTGGATAGAGACCTAGAATGCACCATAGTGTATGTTAGATGTGACAGTGGATATGATGGACCCAACAGTCGGCCAGTCACAACGTGGCACCCAAAACAGGTTATCAAATCAAATCTGCAATTCAGGCTCAAGATGTATGCATGAATGCCATTCAATATCCATGCTCAATACATAATATACCTAAACGTAAAGAAGTCTACACATTCAATCAAAAACAGTAATTGGTTCACGTAAGCACATATCAGTCCAGCCACAGATTTCACAACATCGAATTATAGACATGTTCACGCTCAAGCTGCTAAGGGCCGCTCAATCGTACCTTTCTTCTTCAAATTACCTAACAGATTTCTCCTGGCTCAATCCACGCAGCAGGAACTTCCTGGAAGCTGAAATCTGTTACAACATAGCTAATATCTTAGCTCAATTCAGCTACACATTCACGTTAATCCTACAGCCAGAAGCATACTTCGATCCTACACTTCTACACAGGCATTAACTACTAGAAACTGAGCTCAAACTACAAGAAATGCTCACCCAAAAGCTCAAAAGAAAACAACTGCAGAATCTGCTCAACAAAACCAGCAATTCACAAACGAGCAGAGCCTACGGGATTTCTCAACTTGTTGCTCCTAGCTTCCAAACTGGTATCAATGGGAAGATCAAGTCTCAAGGAGTCCAGCGCCACCAAGAACGTCAAACACAAAGGCTGGAATCGACAGGAAATGGCGATAGAAAAAGACGGTGAACAGTAGCTATTTCGAGGGTTTGGAGAAGAGGAGATAAGAAATATCTGGCTCAAAATAATTCTAAGTGTCGATCAACACTTCTATAAATACCTCTTAAAGCCTCGCCTGCTGATTCATTAAAATCAATCGAAGTGACCAGCAGAAGTCTATCAGCAGCAGCCTTCTTTCCTTTCGTTAAATTCAGCAGCAACGACCAAAAAGCAATCGCAATAAAACACTCCAAAACGACACCGTTCCAACTTATCAAAACGACGCCGTAGCGATACACCAGCTGACAACAGCTCTCGTTCCAAAACAATCCATCTGCTGGTCGCGTGAAATTACTCAAAACGTCGACGCATCAACTAATCCAAACGACGTCACTTTAGATACGTAAACATTGCTACCAACAGCTGATCTCTCAAACGAAAAGCTCAAAACGCAGCGTTTCAAATAATTCAAACGACGCCGCTTCTCAACATTATAGTATTTGCGCGCCTGCTGGTCAGCAGAAACCATCACAACGCAATCTACTGCCAGCAGAAAGGAATACGTCACGCCTACGCCATCATATCTATTAACAGCTCTTGCGACTGATTCCTCAAACCATCTACTGATCGTCCTCCAGTAGTGCAACTGCTGAATTCAATAGTCAACACTCCAAAAATGTTGACTAACACGTGTCACTTCCTCATTCATTCTCGCGCTAAGTGCAACGTCTGCCAGCAGCAACCTCAAACTCGAAACTAAAACCAGCAGCTCACATTGCATCACGATGACGTCATCTCTGCTGATTAAAAATCCACCAGCAAGAGCTACAGTACCGTTGACCAGCGTTGACTTCACCAAAAATCGATATTTCTCATCTCTTAAACTAGCGCTGCGGCTGATGAATCAGCAGGAACCTTATTTCTTTCGCAAAATCCTCAAAATACACGTGATTAATCCCAAATCAAATCAATTAATCACTAATCTAAATCCTCAATCCTCACAATTCCTGAAGGATTTGGTCCAGTCCCGATGTACTGTGACAACACGGGTGCCGTTGTGCGAGAAAAAGAATCTAGGTCTCACCAAAGATCCAACATACTGAGGAAATACCACATAATCCGGGATATTGTGGCTAGAGGGGACATACAGTCGAGAGAGTAGTCTCTACAGACAACATTTTTGATCCACTTACGAAGCCCTTGTCAGGATCATTGTTTGAAAAACATCACGAATCAATGGGACTACGTCTCATGAGTAGTTGGCTTTAGGGCAAGTGGGAGATTGTTAGAGTAGGTTACCAACTAGCCAACGTGTGGCATGTGGGTTCTTGTTGACTCTATGTAAACGATATTTATTTATGAAATTCGCATTTATATGGCATTCTTTATCTTCATTATTATGATTACAATTGTTGGATAAAGACCTTAAATACACCATAGTGTATGTTAGATGTGATAGTGGATTTGATGGCTATCATGAAACACATCTAATAGTCACTGTGTATTCTAGACTAGTTTCTAGTCGATTGGACCGTCCAAAAGAGGATAAGGGCCACCCGAGCTTGATACTAGCATCTGAGATGCAAAGTACCACGTGTCATTGGTAGGGAACATAGTGATATTCTGAGCATGTAGATGGATAGTGACCTGGTGATCTATCGAACTACCCTCGTTCGGACTTTCCAAGTGGTTATCATTTGTCGAGTGGATTATGTCTGAGGTCTTGGTTGTATAGATTAGTCCTCATTACTGTCATTGAGACTCTACATGATAGGTGCCTCACTTTGACCCGTTTACCAACTCATTTTGGGTCATCAGGTGGCGGGATTGGTTGAGGTCCCGATGCATGTAGGAATCGATGCTTCGTTGTCGAGGATTCACCGCTCACCCTTGTGCATGGATATCCTATGTTATCTGAGGAGATAATAGTATGACAAGTCTCTGGCCAGAGTACTAGATGTGTTTTAGGTAAATGAGTTTACCTAGTAGCACATGCGATATCACTATTTGATCTTCAAGATGTATGCATGTCTATCGTATCTCTAGCGACTCTCGATTTACCAATGGTCGTTGATTCGATCAGGATATTTGAGCTGAAAGGACCGTACTGTATGCTAACAATGACCGACTGGTTCTTGCAGGCACTATCACCTAGGGGATCATGGGGCGATGTTTCTAGACGCTTTACCAAGATCTGATGGGTAAGTCAAAAAATATGTTTTTGGAGTCACAAAGAGTTGTGAGCCCACGGCTAGCTGCATCCCTGAACCATTGAGGGTCACACAAGTACTGGTTTCTCAATTCCTGTACGAAAAGCTCAATTTGTTGAGTATAGTAGGAGGAAGGATTTAAGTGTGACTTCCTAAAATTAGCTGGGGATGAAAATATGATTTTCTAAAATTAGCTTGGACTAGTATGACTATCCTTAAAGCTGATAGGAGGAGATTGTTGGTCTGTGTTTACAGATCAGAATCTTAATTTTGATTAACACAAAATCTGCTATTATTTTACTAAAAGTTTAACTGAAGTGGGCGAGAAAATTAGAACCAGATTAGAAGCGAGCTGGTTCAGGTAAAAGCACTGTACAGTAACAAGCTACGTTGCGAAGATGAAGAGAAATGTAGCAACCCGGCAGCGATCTGGAACAAAGAACTATAGCAGATCGAACCAAGAGCATATTGAGAAGATGTCCAAGCTGGAACAGTGAGGGGACGCCCAAGTTGGTCTAGTAGAGGATATCCAAGCTGGACGGTAAGGGGACGTCGAGCTGGTCCAGCAGAGGATACCGAGATCGTAGTGGACATCCAAGTGGTTCACCATCTTGGAGAAAGAGCAGCTCAGATTTTAGGAACCAGCTCAGAGAATAGTGAACAGCTCAGAGATCAACTGTGAGAGACCAGCTGAGCAGACCAGCTCAGACGAGCAAAGTAGTTTAAACACAAGCTTTTGTATTGTGTTAGTTCAAACTGGTTTGCATTGTCAACATCAAGTACGTTGTTTACAGAGCTCAAAGTCAGCAATGGCTACAAAGCATTTAATGAAACGGAGCTTAAAATCAACAAAACCTGCAAAGCATTAAATGACAAAGGACACAAGGTACAAAACTGTCAGAACTTTTCAGAAGCCTTTACAACGACTACATCTTTGTGTCCAACGGATAGAATTGAACAAGAGGCTATAACAGCAGCAAGCAGCAAAGTGTTAGAGTAGATGTCCAACTAGCCAACTTGTGGCGTGTGGGTTTTATAGACTCTTGTACAAACAGTCTTTATATATGATATTCGCATTTACTTATATGGCATTCTTTACTTTCATTATGTGTGTAATGATTTACAATTGCATTGAGTAAAGACCTAGAATGCACTAAAGCGTATGTTAGATGTGATAGTGGGTATGACGGCTATCATGAAACACATCTAATAGTC
>KV015649.1:0-18261 GCA_001598015.1 Dorcoceras hygrometricum
GTATGTTGTTAGATTGCATGGTGTGCCTGTTTCAATCGTGTCTGACCGAGATCCGAGGTTTACTTCCAGATTTTGGAAGAGTTTGCAGACAGCTTTGGGCACTAGATTGGCTATGAGTACCGAATATCATCCCAAGACAGATGGCCAATCTGAACGAACTATCCAGACGTTAGAGGATATGTTACGTGCTGTTGTGTTGGATTTCGGAGGTAGTTGGCAAGACGCGTTGTCTTTGGTTGAGTTTTCGTATAATAACAGCTACCAAGTGACGATTGGCATGGCGCCCTTCGAGGCTTTGTATGGCCGCAAGTGCAGATCGCCAGTGTGTGGGGAAGAAGTGGGGGAGAAGCAGCTATCTGCCCCTGACTTTGTGCAGCAGATGAAAGATCACGTGGATCTTATTAGACAGCGGATGAAAGCTGCCCAGGATCGCCAAGCCAGTTATGCGAATAAGAGGCGTCGACCTCTTGAGTTTCAGATTGGTGATCGTGTATTTCTCAAGGTTTCTCCGTGTCGTAGTGTGATGCGCTTTGGACGCAAGGGAAAGTTAGCCCCTCGTTACGTTGGTCCGTATGAGATAGTCGAGAGGATTGGCCCTTTAGCGTATCGTCTGTTGTTGCCGTCCGAGTTATCTTCTCTGCATGAAGTCTTTCACGTTTCCATGTTGAGGAAGTACGAGCCAGATCCGTCTCATGTGCTTGGAACTGACGAGATAGAGCTAGATCAGTCGTTGAGCTATCAAGAATACCCTTTGCAGATCCTTGGCAGAAAAGAGAAACAGTTGAGGAATAAGACCATACCGTTGGTAATGGTGCAGTGGAGCAAGCATGGTAGGGAAGAAGCTACTTGGGAGCTGGAAGAAAAGATGCAGCGCGAATGGCCGCATCTATTTGAGTAGCTGTTAGGCTATATTTTCCAGTAGCTAGTAGTTTGCTGTTTTCCTTCCTTAGTTGTTGTGTTTGGTTGCTCAGTTATCTTGATTTCGGGTCAATTTCCCTCCTTAGAGTAATTCTGGAGATTTTCGTAATTTTGGGTTTAGAGGTATCTGCTGATAGCAGCTTTGATGACGTCATGTTTTATGTTGGCTTTGAAGTCGCTGACGTAAGCTTTGCTGCTGGTAGCTTAGTGCGTATTGTTCTTTGTTTTGGTTGCTGTCGACAGCAGTTGGATTGGTTTGTAACGACATCATTTAGATTAGTAGAAGCGACGCCGTTTCGCTAGCGAGCAGATATCTACTGTTGAGAAGTCTGCCAGTAGGTAGCGTAGGAACCCGTCGTTGGGGGAAATTAGCGTGTTTTTTTGTGATGAGCGCTATACGACATCGTTTTGAGGTGCAGGTGACGTAAGAGTATCTGCTGGTGTTAGAACGTCACTGTAGCTTGCTGCTGGCATTTAGCGAGAAGCTGTTGCCAGCTATGCTGACGTCAGCAGCGTGTGTTTTCGTCGTTTGGCTGACGTAAGCATTACTGTTGAGAGATCTTTCGGTGAATCTATTAACAGATTTGATGACGCGTGCATTTTCTCCCGTTGCGTTGGATATCAGATCTGGTGACGTAAGCAACTTTCTCCGCCTTTCAATGCGACGTCGTTTTGAGGATTTTTGTATGTTTTAGCGCCTGCGTTGGTTTTGTGAGATCTGTTGCGAATTAGGAGCTTTGAAACTGTTTTGTCGGTGGAATAATTAGCAGATCTATCGCGCCTATAAATTAGAAGTGTTGACTTCATTTTAACTCACCAGACCCCATACTTAGAGATATATTTCCCGATTTTCGTTCTCTGTTCTTCAACCCTTGGTCACTATTTACCGTGAGCTTCTCCGGTAGATCCCCGTTGATTCCGGCCACCGTTTTTCGTGTGTGAGGTAGCGTTGGACTCCTCTTGGAAAGCTCTTTCTTCTCGTACCCATTTTGGAAGCTATAGTTGGCTGGAGCGAAAGCACGACGTGGCTGTTCTCGTGCGTGAGTTTCGTTGTGCAGGTAGCTTTTCGATCTAGCTTTGAGATCTTGTTCCTAGACTCGTTTTTAGCTTCCTGTTAAGTTGATTTCGGGTGGGAGTGAAGGCTAGTTTGTGCATCTGGAATTCCAGCCGTGAGCTTGTTTAGTCACCTGTTAGATTTACTTTGTGTATGCCGTGTGTTTAACAGGCTTTTACCAGAGTCTTCGGGATTTCTCGCAGGGTTAGTTGTTGCTCAGTATAAGGTACGGATTTGAGCTTGTTTTACAGCGAAGTTATGGCTTGGATGAATTGTATTCGTTGGTATGTGGAATTGCCGTGCCTGCTGGTTGTGTTCTGTTGAGAATTGTGTATGCTATTTGTGTATTTGCTGCGTTGCATATGTTTATATGCTTGCATTCCCGCCTGTTGCATACATGCATGGTATCCTATCCAGTTTTGGTAGTCTTTGTACCATTGTTGCATTGCTATTGTTTTCTTACCAGGATGTGAGGGCGAGCGGCAATACAGCACTCTCATCTCCCTGCTGGAATCGTAGCCACCATGAGCCGAGTGGTTAACTACCACAGTTCATGGGCGAGGCAACAGTAGGTTGAGTTGTTTGATGCATCCGGTAAGTGGGTGAAGTTTCATGGTGAGTGGCTCACTACCACACTGTGAACACACCCCGTGGCCACCTATTCGTTGTCGATGATTCTTAGAGCTATGTTTGAGTTCCTTAGCTCCCTTGTGGGTCGAGCTTTCCATTGTTCCTTGGCGTCTCATGCATAGCACCTGCATTTTATTCCTTGCTGTTATTCTGTTGTATTATTGCTCTCCGTACTGGGGTTTGACCCCATGTCCCTCCAGGGCTTGGTTTGATTCTTTGTTATGTTGTTTTTCAGGAAACCCAGGTTCTACAGCTGGTCGTGGGTTTAACCCAGCTGGTGGTGCCCCAGGAGGTGGCTAGTGTGTCCCAGTGGCATATAGCATATATATATGTATGTATCAATTAGCCAGGGGGATGCCCTGCGCTTCGTTGTTGTACCCGTAGGGGATTATGATACATGTTGAACTTATGTATGCTTTGTTGATTAAACTTTTATGATTTGGGAACTTATTTTCAGTATCGTGGTATTTTAAATTATATGTTTAAAACCGTCGGGCCTAAAAGCGAAAATTTTACCCATTTTTTTTGATAGCTTCCGCATGTGTTTATCTATTGTGAGCACGAGGCCTGACAGTTTTGTTTAGCGCTTGTTGGAGAGATCTGGTATAGCGCTGGCATGAGATCTGCTCGTGAGCGGAGAGATCTGTTTTGTGTATTGCGGGTTTATGTGTTGGTTCCTAAACGCCGCCGTTTTAATAAGTTGCTACGTCGTCGTTTTTGGGAGTAGCACTAGTGATTGATCTGTTCGCAGCAATGAGGTCTGGTTGGATTATTGAAAACAGATGTCAAAGTTGGTCAACTCTCCTGTAGCGTGTTTCCAGCTTTCAGCGCTTTTTGACCAGCTTTCTCCGTGGTTTTGTGCGACGTCGTTTTGGGGTCTTGGTTGTGTTTAGCGCGCGTTGGTTATGAGATCTGATTCTATGGTGGGTCTTGTAAACAGACTTCTCGCCCTTTATATAGGAAGAGTTGGCTTCGTTTTATTTTTACCAGATCCCATACTTAGCATTTTATTTCCCCGTTAGTCGACCTCTGTTTCCTCTAACCCTAAACACTGTTCATCGTGAACTTCTTCGGATATTTCCCGTCGATTCCGGCCACCATTTTTCACGTTCGAGGTAGAGTTGGACTCCTCTTGGAAAGCTATTTCATTTCGTACCCATTTTGGAAGCTATAGTTAGCTGGATCGAAAGCTCGAAGCTGCTGTATTTCGGCCGTGCGTGTGAGGTCGCAGGTAGCTTTCGAATTCAGTTGTTGGAATCTTGTTCTAGGCCTTGTTTTAAGCTTCCTGTTAGATTGTGTGGGTAGAAAGGAAGGTTGATTTTGTATGTTAATTCCAGCCGTGAACCTTTAGTGGTTGGCCGTGAGATTTGTTGTATTTTTCCCCTGATATCTGTGCACTGTGTATTTGGCAGACTTTGTGCAGGCCGTGATTTGCTACGTTCCTTCGAGGAATCTGTTTTGTAGTAATTGTTGCACAAAAGTATAAGGTATGGATTTGAGCTTGATGTAGCTTGGAATTGGCGTGAGATATTATGCGTGGCTGCTGGGATGTTTCGATGAACCTATCTGTGTATTGCTTGCTGAGCATTGGTGTTTATGCTAGCTATTTTATGTGAATTGCATACACACATTTGTTCACGCATATTTCAGATCCCTTGTGTATCGTATTTTGCATCCTTGTATCTTGTATTGCTGTTGTTGATTCTTACCAGGATGCGAGGGCGAGCGGCGATACCGCACTCTCATATCCCTGCTGGGATCGTTAGCCACCATGCGCCGAGTGGTTAACTACCACAGTTCATGGGCGAGGCAACGGCAGGTTGAGTTGTTTGATGCATCTAGTATTCGGGTGTTGTATCACGACGAGTTGCTCATTACCACACTGTGAACACACCCCGTGGCCACTGTTGTTGCAGATTCTTGGAGCTGTGCTTGAGTTCCTTAGCTCCCTTGTTGGTTGAGTCTTCCGTTGTTATCCGTTGTCTCATGCATAGCATCTGCATTTTATCTTATGCTTTCCTTTAGCTGTTTCAGTTGCTCTCCGTACTGGGGTTTGACCCCATGTCCCTCTGGGGCTTGGTTTGTTTCCTTGTTTGTGTTGTTTTCAGGAAACCCAGGTTTTACAGCTGGTCGTGGCTTTAACCCAGCTGGTGGTGCCCCAGGAGGTGGTTAGCGTGTCCCAGTTGCGTATAGCATATATATATATATGTATCAGTTAGCCAGGGGGATGGCCTGCGCTTCGTTATTGTATCCCGTAGTTGGAGTCTGATACATGTTGTCGTTGGATGTTGTTATTCTATACTGTTTCTGTTGTGGTTGGATTTTAAACTGGGTTCGTATTTTGAGTATTCTTGTATTTTAAATTATATGTTTTAAACCGTCAAGCCTAAACGCAAAAATTTTACCCGCTTTTTGATAGCTTCCGCATGTGTTTGTATGTTTTACTCTGTTTAGAGCACGAGGCCTGACACGCGATGGGACTTCGGTCCGCGAGCATGGGGTTCGTGTGATTGGGCTCATTGAAAAGCTAGTGGGCCTTGATCTCACACTTCCACATGAGCTGTCTGTGGATCTGCTTCTCCTCTCACTCCCTGCTGCACTCGACCCCTTTGTGGTCAACTTTAACATGAACAAGCTGGAAGCCACCCTTGAAGAGGTGGTGAACATGCTTGTAGTGTTCGAGGGGACCATAAACAAGGACAAGCCCGTCCTCCTTATGGGCTCTTTTTTCTCTGCGAAGGAGGGGGCCCAAACGCAAGGGTAAGAAGCGTTCTGCCCCTGCGAAGGAGGAAAAGCCCGCCAAGAAGCCCAAGGCAAGGACTTCAAAGCCAAATAAATCTGAGGATGTTTGCCACCACTGTCACAAGCCTGGACACTGGAGGAGGAACTGTAAGGATTACCTCGAGCAGTTGCGAACTGCAAAAATATATTCTACATTGAAATAAATATGTCTCTTAACTCGACTTCTTGGGTACTTGATATCGGATGTGGATCTCACATCTGCAATGATTTGCAGGTAATGACAAGAAGCCGACGTCTTAGAGAGGGTGAGACCCACTTGAGGCTTGGCAACGGAGCAAGGATTGCTGCTGTAGCTATAGGAGATGTTTATTTATTTCTATCTTCAAATTTTAAGTTGTTATTGAGAAATTTTTTATTTGTTCCCGAATTAATAAAGAACATTATTTCTGTTTCTATGCTTGATAGTGATGGATATTCTTGTCATTTTGCCAATTCGATTTGCAATATATACAAGAATGAAAGTTTAATTGGAATTGGGGAACGCGAAAACGATCTATACACCTTAAAATTAAAAGAAGTTCCAACTCGCGATGTGGAAACACATACAACAACAATTAAAAGGAAAAACGATAGCTTGAACCCAGCACAACTTTGGCACGCTAGGCTAGGTAATATTTCCCTAAGTAGGATGAACAAATTGGTTAGGAGTGACATGTTTGATACGTCAGATATTAACTCCCTACCAACTTGTGAATCTTGTCTCGAGGGAAGGATGACAAAACAACCCTTCAAGGGCAAGCCTGAACGTGCTCAAGGCCTTTTGGATTTGATCCACACTGATGTATGTGGCCCACATAGCATTGGTACTAAGTACGGTCACACATACTTCATCACCTTTACCGATGATCACTCTAGGTATGGGTACTTGTACTTAATGAAGCACAAGTCGGAATCCTTTGAAAGGTTCAAAGAATTCAAGGCTGAATTAGAAAATCAATTAGGGAAAAGTATTAAAGCACTTCGATCCGATCGAGGTGGAGAATACTTGAGTGCTGAATTTCAAAACTATCTTAAAGAGAATGAGATTCTCTCACAGTGGACCCCTCCGGCCACACCACAACTCAATGGTGTAGCGAAGCGTCGTAATCGAACCTTGATGAACATGGTTCGATCTATGATGAGCTTCACTGAGCTTCCTATCTCGTTTTGGGGTTATGCGCTCGAAACGACGGTAATGTTGTTGAATAATGTCCACACCAAGACGGTGGATAAGACTCCATATGAGATATGGATGGCCAAACCGCCCAAATACTCATACATGAGGATTTGGGGAGGAAAGGGAGTTTCTACTTGATAGAAAAGGCAAAATAGTAGAACTCGAAGAGGTTCGAGAACCGTCTGAAGTACCAAGAGAATCTCCCGCACCTCAAGAGCCAGTACCAGAAATGGTTGCACCTAGGAGATCTGAAAGGGTTCCTAGGGCTCCTGATAGATATAGTTTCCTCCTTGAAGATGATCAAAGTGATAAAACTGTTGGATGTGATCCAAGAACTTTCAAGGAGGCAATTTCCGATGCTGATTCTAATTTGTGGCTTGAAGCAATGCAGTCTGAGATTGACTCAATGCATGCGAACCAAGTTTGAACTCTTGTTAATCCTCCCGAAGGAATTGTTCTTATTGGGTGCAAATGGATATACAAGAGAAAACTCGGGCCTGATGGTAAGGTACTGACCTACAAGGCACGACTGGTCGCGAAAGGTTACACTCAAAGGCAAGGTGTTGACTATGATGAAACATTTTCACCAGTCGCAATGTTCAAGCAGTTAGAATACTACTAGCCATAGCCGCATTGTACGACTATGAGATATGGCAAATGGATGTGAAAACTGCATCCTTAATGGAAACATTAAGGAAGAGATCTATATGATGCAGCCTGAGGGTTTCACATCTGTAGGAAGTGAGCATAAAGTATGCAAGCTTCAGAGATCGATCTACGGTCTTAAACAAGCATCGAGAAGTTGGAACCTGAGATTCGATGAAACAATTAAGGAATTTGGTTTCATCAAGAATCCCGAGGAGCCATGTGTGTATAAGAAGGTAGTTAAGAATGCTGTGACATTCCTTGTACTTTATGTTGATGACATTCTACTCATTGGGAATGATGTAGGAATGTTGCAGTCAACTAAAGTGTGGTTGTCTAGTAGATTCTCGATGAAGGACATGGGTGAAGCATCCTACATTCTTGGAATACAGATCTATCGGGATAGATCAAAAATGATGCTCGAAATCACCCAAGCTACCTACATCGATACCATACTTAAGCGGTTTTCTATGGAAGAGTCCAAGAGAAGGACACCTACCTATGTGCCACGGGGTCACTCTATCTAAGTCTATGTGTCCGAAGACTGATGAGGAGATAGAGAGTATGACATGTGTGCCATATGCCTCGACAATAGGTAGCATTATGTATGGCATGATCTCAACTAGACCGGATGTCGCATATGCTCTGATTGTCACGAGCCGCTACCAGGCCAACCCCGGACAAATGCATTGGAAGGCCGTGAAAGATATTCTTAAGTACTTACGAAGGGCTAAGAATATGTTCATGGTATATGGGGGTGGTGAGCTGAAATTGGAAGGCTACACTGATTCTAGCTTCCAATGTGACGTGGATGATTCAAAGTCAACCTCTGGATTTGTATTCATGCTCAATGGTGGTGCTTTCTCTTGGAAGAGTTCCAAGCAAGACACCATCGCAGATTCAACCACTGAAGCTGAATACATCGCAGCATCAGCTGCTGCTAAAGAGGCGGTTTGGATAAGGAATTTCGTCCAAGAGTTGGGCGTAATCCCTGAAGGAGTTGGTCCAGTCCCGATGTACTGCGACAACACGGGTGCCGTTGCACAAGCAAAGGAGCCTAGGTCTCACCAAAGATCCAAACATATACTGAGGAAATATCACATAATCCGAGATATTGTGGCTAGAGGCGACATAGCAGTCGTGAGAGTCGCCTCTGCAGACAACATTGCTGATCCACTTACGAAGCCCTTGCCAGGACCGTTGTTTGAAAACATCACGAAACAATGGGACTGCGTCTGATGAGTAGTTGGCTATAGGACAAGTGGGAGATTGTTAGAGTAGATACCCAACTAGTCAACTTGTGGCGTGTGGGTTATATTGACTCTTGTGTATGACGATCTTTATTTATGAAATTCGCATTTCTTATATGGCATTCTTTATTTTCATTATGTTATAATGTTAACAATTGTGTTGGATAAAGACCTAGAATGCACCATAGTGTATGTTAGATGTGATAGTGGATATGATGGCTATCATGAAACACATCTAATAGTCACTGTGTATTCTGAACACGTTCCTAGTCGATTGGGCCTTCAAAATGAGGATAAGGCCGCCCGAGCTTGAGACTAGCATCTGCGATGTGAAGTACCATGTTTCATTGGTAGGGAACATTGTGATGTTCTGAGCATGCAGATGGATAGTGGCCTGGTGATCTATCGAACTACCCTCGTTCGGACTTTCCAAGTGGTTACCATTTATCGAGTGGATAAGTCCGAAGTCTTGGTTGTACTGATTAGTCCTCACTACTCGAAACGTCATTGAGACTCTACATGATAGGTGCCTCACTTTGACCCGTTTACCGACTCAGTTGGGGTCATTAGGTGGCAGGATTGGGTGAGGACCCGATGCATGTATGAGTAGATGCTTCGTTGTCGAGGATTCACCGCTCGCTTTTATGCGTGTATATCCTATGCTATCTGAGGAGATAATAGTGTGATAAATCTCTGGCTAGAGTACCAGATGTGTTTTAGGTAAATGGGTTTACCTAGTAACACTCGCGATGTCACTATTTGATCTCCGAGATGTATGCATAGTTATTAGATCTCTAGCGACTCTAGATGTACCAATGGTCGTTGATCTGATCGGGATATATGTGTTGAAAGGACCGTACTGTACGCTAACCACGACCAATTGGTTCTTGTAGGCACTATCAATGATACCTAGGGGATCATGGGGCGATATTGCTAGGCGCTTTACCATCATCCGATGGGTCAGTCCGAAATTGTGATTTCGGAGTCACAATGGTTGTGGTCCCACGGCTAGCTGTATCCCTTAACCATTGAGGGTCACACAAGTACTGTATTCACGATTCCCGCATGGAAACTGAGCTCAATGTGTTGAGCAGAGGAGGAGGAATTTAGGGAGTGCGACTTCCTAAAAGTCAACAGGGGTTAAATTGCGATTTCCCAAAGTTGAAGGGCTAAACTGCAATTTTGGACTAGGTGATCTGAAAAATTGTTTTTGCATCATAATACTCAGTTTTGGAAAATGTGTAGATCGGTCCGATCTGATCGTCTATCGGAGTTATGATGAAGCCACGGTGATGGAAATGAACCAAATGTTCATATGGACCTTGGCCTGACCCAGGCCCATTGGGCCAGTCCAAGCCCATCACTAGTCTACATATGCATGGCCTAGGGTTGATGTATGACACACTACACAACACAAAACCCTAGCCTCCAAGCGCCGCCCACCCCTCTCCTCCACGCCTCTCTCGGTCGCCGCCGCGCCGCCACCGCTTGCCGTGATCGGACTTGTTCCGATCATTTCGTCGTGGAGATTCCGTTCGTGGCAAATTCGTCAGATCTTCTAGTGCATACTGACGAAGGAGTCCTGTTTCCAGTCATGGACCGGATTAGGAGATCTACCGCCGCCTACCGTTGAAGTGCCAGATTCCCTGTGAATCTGGTCGGAGCCAGGCGCCTAGACGCCAGCGAGGTAACGCTCTAAAAATATCCTATGTACGTTTTATGGCATTATATTTGTTATGTATTGAACGTGTCCGGGGAAAATTTTGAAACTTCCACTGCGCCCCCGGGAACGGGATCCGGATCCGCCACTACGCCAACATCCTCCTCTCTAACTCTTAGCTGATGATAGCCAGACCACAGATCAATCTTCGAGAACACTGAAGCTCCCTGCAACTGATCGAATAAATCCTCAATCCTCGGGAGTGGATATCTGTTCTTCACGGTAACCCTGTTCAACTCCCGGTAGTCAATACACAACCTCATGCTACCATCCTTTTTCTTCACAAACAGAACTGGCGCGCCCCATGGAGAAAAACTAGGGCGAATGAACCCCTTGTCCAGCAACCTGAATCTTCTCCTTAAGCTCCTTCATCTCGGTAGGAGCTAAACGATACGGTGCCTTAGAGATAGGCACGGTACCTGGAATCTGCTCAATTGAAAACTCCACCTCTCTCTCTGGTGGAACTCCTGTGACATCGTCGGGGAAGACATCTGCGAAGTCCCTGACTACCTCCACGTCAGACAACGAAGGGCCTGCTGAATCTCCTGGAGCAGTAACACTGGCCAAGAACGCCTGACAACCATGCTCAACCAGCTTCTTGGCCTGTAAGAAAGATATGAATCCGGGCTTCCACGGCCTCCTAGCTGCCTCAAATAAGAAGGCCTCCTGCCCTGGCGGTCTGATAGAAACTGTCCGCCTCTGAAAATCCATCACTGCTCCGAACTCTGTCAGCCAATCCATGCCTAGGATGAGATTGAATCCCGACATCGGCAATACTACTAAATCTGCTTGGACTACGTGATCCTGGAACATCATCGTCAACCCCTGAACCACGCTGGTCGTCGTCAACTCCTCTCCTGACTGAACCGTCACTGCAAGAGCCATACCCAAGCTCTCCTACGTAATACCCATCCTCTGTGTGAACGCACTCGAAATAAACGAGTGGGTCGCCCCTGAGTCTAGTAATGCTAGGGTAGTAACACCAAGCACACGAATCTCGCCTAAAATGAACACAGCACACAGGCACGCGATTACGGTCATACTAAAAGCCCAAAAGCAGTTTAGATACCTAAAACCGTTCTAGGTTCGCTAATCCTATCCGTCAAAGTTCTCATGACAAGTTCTAGCGGTCCTACAGTTCTACTCAATTTCCACTCCTCAGCAACTAGCGGGTCTATAGTCGCCGCAAACTCCTTGGGTCCCTGTTTTCAGAACCTCTCAGCGATATCTTCCTCATGCGACTTCCCGGGTCGCTCCGCCTGACGCTCCAACAGCCTAGTAATCCCGGCTAACATCCCCACGTTAGCCCTCTCAAACGGCATCATCTGGTGTGGTGGTGGAGGAGGCAAGTCGTCATCGTGTTGCTGCTCTCTGTAGAAGCGCTCACTATTCAACCGACTCTTCGAGAGAGGATTAGAGATGGGCAGGCCTCCGATGAGCAGTACAGCAGTGAAGACAGCGGGATGAGGCCAGAGGACGAGGTCTGTACACAGTTGAGTATGGGATAGTCCGTTTCAGAGGCAGTATGTGGGTGCCAAGGACTGAACAATTGAGAGCCGAGATCTTATCTGAGGCTCATGCATCGACGTACTCCATCCACCCAGGGAGTACGAAGATGTACAGAGACTTGCAGACATTGTATTGGTGGCCGGGGATGAAGAAGGATATTGGGAGATTTGTATCTGAGTGCTTGACTTTTCAGCAGGTCAAGGCAGAGCATCAGCGATCGGCAGGGTTGCTGCAGCCACTCCCTATTCCCGAGTGGAAGTGGGAGCATATTACGATTGATTTCGTGGTTGGATTTCCAGGAGTCCCAGAGGGTACACGACGATATGAGTGATTGTGGACAGACTCACCAAGTCAGCCCATTTTTTACCGGTGAAGACTACTTTCACCCTGACGCAGTACACAGAGCTCTACATCAGAGAGATTGTCAGACTGCATGGAAAACCGGTCTCTATTGTGTCTGACAGAGACAGCCGATTTACGTCTGTGTTTTGGAGGAGCTTACACGCCGCCTTGGGGACTAGATTGTGAAACCCAAAAAGTTAAGAAAGATTAATTGAGTTAATTAATCGGTTTATGAGATACTGTGAGGATTGAGATTCGATAAATTAGTGATTAATCAAGTTTGATTAAGGATTGATCACGGGAGTTGTGGATTTTCGAAATTCAGATTTTCGAAATAATATGGGCCTGAACTCAAAACATACATTCAAAATAACAATACTCAAAATATGAGTTAACTCAAACTCATACAATACAGGTAACAACAAATATCAATCATCAACGATCCCCCAAAATACATAAAGACGCAGGGCATCCCCTAGTTCGATGCATAATAAAAATAGACTGGGACTCAAGGAAACGGGGATCGACCAGCTGAACCTCCACTCTGTCCAGCTTGGTTACCTGAAGATCCTGCAAGTGGGTAAACGCAGACCCAAACAACACAAAAGCAGGAAAACAAATACGAGGTCAGGCCTCAGTACGAAGAGCTATCAAAACAGCTAATCATGCAACATGCTATAATCAATGCTATAAAATGCATGAGAGCTATCAAGGATCGGATAGCTAGACCAGTGTATCAACTGGCACATCATCTCAGTCAGCCTCTATACCCGCACGGTGTATCAACCGGGGAAATCATCGGTCCGTGATCTTCAGAGCCCATCAGCCCATCACAGCTCGATGGTACACACTCAAATCGGGTAGTCACCACTCCGATGATAGCGTTGGACTTTTCAGGCACAACTCATCAGTCGGCCAGTCACAACGCGGCTTTCAATCAGGTCATCAATCAATTTTTCAATCAGGCTCGAGATGTATGCATGTATGCCAATTCAATATTCAATGCACAATGCATACAATTCAATACGTGAAAACATAATGTAAAACTCAATCAATTCACAAGCTGTATCGCGTAAATCACAGAAACATATCAGCAGATTTCACAACATCAATCACAGCCATGTTCACTCTCAAGCTGCTAAATCTGCTCAATTCGTACCTCAATCCTCTGAATTATCCAACAGATCTCACCAGGCACGGCTAACCTCAAACCTTCACTCACTGGCCACGCCAATTCAGCTGTAAGCCTCCTGGAAGTTCAGATCTGTTAAAACATCTAGTAATTCAGCTCAACACTAAGTCGAATTCACTTAGAACCTACGGCCGAGAACTAAATCCTAGTTCTGCCATACAACTCAGGCTAAACAGCTGAAACATAACTTCAAAACAGAGGAGAACACTTACCCAAAAGCTTACACTAACAGAGGAACGCTCGGGTAAGATTTCACAGAAAGCGTCGAACGAACAGGCTCTTCGCGTTTCCTCAAATCCATGGTTCCAGTCTCCAAATTGGTATCAATCAGTAGAGAAACTCAAGAGGAGTTCAGCAACCAATATCATTCAAAACAACGGCGGGACACAATGGCAATCTATGAAAGAGTGCTACGATGAACAGTAGCTATCGAGGGATTCGAAGAATGGAGATAAGAGATATCGGGTGAAAAATAATCTAAGTGTTGCTCAACACTTCTCCTTATAAATCCCCATACAACAGCTGTTGTTCTAAAATAATCAGGCGACGAGAACAGTAGATTGTTAGAGTAGATGCCCAACTAGCCAACTTGTGGCGTGTGGGTTTTATTGACTCTTTGTATAAAGATCTTTATTTATGAAATTCGAATTTTTTATATGGAATTCTTTATTTTCATTATGTTATACTGTTAACAATTGTGTTGGATAAAGACCTAGAATGCACCATAGTGTATGTTAGATGTGATAGTGGATATGATGGCTATCATGAAACACATCTACTAGTCACTGTGTATTCTGAACACGTTCCTAGTCGATTGGGCCGTCAAAATGAGGATAAGGCCGCCCGAGCTTGAGACTAGCATTTGCGATGTGAAGTACCATGTTTCATTGGTAGGGAACATTGTAATGTTCTGAGCATGCAGATGGATAGTGACCTGGTGATCTATCGAACTACCCTCGTTCGGACTTTCCAAGTGCTTGGTTGTACTGATTAGTCCTCACTACTCGAAACGTCATTGAGACTCTACATGATAGGCGCCTCACTTTGACCCGTTTACCGACTCAGTTGGGGTCATTAGGTGGCGGGATTGGGTGAGGTCCCGATGTATGTAGGAGTCGATGCTTCGTTGTCGAGGATTCACCGCTCGCTTTTATGCATGGATATCCTATGCTATCTGAGGAGATAATAGTGTGATAAATCTCTGGCCAGAGTACTAGATGTTTTTTAGGTAAATGGGTTTACCTAGTAACACACGCGTTGTCACTATTTGATCTCCGAGATGTATGCATAGTTATCGAATCTCTAGCGACTCTCGATTTACCAATGGTCGTTGATCTGATCGGGATATATGTGTTGAAAGGACCGTATTGTACGCTAACCACGACCAACTGATTCTTGCAGACACTATCAGTGATACCTAGGGGATCATGGGGCGATGTTTCTAGGCGCTTTACCTTGATCCGATTGGTAAGTCCGAAATTGTGATTTCGTAGTCACAATGGTTGTGAGCCCACGGCTAGCTGTATCCCTGAACCATTTAGGGTCATACAAGTACTGGTTTCACGATTCCCGCACGGAAACTGAGCTCAATGTGTTGAGCATAGGAGGAGGAATTTAGGGAGTGCGACTTCCTAAAAGTCAACAGGGGTCAAATTGCGATTTTCCATAGTTGAGGGGCTAAACTACAATTTTGGACTAGGTGGTCTGAAAAATTGTTTTCGCATCATAATACTCATTTTTGAAACTGTGTAGATCGGTCCGATTAGATCGTCGATCGGAGTTATGATGAAGCCACGGTGATGGAAATGAACTGAATGTTCATATGGACCTGGGCCTGACCTAGGCCCATTGGGCCGATCCAAGCCCATCACATGTCTACTTATTATTGGCCTAGGGTTATTTTGAACACATACTACACAATACAAAACCCTAGCCCACCCCTCTCCTCCATGCCTCTCTCGGCCGCCGCCGCCGCGCCGCCGCCGCTTGCCGTGATCGGACTTGTTTCGATCACCTTGTCGTGGAGATTCCGTTCGTGGCAAATTCGTCAGCTCTTCTAGTGCAGACTGACCAAGGAGTCCTGTTCCCAGTCATGGACCGGATTAGGAGATCTACCACCGCATACCGTTGAAGTTCCAGTTTCCTTGTGAATCTGTTCGGAGCCAGGCGCCTAGACGCCAGCAAGGTAACGCTCTAAAACATCCTATGTATGTTTTATTGCATTATATTTGTTATGTATTGAACGTTTCCGGGGCAAATTTTGAAACTTCCGCTGCGCCCCCGGGAACGGGATCCGGATCCGCCACTGCGCCGACATAGATATCTTACGACTGGTATTCATGTTTCCTTCAACAAAACCAGCAGCAGCAAATTGCATTTCTCTTTGCACACCAAAACGATGCCGCATCAACTAATCGAAACGATGTCGCAGCGCTTTACCAGCTGATACCAAATTTCCTACGAAATGACCAGCAGCTGGTTACGCTAAACAATCCAGACGCAAGCATAACTAAACAAAACGACATCGCATAAGACACGTCAGCACTGCTGTCAACAGCTGATCCAACCAACAGCTGGTAACAAATTCCTCACAACTGGTACCAGACGGAATCCCCAAAACGCAGCGTTTCAACTCATCTAAACGATGTCGTCTCACATCCACGACTGGTTCTTCAAACCAACAGCTGGTCACCCAGACGCAACTACTGATTTCCAATTTCTACCAGCTGCGAGCTACAGTAGCTTCTGAAATGTGCTACGACTGGTTTATTACATAAACGCTACGTCTGGTTTCACCAAAACGCCGACGTATTAATCTCCTGCGATTCCAAATACGCGTTGCAACTGGATTTCACCACCGACCAGCTTCTAACTCAAAATACCAAAATTACGAAAACTTCCAACAATTAATCTCTTATAATCTCAGATGAATTCGATTAATCACTAATCTAAAATCTGATTCCTCACATTCTCCCCACCTTAAGAGATTTCGTCCTCGAAATCAAAGGCAAACTCAGGGAAAATTAAATCAATTCATTCCAACAACAGGATACAAAACAGCAATTCATCTGATACAAACCCAAGAGTTCAAGATAACTGGGTAATCAACAAATATCAACTAGGTAAAACACAACCAGAAACCGAAATCTAAAACAACAATCTACTCAAACAGATGCAGCCACTCACGCTGCATCTTCTCTTCCGGTTCCCAAGTTGCTTATTCTCTGCCATGCTTGCTCCATTGGACCATCACCAACGGAACTACTTTATTCCTCAACTGCTTCTCCTTCCTATCCAGAATATGTACTGGATATTATACATAACTCAAGGCAGAATCCAGCTCAACTTCGTCGGTTCTCAACACATGGGAAGGATCTGGCTCATATTTCCTCAACATTGACACATGAAAAACATCAAGCATCGTTGCTAACTCAGCAGGCAGCCTCAATCGATAAGCCAACTGTCCAATCCTCTCAATAATCTCAAAGGGACCAACGAATCTAGGGCTAATTTGCCTTTATATCTGAGCTTCTCCTTCCTATCCAGAATATGTACTGGATATTATACATAACTCAAGGCAGAATCCAGCTCAACTTCGTCGGTTCTCAACACATGGGAAGGATCTGGCTCATATTTCCTCAACATTGACACATGAAAAACATCAAGCATCGTTGCTAACTCAGCAGGCAGCCTCAATCGATAAGCCAACTGTCCAATCCTCTCAATAATCTCAAAGGGACCAACGAATCTAGGGCTAATTTGCCTTTATATCTGAAGCGCATCACGCTCTTGAAAGGAGAAACTTTGAGAAATACTCGATCGCCAACCTCAAACTCTTACGGTCGACGTCTTCGGTTAGCATAGCTGGTGAATCTATCTTGTGCAGCCTTCATTCTACTTCGAATCAAATCAATATGATCTTTCATGTGCTGCACAAACTCAGGGGTAGAAAGCTGTCTCTCACCAACTTCTTTCCAACAAATCGGAGATCTGCATTTTTGACCATACAAAGCTTCAAATGGAGCCATCCCGATAGTCACCTGGTAGATGTTGTTATACGAAAACTCAACCAAGGACAACGAATCCTGCCAGCCACCACAGAAATCCATCACAACTGCTCGCAGCATATCCTCTAAAGTCTGGATGGTCCGCTCAGACTGACCATCTGTCTGTGGGTGATAGGCTGTACTCATAGCCAATCTAGAACCCATCGCTGCTTGTAGACTCTTCCAAAAACGAGAGGTGAATCTTGGATCTCGGTCAGACACTATCGAAACAGGAACTCCATGCAATATAACCACATGGTCGATATACAGCTTCGCCATTTTCTTCATCGAACACCTCACGACATAGGGAATGAAATGGGCTGACTTCGAAAGTCTATCAATCACCACCCAAATCGCATCACATCCCCTACTTGATCGAGGTATATGAGTCACAAAATCCATGGCGATGTGCTCCCAATTCCATTGGGGCACCTCCAAACTCTGTAGAAATCCACCAGGTCTCATTCTCTCAGCCTTGACCTGCTGGCAATTCAAACATCTAGCAACAAAACCAGATATGTCGCTCTTCATGCCTTCCCACCAGTAGTAAGATTTCAAGGCATGGTACATCTTTCTCTCGCCCGGATGCACACTGTACTGACTCCAATGCGCTTCATTCATAATGGTCTCTTTCAAATCGATCAAGTTCGGAACCACCAATCTTCCTCGAAATCTCATACATCCATCCGAATAAACAGAGAAATCATCAGACTGACCACTTCGGGCTTTAATCTTCAACTCATGAACATAAGGATCAGTCCTCTGCGCCTCCCTGATGTCACTCACAATCTGCGGTTCTACTTGAATCGAAGAAACCATAAAGTACTGATCACCCGGCTGGAAACGCCAACCAGAAGTACTCAACTGCTCATAGACTTTAGAGACACTCAAAGACGAAACCAGACGGTAGAAACAGGAGCAGTAGTCAACTTCTCCTTCAACTTCTGAAAACTGAACTCGCACTCGTCAGTCCAAACAAACTTCTTATCCTATCCTT
>KV015649.1:38575-56962 GCA_001598015.1 Dorcoceras hygrometricum
CCAAACTAGAAGCGATTTGGTCAAGTAAAAAATTAGTTATTAGTTTTATGGCTAGCACGTATTCTGGTTGCAGTCTGCACACGGGCAGTGGATTGTGGGCGTCAATTTGGTCACCTCCTGAACATTTTTTGAGTCTTTTTTGTTCCAATGGATAGTGGGGTGCGTTAGGGTGACTTGGGTTGAAACAACGTATTCTGGTTGCAGTCTGCACACGGGCAGTGGATTGTGGGCGTCAATTTGGTCACCTCCTGAACATTTTTTGAGTCTTTTTTGTTCCAATGGATAGTGGGGTGCGTTAGGGTGACTTGGGTTGAAACATAGGGTGATTTGGTTAAGAAATTGATTTTTAATGATTTTTACCGTTTTGTCGCTTGAAATGAGCCTCGTCGGGTCATTTTTGTGAAAATTAAGATTTTGATTCTTAGGGGTTGCCAAAGTTCGTTGATGAATTTATTTGATGATTTAAGCACACTTTAAGATGTTTTCCAGTATTTTTAGAATTTATTTGATTTATGAGATTTTTGTCAATTTTTCATGACAAATTAATGCCTAGAAAATGATTTTTAGCATGTGTGATTTTTTAAAATTGTCATTGTTGGACAGGTTCGGTTAGTCGAGTCACAAGTCAAAATATTTTAAAGTTGGTCTGAGTTATTTTAATATTGGACCGGTTACTTTAAGTTTAAGTCTAAGGTCCAATTTTAATGTTTTTGATCAAATCTTTTAAAGTCTATTATTTTGGTCAAACTTTTAATTAATTTGGACATTATCCCTTATTTTAAGATTTTAAAATCAAAATTGGAGTCCTTAGGTATTTAATTAAGTCAAAATCGACCATGTGATTTTAATTGGTCAAAAATGATTATGTGAGTTTTGATTCAGTCAAACTTGACCCTTAGTTTTATTTTAAAGTCGAAATTGATCAAATTATTTTAAAGTCAAAATTGGTCAAGTTATTCTAAGTCAAAATTGATTTTGAAATTAGTCAAAATTGGCCTTAAGATTTTAAAGTCAAAATTGGATTTTAATTAAGGTCAAAATTGGTCATGCGATTTTGAATTAAATCAAAGTTAGAAAGTGTTAGAAAATTTAAGGGGCATTGTTCTAAGTCGTGGGGCTAAGTCGATATTGTTGTAAGTCTAGAAGTAGTGGACCAGACTCCTGAATCAGTCCTTGAACGAAATAGAAAATGTAGAAGCTCGTGAATATATATTTAATTATATATATAGTATTCTATGTACGTTAATGTTTTAAAGGAAATGATTAAAAATACATTGACGGGCTAAGCTTTAAATTGCATGATTTTAAGAAATGCACGCATCATGAGATTCTATGAAACGATCAGGCATGACTATTATTTTTTTGATAAAACCTGAGGGTTTGAAGTGATGTGGCAAAGTTTAATGATGCGAGCTAACGGGACCCGGGGATCCCCTGTTTTAATGTATGATTACGAGCTTATGGATCCATGTGTTTACATCATGGTGAAGTGGCAAGCATAGAAGTGTGAGGGATCCCGAGGTAAGGTCGGGGGAACGGCACCGCCACGTACGTTGGTTATTTCGACTGATCAGTCACACGCCCGCTCGCATTGCATGATACGACTCATACGTTTTTCATGTTATGTTATGTCATGCCTTACGTATGTTATATGTATGATATGCTATGAAATGTACGAAACAATGTTTTAAGATCATGCATGCATTCATGTCTTAATGTTATTTCATTACAAGTATGTGCCTTCATGCGACTTTATTAGTATGTACTTTGTTATTTTAAAAGATAGAGCATGCTGAGCCTCTAGGCTCACTAGGTTTAAATGGTGCAGGTGATGCCCTGCAGTGTATGTCCCGACTGGCGGTGAGGACCTTTGAGCGCCCGCTGCAGCAGTATCCTGTGGCCGCATTGATGTTTTGTTTTAGTCGCGATATGCTTTTCGGATGTTGGCTTTAAACACGTTCATTTTCAGTACTTTTACTCATTTGTTTTTAAACCGTATAGATGTTTTAACGTTTTTAAATATTCCTTTAATTATGATTAAAGTATTGTTGAAAAATGATTTAGAAATATTTAAAAGGAATCGAGCCATACCTTTTAGGTCATTTATTCCGCACATGTTTAAAAAAAATTCTAGAGTCTAGTTCGTTTCAGCAGGTTTCGCCCCATACAGCTCAGAAGAGCTAGGCCAACTCCTACCTGATCTGACTAACATAACAGCTCACAGCAATTACAGAAGCAACAGCTCACAGCAGCAGACCAGTTCATGCACCGGTCAGCTCATGCAGAGCAACAGTTTTCACCAAACCTGCTCTTCTCCATCAGCTTTCGCCTCAGCTGACTAAACCCAATAGCACAGTACAACGTCCCTAATCTGACTAAGTGACGTCCCAATCCTCATGGGGTCACGAATGAATAATAAAAAGAATAGAAGGGCTGAATGGAAGATGTCATAAGCTGTATCCCTTATGACTAAAATAAAAATTCGAAACGCAAACAACAAAATGGCGCCAAGTACTGAGACAACTGAAACAATTTCTCATTATCAGATGTAAAAATGCAAAGTGCGATAATACAACCTCTGAAATTCTATATGAATTTACTATTGTTGTAATGGATCTAATACAGACTTAACAAAAGATCAAAAACAACAACCACTGCTGCGGAAACATCGGCCTTAGATAAACACAATCACCACAGCTGGTTCAACTACTGCCTCCCGCCTGCCCCAGCTCTGCTCCACCTGCACCATTTTAAAGCTAATGAGCCTAGGTTATCGGGTGACTGCTGACACTATAGGAATAGTACTTTATAAGTGAACAGTTGTTGGTCAACTCAGCTGTCGACGCAACGGGAATGAACAAATTCAGCTGTAAGGATGTTTGCTAACAGGACTAAACAGACGTCATCGAAAGTGACAGTTGAACAATCAGCTGTTGGTATATATGAATCAGTCACAAGACACTGGAACCAGTCGCAAGACACAAGAAATACGCTAACTTTAAAACCAGTCGGAGTGAACAGTACACTGCTGGATTCTAACAAAGAAGGGTACCTGGTGGTTTCTCGCAAAGAAGGGTACCTGCTGGTTTCTCGCAAAGAAGCACCTGCTGGTTTCTCCCTAAGAAGCACCTGCTGGTTTCTCGCTAAGAAGCACCTGCTGGTTTCTCCTTAAGAAGCACCTGCTGGTTTCTCCCTAAGAAGCACCTGCTGGTTTCTCCCTAAGAAGCACCTGCTGTTTCCCACGTAACTTCTCGTTCAGATTAATTGAACCATTTTATCTTAATCATAGGAATACTATGGTTTTTCAGCTTTTCATTTTTCTCGAAAAAGAATCCTCTCGAGTCTCTCTTCATAGCTTAAATCTGGTGCTTAGCTGAATAGGTTCATGACTTAATACGTGAGATGGGTTGGGAATATACTTCCTCCAAAACTA
The DNA here is from genome assembly GCA_001598015.1 of Dorcoceras hygrometricum. Lineage (NCBI taxonomy): Eukaryota > Viridiplantae > Streptophyta > Magnoliopsida > Lamiales > Gesneriaceae > Dorcoceras > Dorcoceras hygrometricum. Next base: position 42,009 of record KV015649.1, read on the forward strand.
ATACATGAAAACGCTCGCTATGTACAGCTATCAGCTGTGGGGCAACGCTAAGCAATAAGCTAACGTTCCTACTCTTTCTTAAAATCTTATTTGGTCCAATATATCTTGGACTTAACTTTCCTTTCTTTCTAAATCGTATTACTCTCTTCATTGGAGCAACTCTTAAGAATACATGGTCGCCGATTTCGAATTCAGCTCTCTTCTTCTATTATCTGCGTAACTCTTCTGTCTGCTTTGAGTAGCCTTCCTTCTTTCTCGCATCTTTCTAACAGTTGATGCTATTTGCTCCATCAAATTTGATCTTACCGAGAGATCTGCTAAGACTGACTTGCTACTGCTGGGTACTAGTTCTAATCCATCCTTAGACATAATGTGACCCAAGAAGGCTACGTTCTCCCACCAGAAGTCACATTTGCTCAACTTAGCGAACAGCTGCTTAGTCTTTAAAATTTGAAGCATTGTCCTCAAATACTTAACATGTTCGAATTTAGTCTTAGAGTACCCTAAGATATCGTCTATGAACACAAATATGAATTGATCCAAAAAGGGTTGGAAAACTCTATTCATCAGGTCCATAAAAGCTGATGGTAACTAGACCTTAAATCTATCTTAGAAAAGACTGCTAATCCTTTCAACTGGTCAAACAGATCTTCTATCCTGGGAAGGAAATATTTATTCTCAGTGGTCAATTTATTCAGCTCCGGGAACTAAGTCAATCAAAAATTCTAACTCTCTATCTGGTGGCGGTCCATGTATATAACTCGTTTACCACCTCTACATCTAAATGTTGGGGCTTGCTAGACACTGCTAGGGATAACAGACTTATCAAAAATCCTACCCCACCTTTCCTCAAACAGCGTTGAGCCTTAAGAGTTGATATTATTCTAGGAACCCTACAAACATGTTTAGCTTCCAACTTGAATGATTCTCTTTTAGGTGGGTTAACCACTACTGTTCATAGCTTAAAATCTATCACTACTTCCTATTAGGTTAACCAATTTAATCAGTCGTAATCAGCTGCCCTTGAGGCCTAAGTTCTAAACTTCAAAACGCATCATGGGATACTAAATCTTCTCCCGAAGGTACTGTTACACAAAGGCCTACAGCTACACGATCAGGTCCGATGGGTGGCTTCTTAGCAAACTTAAATGCTATAAAAGAATGAGTGGCTCCTGAATCTAACAAAGCCACAGAAGGCTAACGAGCTATAACAAAATCTCACCTGTCCCCGTAGTAGGATCTGGATTGTCCTGATCAGTTGTCATTACATAAGTCCTGCTGGTCACCAGCTGTCTGGACTTTGGGCAAGTCTTTATGATATGCCCTGCCAATCCACACTTGTAGCAGACATTCTGTCCAGCCCTACACTGACCAGCATGATTTTTGTTACACGCACGACAAGTCGGTTTGATATTCATCCTGAGGGCTAAGTTGCTCGGTTGGGGTTGCTGCTCTAGAGACTCCTGCTGACTAAGAAGCACCTGCTGGTTTCTCGCTAAGAAGCACCTGCTGGTTTCTCGCTAAGAAGCACCTGCTGGTTTCTCGCTAAGAAGCACCTGCTGGTTTCTCGCTAAGAAGCACCTGCTGGTTTCTCGCTAAGAAGCACCTGCTGGTTTCTCGCTAAGAAGCACCTGCTGGTTTCTCGCTAAGAAGCACCTGCTGGTTTCTCGCTAAGAAGCACCTGCTGGTTTCTCGCTAAGAAGCACCTGCTGGTTTCTCGAAAAGAAGCACCTGCTGGTTTCTCGCTAAGAAGCACCTGCTGGTTTCTCGCTAAGAAGCCCCTGCTGGTTTCTCGCTAAGAAAGCGCCTGCTGGTTTCTCTCTAAGAAAGCGCCTGCTGGTTTCTAACAAAGAAAGCGCCTGCTGGTTTCTAACAAAGAAAGCGCCTGCTGGTTTCTAACAAATAAAGCGCCTGCTGGTTTCTAAAAAAGAAAGCGCCTGCTGGTTTCTAACAAAGAAAGCGCCTGCTGGTACCAAAATATGACTATTACTTGGTGTTGTAACATTCAAACGACGACTACGCTACCAGATGTTGCCTATTAAATCAGACTTAACTTCTGATTCGACTAGCAACTTTGATTACATAGCGTCAAGTTCAAACGTTACCATTCACCAGAAGAAAGAACATTCTTAAACATACGGGAATCAAGGCAAACTTCATCGTACTTTTAAACATCTAACTTTCTTAAAACATCTGGGAGACTTGGATGCAAATGACATCGGCTGAAGCGAAGACTACTGCTTTAGAGATGAAATTCACCAGAAGAACTTTCCTGAACATGGAATCACTTAAACCCGACTGCTCAGCGTTTATTTTAAAACAACATCATCTTCTTTATCGAAGCACTCTGTAAAAGCTTTAAAACAGAAACATAAATTTGAACCCGTCACTCCTTAATTTTCTTAAACATGTTTAAACATGAACATAACTTATCGTTAACATAAACAGGCAACAATCATGCACTAGAACAATATATATGCTCACTCGAGTAGGCATGGGATCCTACCAACCCGTTCAAAAGAATTTGTCAAATACTCCTTACCACTGTTTTGCATTTGAAAACTTTACCAAAACTTTTAAAGGAACTATTTTTGTCCAGCCGATGGCATTTCAAACCAAAAGTTGAAATATGCTCGTGTTTGTGCTCGGGCGACGGCTGCCTGGAAACCGTCCGCGTCATTCCTCAAAACAACAACTGAAAATCAAATTTTTTTTTAAAACAATTAAAATTAACTTAAGGCTGAAACTGCAATATCAAATAGACCCTTAAAATAGAAAATGCTCAAATATGTGGTCCTATGGATTTTTGGGGCGCTATAGACAACTCAGCCCAGAAGGCTGCGAAACTTCCAAAGCTGAACCCAGCTTACCGTTGGCTACTCAACTGATAACAACTCATAGCTGCTACACCACCAGCTCGCACCAAGACAGATCAGATCGCACTAGAATCACTATTTGTAGACCACACTACTCAACTTGGAGGAACTCAGATCAGCACGCATCTTACCTATCAGCTTAGGATGCTCTCAACAGCTTACAACACCCAAAGCTGTTCGCTATGCTCTCAGATCACAGCTCATAAACCTGGAACAGCTCATGATCCTAGATCAGCTGTAACACACATAAATCCTAATTACGAGGAAATGAGTGCATGATTAGGGGAAAATTTATTTTAGAAAATTATATGTTATTTTATGTGATTTCATGATGGTTTTAATGTTGCATGATATGCATGTTATGTTTTTAGCCTATTTGACTTCCGGACACGTGGACGAGACTAGGGATGATCGAGATGAAAATTATTTGAAAGTTTTAAGCCCTCATACTTTTTAAGAACAAATTTATTATCTTAAGCAGCAATATCCAAAAAATGAGGTTTTTATGATTATTAGTTGAGGGAACCCGTTTTTCACCTATACGGGCTGTTTTAATGAACTTTATTGCATTTTAAAAATTTAGGGAGCTTATGTTACGAAAATTGGAGTTTTAAAAGTTTAATTTTGAGTTTATCAAACATTTTAAATTAATGGAGGGTTTGGATTGAAAAACTCCATAAATTTTACTAATTAAGACATAGGAGGGGTCATTTTGGTCATAATTCAATTTCTCCCTACCCCAATTTTTGAAAACCTTACCTCCTTCCCCTCCCTCTAGCCGCCTCCTCCCCTTGGTGCTCTAGCGCACAAACTGCGCTAGGAATGTCTTGCGATAACCAGATTTGACCACCAGCCTTGACTACTATCAACCAGCGCTAAAACTGAAGTCACCAACCAGAACTTCTCAAATCCCCGAATCTGATTACTACCCCATAGCACTCTCCAACTGTCCAGAGCTGTTTCCAATACATAAATATAGAGATTCGATTACGTTAACCAAATATACCAACTCAAAGCTGGCCTGTCCCAGATCTGCTCACGCCAAATATGATCTATAATAAACCCGATTGATTAACTTAATTGTTCCACAATATTTTGGGTCTCACATGTGTGGGATCCCGAGTTAAGTTCGGGTGAACCGTGCCGCCACGTACGTTGGTTCTTTCGATTGATCAATCATACGCTCGCTCACAATTCACTGATACGACTCATACGTTTTTATGTTACGTTACGTCATGCCTTATTATGTATGCTATATGATTATGTTACGTTACGACTGAGCTACGAACTATGTTTTACGACCATCCATGCATGCATGTTTTAATGTTACTTTATTACGCGTATGCGCTTGCATGTGGTTTTATTATTATGTACTTTTCTATTTTAAAAGATAGAGCATGCTGGGTGTTAGGACCGAAAAAAAAGGAATAAAATGCAAGTGAGCGCTGCTACTGAAAAATAAAAATTTTGCGCTGCTATAAAGAGGTGCAATACCTCGGGTTCTTGAACATTAAAACAGAGCACCGGAGACAGATCTGGTATGTAATAAAAACATGTGGAAAACACCGGAAATGAATCCTAATTTTAAAACTCAACACAAACAGATTTCTGTAAACTGTTCGATTACTGTGTGTGCAACTGAAGTGTTATGCAATGCTAAAATAAATTGCATATGCGGAAGAAAATAAAAGAATACAATACAGTGATATTTGTTTTTGGAAGTTCGGAGCTCAATCTCCTACGTCTCCCCTTCTTCCTCCTCGGAAGGTTCCACTAAAAGAAGAGTCACTGAGTCTCGCTCCAGGTGAACTCCAAGCTTCAACAAGTGCACACCAGCCACAACTGTGTGACTAACTACATACACAGAGTTTAACGTCTTCATGCTTGGACGGGATCTGATTTTTGTTTGGGTGATTCACTCGCTAAACAATTTCGCACAACTCTCAAAATATGCGAGTGACTCTGTGTGTGTGAGATTTTACAGTGAACGCTCAACTCTCAGAAAAATAAATCTCACACACTTGGAAAATGCTCTTCACTAGCTGATTGAGACTCAGCAGTAGACACTAGTTATGCGCTCCTCTCTAATGGCGGTCTACTGCTTCGTCTCCAATTTTCTTCCCTCGGTATTTTGCATTGTGTTAATTAATCTGTCAAAATCACTTTCTTCAACAGTGCTTCTTGTATATATATTGCTGTTCAAATTTCTTCCCGTTAGACACAAGTTTTCTTCTGTTGAAATGTTCCTTGAAGTACCGACAATGAGTTGTCCTTGTGTCCTTTTCTTTTGCAGGCTTTTTGTCATCTTGTGATTTTGCCTTTTACGTTCCAGCAGCTGGTTGCTCCCACAACTAAATTCCAGCAGCTGCTTTATCTTTGAACTATACCGCCAGCTGATAGCTTTTACTTAGCACAACAGCTGCTTCAAACTCTTCTTTGCGCTGCAGCTGATTTATACATCTTGTTAGCGCAACAGCTGAACCATTTCCTTTGCAACAGCTGAGTCATGTTTTCCAATAGCTGGTTTAGTAATTCCAGCAGCAGGTACATTGACACGCGACAGCTGGTGTAAGTTAGCGCAACAGCTGAACCATTTCCTTTGCAACAGCTGAGTCATGTTTTCCAATAGCTGGTTTAGTAATTCCAGCAGCAGGTACATTGACACGCGACAGCTGGTGTAACTTTGTTTTAGCGCTCCAGACGTTGAATCATCTTCTTCTCATCGCCATAATTGATCCTACTATGTGACAACTGATTCAACATCTTCGCGCAACATCTGTTTCGGCTTCTGTTGATCTTCTGCTGATTTATTGTTCTTCACGACTTCTGCTGATTGATTCATCTGCTGATTTTATCGTGCACTGTTTCGATACTGGTTGTATCTTCGATTCATCAACTGTTCAACTTCTTCTGTTTAACTACTTCTTTGCTCACTTCGTCACAATTCTCTGTTTTCCACTACTGATATTGCTTCTTCTCAACTGCTTGCATCTTTTCTTTTCCTCTGTTTCAATTCTTTAGGCTACGTCTGTGCATCTTCTTTGCGTCTGGTCCATTTACATCACAACGTCTGGTTAATTTATCCTTTGCAATCCAAAGTCTGGTTTATTTTCTTCACGTCTGGTTGCAACTACTACAACGTCTGGTTCTTCCTTCTTTGCATCTGGTTTTTCTTTTCATTGCAACGGCTGGTTTTCTACTGTGCAATTGCAACGTCTGGTTTTCTACTATGCAATTGCAACGTCTGATTTATTTTCCTTAGCGCAAGACCAGCGTCTGGTTTATCTTGTTCTTGCGCTGCGTCTGATTTTTCATATTCAGGCGACGACTGGTTTTTCTTTTATCTTCTGCGTCTGGTATTTTCTTTAGCTACTGCTGCGTCTGGAATTCTTCAGACTTCAACAACTGATTGTTCTAGACTTAATTTCAAAAACGTCTGGTTTTTCTGCTCTGCGCAATCATCCTCTGTTGATTCACTTCTTTCAATTCTTCCAGATTTCACCTGTCTTTTATCTTTAAATTTAGACTTCTCCAGTGCAACGCCTTCTTCCAGACTTCAATTGATTTTTCTTCAATTTACTTCTTCGCGTATGTGAATCCAGATTTCTACCAGACCAGATTTCTTCCAACTTTTCTCGTTAACTTCATTCCAACAGTTCTTTTCCAGATTTCTCTTTCTCTTTACTCGAACAGACTTCTTCAATGTTTGCTTCAATCGGACTTGTCCTATTTCTTCAAATCAGACTTCACCTATTCACGCCAAATCAGACTTCTTCTATCTTCAACATCTAGCGTTCCAGATTTTCCACTGTGCAACTCAATACTGATTTTCATGTTCACTTCGACTATTGTTCACACTTCAATATTCAACGTTGCTGATTGAAATATCTTCCATACAGATTTCTGCTGTTATCAACAGATTTTAATTCACTTCACATCGCCTTATTTCAGACTTCAACTTTTTTTAGCGCACTATACTTTTTCCTATTGATATCTGCACACTACGTAGAATTTTTAGAAACACAGTAATAGGTTTTGTGTAATTCAAAACATAGATCCAACACTGGGCCTTTAGGCTCACTAGGTTTAAATGGTACAGGTGAGACTGCTAATGAGTATATCTGAAACGAACCAGACTCAAGAATTATTTTTTTTAAAACATGTGCGGAAGCATAAACTTAAACATAACGAATGGCTCGTTCCCTTTTAAAACGTTTCTAAATCATTTTCTCAAAATACTTTAAGCATAAATAAAAGAATATTTGAAAACGCTAAAAAACATCCAACATCGTAAAATCAACTGCGTAAAATACTGAAAGCCAAGATGTTTAAAAAACCAGTATCTAAAATTGTAACATGACAAAACTGAATCATAAAGGCGGTCACGGGGTACTGCTGCGACATGCGCTCAGAGGTCCTCACCTCCAGTCGGAATATACTCAACGACAGGATCATCACCTGCACCATTTAAACCTAGTGAGCCTAGAGGCTCAGCATGCTCTATCGTAATACATAACGAAGTACATATAATAAAACCACATGCAGGCACATACGTATAGGAACATAATTTCATGACATGCGTGCTTGAAAGATCTTAAACGTTAAATCATACTGTAGTCATACATACTTCATCATATAACATATATATATTAAGGCATGGCATAAACATAACATAACTTAAAAGACATGTGAGTCGTATCCATGAAGTGAGAGCCATTATTCGATTGATCAATCTATAAACCAACGTACGTGGCGGTGTGGTTCATGGAAACAGGACTCCTTCGTCAGTCTGCACTAGAAGGGCTGACGAATTTACCACGGACGGAATCTCCTCGTCGACGTGATCGGAAAAAGTCCAATCATGTGAGCACCGGAGGCGGGCGACGGCACGGCGGACGGCGGGCGGCGCAAGGGCGGTCGACCGAGAGAGGTTTGGAGGAGAGGGGTGGGTGGCGCTTGGAGGCTAGGTCTTTGTGTTGTGTAGTATGTTCCATGTAGCCCTAGGTCTAGTATAAGTAGACTTATGATGGGCTTGAACCAACCCAATGGGCCTGGGGCGGGCCCAGGTCCATATGAACATTCGGTTCGTTTCTATCACCGTGGCTTCATCATAATCCCGATCGACGATCAGATCGGATCGATCTACACAGTTTCCAAAACTGAGTATTATGATGCGAAAACAATTTTTCAGACCACCTAGTCCAAAATTGCAGTTTAGCCCCTCCAAGTTTCAAGGATAGTCAAACTAGCCCAAACTTTAGGGAAATTGCAATTTTACCCCTGTTGACTTTTAGGAAGTCGCACTCCCTAAATTCCTCATCATCTGCTCAACACATTGAGCTCAGTTTCCGTGCGGGAATCGTGAAACCAATACTTGTGTGACCCTCAATGGTTCAGGGATACAGCTAGCCGTGGGCCCACAACCATTGTGACTCCGAAATCACAATTTCGGACTAACCCATCGGATCATGGTAAAGCGCCTAGCAACATCGTCCCATGATCCCCTAGGTATCACTGATAGTGCCTGCAAGATCCAGTTGGTCATGGTTAACGTACAGTACGGTCCTTTCAACACATATATCCCGATCAGATCAACGACCATTGGTAAATCGAGAGTCTCTAGAGATCCAATAACTATGCATACATCTAGGAGATCAAATAGTGACATCACGTGTGTTACTAGGTAAACCCATTTACCTAAAACACATCTAGTACTCTGGCCAGAGATTTATCACACTATTATCTCCTCAGATAGCATAGGATATCCACGCACAAAGGCGAGCGATGAATCCTCGACAACGAAGCATGGCTCCTACATGCATCGGGACCTCACCCAATCCCGCCACCTAATGACCCCAACTGAGTCGGTAAGCGGGTCAAAGTGAGGCACCTATCATGTAGAGTCTCAATGACGTTTCGAGTAGTGAGGACTAATCGGTACAACCAAGACCTCGGACTTATCCACTCGACAAATGGTAACCACTTGGAAAGTCCGAACGAGGGTAGTTTGATAGATCACCAGGTCACTATCCATCTGCATGCTCAGAACATCACAATGTTCCCTACCAATGAAACATGGTACATCACATCGCAGATGCTAGTCCCAAGCTCGGGCGGCCTTATCCTCATTTTGACGGCTCAATCGACTAGGAACGTGCTCAGAATACAAAGTGACTATTAGATGTGTTTCATGATAGCCATCATATCCACTATCACATCTAACATACACTATGGTGTATTCTAGGTCTTTATCCAACACAATTGTTAACTTTATAACATAATGAAAATAAAGAATGCCATATAACAATACGAATTTCATAAATAAAGATTGTTATACAAAGAGTCAATAAAACCCACAGGCCACACGCCACAAGTTGGCTAGTTGGGCATCTACTCTAAAAACACCTCTATGCTGCCACTTCACCATGATGTCACACATGGATCCATAAGCTCATACATTAACAGGGGATCCCCGGGCCCGGCTACCCGGTTAACTCCCATCATTACTTTGCCCCACAACACTTCAATTCCTCAAAATATTTTTCATTCATGCCTTAACATAATTTAAACTTTCATGATGCATGCGTTTCATAAAATCATGCGACTTTAAAAAGATCTTGGCCCATCAATATATATTTAATTTCCTTAAAACATTTCATAATCAATTACATAGCATAATACGTATATAATTAAATATATATTCCATCATTACTTTGCCCCACAACACTTCAATTCCTCAAAATATTTTTCATTCATGCCTTAACATAATTTAAACTTTCATGATGCATGCGTTTCATAAAATCATGCGACTTTAAAAAGATCTTGGCCCATCAATATATATTTAATTTCCTTAAAACATTTCATAATCAATTACATAGCATAATACGTATATAATTAAATATATATTCATGGGCCTATGCATTCTTTTCCTCGTTCCGGTCAAGGACGGGCTCAAGCGACTGGCCCACTAATTCTAAGCCCAAGGCCTCCACTAGACTTAAAACAATACTAAGCCCAACTCAAAATTGGCCCAACAACAAAGACTCATCCCTTTAAAATCATTTGAAGGACTCGGCCCAACACCGTCAAAACAAGCTTAAAACTCATTTAATATATCGGCCCAAAATCCACCAATTTAGCTTAAAATCCAATTTACTTAAAAATCGACAACTTAAAATAACTTTTGAGTTAAAATCATTGACCCAAAATCATTTTGACCAAGTTAAATCCCAAAAATCGGTTTTAACTCCAATAAAATACCAAAGGCCCTAATTTTGATTAAAAACTTAAACTTAAACATAACTTTAAATTATTTAAAAGATTTGACGTAATTTTGACCTTCAGGATATTTTCTTTAAAATTGGACCTTTGACATAATAATTAAAATAACAGGTCCGACATTAAAAATAACTCGACCAACTTTAAAAAATTTTGACTCGATACTCCACTAGCCGACCCGGTCCAACCGAACGAATCGATCCAATTGGAGCGTCCGGCCAAAACATAAAATTAAACCTGTTAAAATTTCTAATTTACTCCATCATTTGCTAAAAATCTCAAACATTTAAAATTTGACTAAATAAAATCCCAATGACCAAAATTTAACTTTAAAATTTGAGAAAAGTATTAGGCAAGGATTTTGACTTTAAAATATTCGGCCAATACGCTAAAATTGCCAAAAATCATATAAATCAAATAAATTCTAAAAATGCTGGAAAACATCTTAAAATATGCTTAAAACATCAAATAAAATCATCCACGAACTTTAGCAGCCCCTAAGACTCGAAATCTTAATTTTCACAAAAATTACCCGACACAGCTCACTTCGAGCGACAAAACAATAAAAATCATTAAAAATCCATTGATTATCCAAATCACTCTCTACTTTGACACACATCACCCTAACTCAATATTCTAGGTACAGGAACAAACGAAACTAAAAAAAGATATCGTATGTGACCAATCCGATGCCCGCAAGCTAACTGCTTGTGCGCAGACTGCAATCAGGACATGTGCTAGCCATAAAATTCATAACTAATTCATTCATCGACCAAATCACCTCCCCTTTGGACCTACGTGACCCTAACTCAATGGGCTATCTCCTGCAATCACCTCAGCCACACAGACCCCATTTAGCGACATACCCAACCCCAAAAACTCTACTATCGCGCACAGACGACAATCCAGGACACGTGCTGATCTTAAAATTCATAACTAATTCAATTCTTGACCAATCACTTCCTGTTCGGTCCTAAGCGTTTCTAACTCGATGTACAAACTACCTAGACCATCCTTGGACCAAAACCTATGCCTCATGAACCGACCATGACCGAAGCATCACAAGAACGAATCAAAAACGTTTTGAAAATTGTGAAACATGCATGGATCTCAAACGTTATGTATAGATCTAAACAATTCACATACAATTCATGCAAGTTTTCATTAAAATAGCTTACTATGGCTTAAATGGTGAGAAAAGGAATAGATATTACATGCCTGGCTTGAAGAAAGGTAAGATCTGCGAGTTACCGACGTTGTAGACGCGAGCGTTATGTATAGATCTAAACAATTCACATACAATTCATGCAAGTTTTCATTAAAATAGCTTACTATGGCTTAAATGGTGAGAAAAGGAATAGATATTACATGCCTGGCTTGAAGAAAGGTAAGATCTGCGAGTTACCGACGTTGTAGACGCGAGATCGGGGCACCACCGACTTTGGATCACCGAAAATCACCCACTAAGGAGAAAATTCGAAACTTTGTGCTATGGGGAAGGAGGGGGACGAAAATTTGAGGGAAGGAGGGAGTGGAGGCTATGGCTAGGGTAGAAGTTGATTAAATTTGGGATTGAAAAGAATGAATGTGCCAAAAATGCCCCCTAAAACTTAATTAAGGAATTAAAAAGGATTTTTACATGATTACCCCTTACTTAAATCTCCAAGTTGATTTAAACTCTAAACCAAGCTTTTAAAACTCCTAATTTTCTAAATAAAGGCCCTCTCAAATTTTAAAATACCTTAAACTCAATAAAACAGCCCGTATAGGCGAAAATCGGGTTCCCCTCCAAAATAATTATAAAAATCCTAATTTCCAAAAATATTTGTTCAAAATAAAATAAATTCATTCTTAAAATCTCATAACCCAAAAATCTCAATTTATTTTCATTCCGGTCGGCCCTAATCTCATCCACGCGTCCGTAACTCAAACAGACTAAAAAACAACACATGCATACCATGCAGCATAAAATCATAATTAAATCACATGATAAGGCATGTAATCATCTAAAAATATTTTCCCCCTAGTCATGCACTCATTTCTACGTAATCCAAATTTCGGGATGTTACAATATCCCTACTGGCGGTTAGGACCTCTGAGCGCCTGCTGTAGCTGTACCCCGTGGCCACTCTGACGTTTTATCTATGCTATGTTACATTTTTCAGTATTTTATTTAACATGTTCAGTTTCCGCTACTTTTACGCACTCCGATTTTAACAGCATTGATGATTTGATGTTTTAAGATATTCATTTATTTATGTTTTAAAGGATGTTGAGAAATGTTTTAAAGGGAACGAGCCATGCTTTTTAGTTTATTTATTCCGCACAGGATTTCAAAAAAAAATTCTAGAGTACGGTTTGTTTCAATTTGATTTAATAGATTTTAAGTTGGGTTCGAGTTATTTTATTTCTGGGCCGGGTGTTTTTGTTTTAAAAGATTAAGTCTAACTTTTAGCGTATTGGGCCGAATATTTTAAAGTCAAATTTTAAAGTTAAAATCCTTTTATTTATGGGCCTAATTACTTTTATCAAATTTTAAAATCAAAGTTTTAGTCAAGATGACTTTCATTTTGTCAAATTTTATTGTTTAATTTTAAAGTGAAGGACTGAGTATTTTTATAAATTTTAAAGTTTAATTTTAAGGTTTAATGGGTCAAGCCATGTTTAGAGTTAAGATTCATTTAAGGTTAAGTCTAGGATTTTGGGCTTAGAAGTAGTGGGCCAGGCACCTGAACCAGTCCTTGACCGGAGTAGAAAATGTAGAAGCCCGTGAATATATAATTAATTATATATGTAGTATTTTATGTATATGAATATGATAATGTTTTAAATGAAAGAATTAAATATATATTGATGGGCTAAGCCTTTTAAATTGCATGTTTTATGAAATGCACGCATCATGAAAGTTTATGAAAACGTTAACGCATGAAAGAATTTAAAAGTAAAATCAAGGGATTGAAGTGATGTGTGTCAAGTTTACGATGGGAGCTAGTCGGGATACCGGGCCCGAGAATCCCCTGTTTTAATGTATTACGAGCTTATGGATCCATGTGATCACGACATGATGAAGTGGCAGCATAGAGGTGTGAGGGATCCCGAGGTAAAGTCGGGTGAACCGCATCGCCACGTACGTTGGTTCTTTAGATTAATCAATCGTTATGTTATGGCTCACACTTCATGGATACGACTCACATGTTTTTATGTTATGCTATGTCATGCCTTATTATGTATGCTATACGATGACGATATGTTACGACTGATATATGAATCATGTTTACAATCATTCATGCACGCATGTTTTAAAGTTATTTTACTATACGTATGTGCTTGCATGTGATTTTCTATTATGTACCTTGTTATTATTCAGATAGAGCATGCTGGGCCTTTAGACTCACTAGATTTAAATGATGCAGGTGATGATCCTGCTGATTTTATGCCGATTGGCGGTGAGGATCTCTGAGCGCCCGTGCAGCTGTACCCTTGACCACTCTGACGTCTTCATTTATGTTATGATACATTTTCAGATCTTTTTATCAGTCATGTTCAGTTTTCCATAACTTTTATTTATACTGATTTTAAGCCGTATGGATGATTTAATGTTTTTCAGATATGTTTTTTATTTATGTTTTAAAGTAATGTTGAGAAAAATGTTTTAAAGGGGATGAGTCATGCTTTTAAAGATTGTTTATTCCGCACTTTATTAAAAAATATTCTAGAGTCTAGTTCGTTTCAGTTGGTATCAGAGCGGTGGTTCTGGTGGGATATCAGTCTTCTGCGTGGAGCTCGGAAGTCGCACTGCCAGCTGTAAGTTTGAGAGTCTCATGATTTATGTTTATTTTGTATGATGCATGTTCTATTTTCAGCATTAGTTTTACCTTAGGAGTTTAAGAGTTAGACGCTTAGTCATGCACATAGATTTACGTGAAGGTCTTGGGTGCCAGTATTCCTCCCAGACGTGCCGGGGATCAGCAGGATGATGACGCACCTCCTCCTCCCCCACCTCCGCAGTTGAAGCCGTACGAGAGGACTAGTGTGGATATGCTAGCCGGGATTACCAGGATGCTTGAGAGGTAGTCAGAGCGTTCTGGGAAGTCTCATGAGGAGGATGTGGCTGAGCGGTTCCGCAGGGACCCAAGGAGGTTGCCGGGTTGAATCTAAGTATATTAGATCTTCTAGTGTTGGTTGGATCCGGATCCGCACCCCGGCAGGTAGCGGAAGAACAATAAAATTTGACCGGGATGCGATCAATACGAAAAATCAACAATCAATGTATCAACATACATAGGGTGTTTCAGGCGTGTTACCTCGCTGGCACTTGTGCCTGGCTCCAACCGGTGTTTCAAGAACCCGGCGCTTCTCGGTTGATTGCGGTAGTTACGTCAATCCGGTCCACGACCAGATTCGAGACTCCTTCATCAGACTGCACTAGAAGTCCTGACGAGATCAGCACGATCGGATTCTCCACGAAAAACTAGGCCGGAACGAAATTCCGGCGAAGTTGGGCAGCGGCGGCGGCGGCGGCGGCGGCGGCGGCGGCGGCGTGGTCGAGAGAGGAGAGGGAGGGTGGCGGCTGATTTTAGGTTTAGGGTTATGACTTGTGTCTGTTGATTAAGTCACTTAGTCTTAATTAAATAGACTCCAAGTTGGACTTGGGCCGGTCCAACGGGCCCGGGTCCAAATGACGATATCAATCGCTGCGACTTCATCGTAACTCCGATCGCCGATCAGATCGGACCGATCGACTCAGTTTCCAAAACTGAATGTATGATGTGAAAAAACAATTTTTTTCAGATTGTCAAA
>KV015650.1:36810-53515 GCA_001598015.1 Dorcoceras hygrometricum
GTTCAGAATACACAGCGACTATTAGATGTGTTTCATGATAGCCGTCATACCCACTATCACATCTAACATACGCTTCAGTGCATTCTAGGTCTTTACTCAACACAATTGTAAATCATTACACACATAATGAAAGTAAAGAATGCCATATAAGAAAATGCGAATATCATATATAAAGTACAAGAGTCTATAAAACCCACACGCCACAAGTTGGCTAGTTGGGCATCTACTCTAACAGTTTGAAAAGCTCAGCAAAAAATAGAGTGTACTTGCCTCAACTGCTGAACATGGCTAACAGAAATCCTCCGGCGTTGAACCACTTACAAGCGCGATCCAGAAATTACTTTTAAAGAGTTGAATTTTTCGATCGGTTAGTGGAGAACTCTTCACCGCTTTAAAATGAAAATTCTTGATTGTGGTGTGAAAGTTACGATATGTGCTTTTATAGGAAAACATGAAGCATGATCTCAACATTTTAAAATCTTTAGAAAGCACCGCTTCATATACAAGCAGGCATAAATCGAACCAGATTTAAAATAGGCTGAACCGTGCTTGTTAATATTCGATCGGCCAACTCCTACGAACCGCGTTCCTGCTCTAATCTGAAATTCAGCTTGGACGAAAGATGAATTACTGAATTGAAGCTGAAGAAAGGTACTGAAATTAGCAATTAAACTCTTCAAAAATTAAGATCTATCATTGTTGATTTATGGATTTCCTAGGGGTTACAGTTCAGGAGTTGAGGTGCGGATGGAACGATTACTTTACAGCTTTGTGAGTTGGAAATATGTGATATGATATGTCATTTATGTGTTTTTATGTGCCTTATGAGTTGAGCTTAATGATTTGGCAACCATTGCATATGTTTGACTTCTTCGGAGACGTGGTTTTTGGACTCTCATGGAGTGTTATGGTGTAGCACACTCACGATAGAGTGTTGGAGGACGCATCGAGATAATCGTCTGCCCCTCATTGTTGTGGCTTGGTTGAGCGCTGACGATTGACTTGCCGTAGAGCATGTCCGGGTAGCTCCCGAATCCTCGAGGATGTGGCCGCCTTAGCTGTTGCGGTGTTGCTCGGGTAGCTCCCAAATTCACACGACATTGCCACCTTGTTGCTGTTGAGCCTGCCTTTGGCCTTTGAATATTTTGGTACCTTGTTTCGATTGTACCCGAGCATGCATGGCATTGCATGTTGCATATTTCTTTACACTTGGCTGATTTTTCGAGTATCGAAGGCAGTCAACGTGTTAGCCATTCTTCTCCTATTAGACTTGTAAATCCTTTCTGAATGCTCGTCTGAAGATCCTTCCTCTTCTCTATCATTTTTCTTCCAATTATAAGAAGACCAGCTGCTTTTTCGATGTTCCAGGAGCTCTCTATACTGCAATCAAGAAATCGGCCTATCCAGGAGTGTTCTGCATTGCTGTATTTGCTGTGTTCTCCGTATTGAGGTCTGACCTCTTTTCTTTCTCCTTTGGGACTGCTTTGATCGTGTTGTGATCATTGCAGGTTATTCAGGCATATCAGGTGGGGTGCGTCAGCTAGTGGAGTCCCTTTAGTGTCGATCGTGTGTCCCAGTTATTGCATAATAGATATATGTGCTCCTGAGTCGATACCAAGGGATGTCCTATGTAGTTGTGGTTATTTGTTGAACATTATCCGTATTATTGTTGACTTTTGTATAAAAATCTATATTCGCATATTTTAAAGTGTATTTTTAGTTCATGTCCAAAAGGAAAAAGTTAATCCACTTTTAAATTTCCGTATTAATTTGTTAATTATGTACTTAATTAGGAGATTAAGAGTAACGGGCCTAACATGTGATATATACAATTCTTGGAAGACGGTTGATCTTAAATATTTTGGCTATGTTATATCTAGTCGTGCTCAGATTCTAAAGGAACAACATTCCGTTATTATTCAACATGTAGAAGAAAAACAAATTTGGCGGCCCACACTGTTGCTCGGGCGGCCGTGTCCTATGCTAGTCCTTTTATTAGGTATCATGTTCCAGACATATTTATAATTTCATCCGTTTCAAAACAAATACTACTCAATCGTTTACATGTTATTACAACGATATAATCTGCAAATAATAATAAAATCACATCGCATATATATACACAAAAACAAACTGCCATAATCAACCCAGAAAGCTACTAAAATCAAGAACTCTAACACACACATACATATACCCAGGGAATTCACAGCAAAAACCTGTTAATTCTCTCCATTTTGCTCACCCTATTTTTAGAACATAAATATCTGCCCAAAAGGAACATCTAGGAAACTTAAAAACTGCTATCAAAGAACTCTGCCCTAAAACCCGCAAGCTACTGCTTCTATCTTCTCTCCACGAAAACGCGACTCTCCCGGAACTAGGCAAGGCATTCGTCGGAGGAGCAGTGTCTTCAGTAATTTTAGCTGAGGACGTGGCAATGGTGAGCAAAAGCCTCGCACAAAAAAGCGAATATTCCTAGCATGTTACGGAAATTTCCAGGACCGGTGTAGGATTGTTTTGGTCATTGCAGAACTTTTTGCAGGAGGGAAGATATGATCATGGATGAGCTTTTATAGTTGTTAGTGATCGGTATTAATGACAGATTATTATTGTAAAATGCATGACATTATTATGTATTGCGAGTGAATAAGTTTAAAATAATTAACTTTGTTCGTTCCATAATCCCAGATGTGTAGGAATTTGAACCATCATATTAGTTAATATAGAAGTGTGATATCAGATATATAGACATAATGTTTTACTAATATAATGTTAAAATTTGTCCCATTTTAAATCATCCAAATTGCATCAACCAACCCCATGCTTTTGTTTCATTCTTAGTCACCTCAATTTCATCAGCCAACCGGTAATGTCACTGTAGGTGACTTGCATTAGACCTCCCTCGTCATCTATATATAATGAGCATCTGATATGAATTAAATTTTAAATTATACCCTTTGACAATAATGATAATTGATTTATAATTTGGTTAGATACTTAGGACATTATGAAATAATAAACACAACAATAAAAGTTATCTTCATGGGCTTCCATTTGTAGGTAAAACCCAATATATTCTTGGGCTTTCTTTAATTTTAAAACGCCAATAAAGCCCATTAAACGAAGCCCAATCCACTTCTCAATTCTGTCGTGGTTCCCCTCGTCTCCATCATCTTATCTGGCTCAAAATTCACCAACGTTTCAACAAAATCTCTCCTCCGTGGTTTTATCGTGTTGAGGTGCGAAAATCTTGAGCAGAAATGGCATCTTTGGCGCAGCAATTTGGTGGTCTGAAGTGCCCACCACCAGTAGCGACCAACAAGAACAGCAAACTGTCCAATTTGAAGAACCGTTGCCCGAACAGAAAGAGAAGCGTGATATCGGCGGCTGCTGCGGCTATATCCAATGCGCAGATAAGGGAGAGAATGAAGCTCAAGGAAATGTTTGAAGATGCATACGAGAGATGCCGGACAACCCCCATGGAAGGCGTGGCTTTCACCGTTGAAGATTTTCATGTAGCTCTGGAAAAGTATGACTTCAATTCTGAAGTCGGGACAAAGGTGAAACCTTTCTGTTTTACTTTTTGAGGCGTTAATGTTTGTGGGTTTGTGGAGTTGGGATGCATTGTTTTGTTTTCTTTAGTGGGATATAACCTGCGACTAGGCAATGTGCGTGAAATTTGATTGCATTCTTCCGTGTTTGTTACCTTTATTTTTTGTAAATATGGGTTTTGTAATGTTGAATTTTCCCGTTATATGTCTGGTTGTTTAGAACATTTGATATGTGTGTATGCATTCTTCTGTGTTTGGAGAGTAAACGGGAGACCGAGTAAAATACAGTTAAATGGCTCGATGGGATAGCTAAAATTTGTTATTCTTGTGAGGCTTCACGCTGTGAATTGTTATCTTTGTCAATAGCCATTTATGTTTGTTGCATGTGCTTTGGTATTCAAGGACAATTACTTTCCATCTAGAACAAAAATTAAACCATGATAGACAATAGACGAGTGTATGAAACTGTTCAATGATCGATATCATTGTATGTTAATCGGAACAGAGTTTTGTTCTAACATATCTGTATAGCAAGTAGATCTCAATCCACCACTTTTGATCGAATGATTACAGTCATAATGATTGAGTTCATCTATTCCATGAGATTTAATTAGTTGCACGCTCGTGTACATGATATTCTAAGATTTGTTATCTTCAGTTGATTGGATTCCCTCAGCGCAATCTGCGGAAAAACTTGGATCTCTAACTGCTTCATAATTTGATTGTGTAGAAGTCATTTTTATTCCTTTGTATGTGGGTGTGTGTGGTTGCTTATGTTGAGTTTTGTCATTGATAATTTAACCCTGAAAGCAAACTTCGATGCGAGCAAAAATTGCCAGGCTGGAGGAAATGATAATATCTGGAATATAATTTTGTTATGTCAACCGTTTTAAAATAGAATTCAGTCTTGGTGAGGATGCATAATCTAAACTGATAAAAAGGTTAGTTGCACATTTTTAGTAGAATGAGCAAGGAACAGTTTGATTTTTTGGAATGCAAAATGCTAGGCTTTATATGGAAAGAGGTATAATTTATATTTAATTTATTGACACTAAATTTGCCTCCCATTGTTAACGGAACTATATGTTTTTTATAGCAGGCTAACGAACTGGTAATTGTTATAGTTTGGTTGCATTTTAATTTTTATTTGTTTCAGGTGAAAGGAACAGTTTTCAATACCGACGCAAACGGAGCATTAGTTGACACTACTGCAAAATCATCAGCTTTCTTGCCTTTAAGAGAAGCATCCATTCATAGTATTAAACACGTGGCAGAGGCTGGCATTGTTCCAGGTTTACGTGAAGAATTTGTAATTATTGGGGAAAATCCATCTGATGATAGTTTGATCTTAAGCCTGCGGTCGATCCAATATGACCTTGCTTGGGAACGGTGTCGACAACTGCAAGCTGAAGATGTTGTTCTCAAGGGTAAGGTATGTTTTTACAAGTATATATTCTATTTGAGCGAGTTCCAATATCATGATAATTTGCTTGCATCCATGTTAACTCTATGGAACTAAAGTGTTTTTTCTCAAAAAAAGTTATTTAACTTAAGATTTTCTTTATGATTAAACATTCAGGTTGTTGGAGCGAACAAAGGTGGAGTGGTGGCATTGGTGGAAGGCCTTCGTGGTTTTGTTCCATTCTCACAAATCTCAACAGTTAGCTCTTCACTTTTCCCTGCTCATAATTCTTCATACATGCTTAACTATTTCAGATTCTTTTTATCATAGTTCGTTAAAATTCAGTGATGCATAATTAGATATTCCAAAAACATGGAAGAAAAGGAAACATAATCCTTGAAATATTGTCTTAGGTGTACAGTCATTGGGTTTGTGCAAAAAAGCTTAAATTACTTAATGAATATGACAGAGGCCATGCTTGGAGGATTTCAACTTTTTAACATGCTCTGTTATCACGCTAGTAACCACGTCCTAAAAATTTTAGGTTGGAGAGGTAAATGAACCAACAGTGTATTTTTTTAGCGAACATTTATAAGTATCCTTCTGCATTTTACCAGAAATCAACCGCAGAGGAGCTTCTTGAGAAAGAACTTCCTCTTAAATTTGTGGAGGTCGATGAGGAGCAGTCCAGGCTAGTCCTCAGTAACCGCAAGGCCATGGCTGATAGTCAGGCACAGCTTGGAATTGGATCTGTGGTGGTAGGAACTGTTCAAAGCCTGAAACCTTATGGTGCATTTATTGACATTGGTGGAATCAATGGCCTTTTGCACGTAAGCCAAATCAGCCACGATCGTGTCTCAGACATTGCTACAGTTCTGCAGCCTGGTGACACTTTGAAAGTGCGCTTCTAAGCACTTTTCTGTTTGTGTTAAATTCCCCCAAAGCATTTTATGCTAATGTGTTCAAACTTGCTGTAGGTCATGATCCTGAGTCATGATCGTGAGAGAGGCCGAGTGAGCCTTTCTACCAAGAAATTAGAGCCTACACCAGGCGACATGATTCGGAATCCCAAGCTGGTCTTTGAGAAGGTAATGTTTGATTTTATTTGGGTATATTGGAGAATCTTTTTTTGTTATTATTTTTCTGAAGGAGATATTTTTCTACAGTTTGCCACGTACTATAAGAATGTGTTCGGTATTCTAAATTTTTATCTTAGATTGTGTGATGTTATCACTTTGGAAACTATGGAAAACTTGAATTAGAACATTATAGTTTTACAATTAGAACATTATAGTTTTACAATTCTTTCGGTGCGGATGAAAAGTCGAAATAAAATAAAAAATGTAACGAGTGCATAAAAGTTGGATGAGTTTGTATTATTTTTGTAGAGAATTTGAATATAATGTGGTTATGTTTGATTTATCTATTTCCAGATGAAAGGAAACATTTCAAAACATTGGTAATTTTTCACAGTAGCCCGACTGAGCTTGTTTCTGTTCCATCTGCGATTTTCTGTTGAATATAAACCACACTTTTTTAAGTTTTTTATATAGTCGGTAGTCAAGTTCTATTCCTTTATGAGATTCCAACTTCTTATGCCATCTGTATAAAAGTTTTTGATTTGATACGGCAGGCAGAAGAGATGGCACAGACGTTCCGGCAAAGAATTGCTCAGGCAGAGGCCATGGCTCGTGCGGATATGCTGAGATTCCAACCTGAGGTAAATCTTGAGTACATGATACATATTCTCATCTGAATAATATTTGCTGCATTTTTCTGCATTTTTTACGAAGTTTTTTGAGCCTGAGAGTGCGACGTTTACACTTCGGTTGCAGAGCGGATTGACGTTGAGCGCGGAAGGAATATTAGGCCCCCTGACTTCGGATCTCCCGGCGGAAGGTTTAGATTTAAGTGATATTCCTCCGGCTGAAGATTGAACCAAGAGTGAATACGTATTGTTAATGTCGAACATTTTTAAATCTCTCTGTACAATGTCATATATGCATGATTTTTCTGAGTTTACACTTTACCTGATCATTTTGCTCGATCAAGAGATTTTACAATAAATGTGTATTAGTGCTACAGTTAAGAACTTTAAAATTTGATATTTCAACTGAGTCCTAAAAGGAATTAGCACGAAAAGAAATCCAAGGAAAAACAAGTTTATGTGGGAAATAAATATAATGTGGAAGCTTCTATAATGGAAATGGACATAATATCTAGATGTCAATTTTATTTATCCTTCATTGAAGATAAAACATATATGTATACCATGGCCGTTAAGAAACAAATAATTCAGATTTCCCCATTGTTTCAGATTTCAACTAGATAACACACACACAAAGGCTTTTTTATATTAATGTTTCAAAGTGGGTTAGAGTATTGAATTCGGACTCAACCTTCAATTTTCCGCTTTTTGACATTGGCAATTGAAATTATCTGATTTGCTATAACTAGTCAAGTTTCAAAAACCATCTAGAAAAGATGTGTTAGCACTAATGATGGTTAATTAAGTAAAAGACGTCAGTGAATATGCTCTTAATTAGAGTTTGACTTGGATAAATCCTAACCCTCAATGAACACAAACATTGGACTCAACTCGAATTCACCAAGTTAGGAATTTGAGTTTGAATTGGACTTGAGTTAGCATGTATGATTAGTATCCGAAGAGAAATATTAGACTATTAGTACTAAACGATATCTCGACAAAAAATAAGAAAAGAAAACAAAAAATGACAATTTCGGTTCGATACATCCATTTTTACGATTTTGATCATCAATTATATTCGATTCCAGTCGTTATATTATATATTTTCAAATGTTGACAAACCAAATATTCCACTCGCCTATATATGTTAACAAAATGTCCGTATTTTGTGGATAATATACATAAAAGCGTTTCGTCTCCAAAACATGTGACTTAATAAAAAGCAAAACATTTTCTTATCTAAGGAATTCTTTAATGTTTTATGTTAGCTTCTTTTGTTGACAATGAAACAAACGTGCGGTGTCTTTCATGATACTATAATTAATAGACATGCGTAGGTTTTGAAACCTATGTTTCACAATAAAGAAACAAATGTAAGCCAACAAGTTTCAGTTGCTTTGATTTTAATAACTCTTAGCTTTAATCGTCTCGCGACTTTTTTCTTTTCTTTTTTTTTTTATAAACTTACTATTAATTTATGCTTCGAAGTTCAGGGAATGGGACAGTCGTGGTTAAAAGTGAGTTTCTAGAATAATTTAAAATTTGTACATTTTGAAGAGGGCAATTAAATATTTAAGTGGTGTAAATGACTTATAAAATATGGATTAATTGAGAAAGCAATTGCAATCATGAATCATCTCAACAGTGTTTTGTAGGGGCTTTTGCCAACCCATTGCCTCTCGTGTAATAAAGCGGTTTTAAGTTGTTGAGTTCATACTTGACATTTTAGCTAATTAATTCTATGTATATGTTAGAGCAGATATTCTGCAAGCCAAACTTGTGATTGAGGCTTTATCGACTCATGTGAAATAAACTATCTTTATTTCAATATAATTTACATTTAATTACATTCTTAAAATGTTTTATTTGGTTATCCATGCAAGTTGTATAGATAAAGATTTTGAATATATGAATCATTTGTTATAGTATATTCTAAATTATGTTCCTAGTCATTAGGCCACCTAAAGAAGGATAAATGTTGCTCGAGTTCGAGACTAGTATCTGTAGTGTTGTGTACGATATTGGACGGTTGGGACATAGAGGTGTTCAAACATACAGATAGATGATCCTACGATGAGATCATTGAACTTTCCAAGTGATTATTATTTTACCGAGTGAATTAAGTCCATATCGAGTGGATTAAGTCCGTGGTTATAGTTGTACTTGATTTGTCCATATGACTTGACACATCACTAAAGCTTTACTCGCTAGCATTGCACTTTGACTCTTTTACAGATTCCATGAGACGATCACATGGTGAGATTGGAAGCCAGTACAATGTGGTTAGGGATTCACAGCTCATATATGTGCGTGGATATCCTATGTAATCTGAAAAGATAATAACACACCTAGTATCTGGCTAGAGTAGATATGTGCATTAGTGAAAAGGGTTTCACTAGTCACATATCGATGTTTTTATTTGATCTATGAGATGTTCACATAGTCATCGAATCATAAACACCCTCGATGCACAGATAATTATTGGTCCGATCGGTATATTTGAGATGAAGTGACCGTACTATACACTAACCATAATAAGTTGGTTCTTGTAGACACTATCAGATACCTACGGAATCAAGGAGTGATGCTACTAGAAGATCTTACCATGAATCAATGGGTCAAATCAGAAACGAGTTTTGACACTACTATTATCAAAGAGTTGATGCGTGATGTGAGACTAATAGGGTAAGGTCGAATAAAGGACACCGGTTGTCCTGAATCACATAGAATCATGAACTCATGACTAGCTGTATCTTTGAACCATTGAGGGTCTCACAAGTACTGGACTTCTTGCTCCATTGAGATAATAAAATTAAATGAGATGAATTTTGAGAATGAAAGTTTGATATGATCAAATACCGATCTTGTAAATAAGTTTGAGCATCTGAGAATCTCGAGAGTACGACTGCTATAACAGTGATGGAAGTGAACCTGACACAAATAGACACCTGTCATATTTAGGTTTAGTGGTCGAAAGTTTGAATTTATTTTAACGAGCTATTTAAACTCGCTGATAGGTGATGTTTGATCGTCGATTGGGAATGTGACCAACTACGATCATGGACGAGAAGTAGGTGCTGACGGGCTTGGACCTGGCCAGACCATCTAGCAATCAAATGAGGCTATGAACTTAATTATAAAAGAAGTTTTTAAACTACAATAAGTTGTTTGCACAATAATTAAAACATTCCCTTTCCTCCCTCAATTTAAAGTAGCCAAACACCCTCCTAGGGTTGCACAGCCGCCGCCGCCAACTCTCACCAACGGATAGCCTCCTCAATCGACGATTTCCTCTCCTTTGTTTTCTTTTCTTCTCTTAAAAAACTAGTTGATTCTATAGTACAATGAAACAAGTGAAATTCAAATCTAGTCGTGAACTTGATTGTAGAGGATCATGATGGAGCCAATTTGTGCTTAATCAACAGAATAGTCAAACCGTGGCCGAAGTGAAAAAGTTAAATTCGATAAACATCCTATACATGTTTAAATTCAATACGAGTGCTCATGTATTTGATTCAAATTTAAAATATTAAACTTCCGATATATATATATACCATATAACGAAGAAAAAAGAGCTGTCCACTTCTCAAACGGAGTGCTTAAGTTGTTTGAGTTGTATAATCATATTCATTTATAATTTTGGTATATATATATATATATGTTATGACGAAGAAAAAGAGCTGTCCACTTCTCAAACGTAGTGCTTAAGTTGTTTGAGTTGTATACTCATATTCATTTATAATTTTGGTAAAACGGTAAAAACTCGATCCGATTGTGCCATGTATATTGTTCAAAAGTTTTATGAACTTCATATATATATATATATATATATATATATATATAAATGATATTCTCTCTGATAAGTGAGGACATATATAACATCCCACCTACCCATTTGGCATCACCACAATTATATAACACACGCGGTTCTTTAAAGTTTAACAGTTCGTTAATCCACAATTCCAACAACAATTAATTTATTAAATTAAGGATCTATTGCAAATTACACTGTACTCCTACAGTGTTCTGCTAATCACTGTTGAATAATAAAGTTTATGTGTCAATTAAAAACAACTGTTTAAATGGTAATGAGTTTAGGTTTCACTACTACTACTTTTTTAGGATGGATATATCGCATAATATTTTTTTAGTTCGGCACTTGCCTTATCTTGTATTAAACTGTTGAAAAGTTGTGATGTGGATGCTACAAGAATGAACATTCACAAAAAAATTATTGATTAACTTCAAGAATGCCAACTATGTATATGTTAGATCTAAGTGTGCTAGAACCTTGAACTAAAAATTGTGTTCGCCTCCACCAAGATATTATCTCAATGCAACAAGATCAATGTTAGATCTCCTTAGAATACAACGATTTCATTTTGCTCATGATTTACAAAGTTCGAAGCTAGGATTCCTTGAACGTTTCTTGTATTTTGTCACAACAGGAGGTTAGAAAGAATAAGTATGAAAATGTTGTATTTGTTTATCACTTGTATCTATTTTCACTTGTATATCACTTGTATCTAAGAAAATGGCCATGATAAAAATTAAAGAAGTTTAATTCAGATAAAGAAACCGTTAAGGAATTATTGAATACCATTTAATAGGAATAAAGATGAAAAGGAAAATAGCTTTTGTTTATCGGATATAAAAGTTATTCTGGATAAAGGATGTTCCTGATAGGATCATCCAAATAAAGTAAAGATCATGATATCCGTTTACGGGAAAAAATTTTCTTCCAGATAAAAATGGTTCTTCTGGATGAAATAGTTTTGTTAGAGTTAATTTCATAAGTTTTGGTGAAGACAAATAAAAGAGATTAATCAGATCAGAAATGGATAAACCAGTTAGAGACAGAATATACTGCATGGCTTATAGAAACCAGATCATAACAGAGATAAGCTGGTTAAGGACAAACCAGCTCAGGGTATTCTTTATGCCGATTAAGGACAAACCAGCTCAGGGTATTTAGTTATGCCGGTTAAGGACAAACCAACTCAGGGTATTTAGTTATGTCGGTTGAGGACAAACCAGCTAAGGTAATTCGATCAAGCTGGTTAAGGTCAAACAGGTCCAGAGATGTTATTCAAGCTCGGAAGAATAGAAACAGATTGAAATTACATCAGTTCAGAAGAGAAGATAAAATAGTGGGTTTTAGAATAATTGAGAGAACAGCTCGGAGCGTAAAGTGGTATAACAGACCAGTTGTAAGACCAGTTTGAATAAACCAGCTCGAAGCAAGATTGTTCTACATACGTTATCTGGTTACAGAGGAAAGTGTACAAAGATTGTTATCTGGATCAGTACAGAACAAAGACAAGAGCATATCAGTTCAGAGCATATTGGATCTGACCAACATAAGAACCAGACTAGGAAAGCAGTTCAACGTACAGAAACCAGATCGGAAAACCAGCTAAGTAAGGATAACTTAGCTAAATGAATTTTAGAATGTTTAAAGGTTTCATACAGATTGATGTTATGCGTTTGACCTCTCTGCATTGATTTGTAGTCGTTGGAACCAATTTGAGCTAATTCTAGATATGCAGAGATTTGGTTTGAACTGAAGACGGCGCAGAGTATGCTAAAAATGGAAATGCATTTAATGAAGATGTACGTATATAGTACAAGAATTTAAGACGCCACATGAACTTTAATTTGGATACATTCGACGTGTCTACTGGTTACATTAACGTTGTATCCAAAGAGTATAAATAGAAGAGCAGATCAGCTATGAAGTGGTTACGAGTTACGAATCACAAGCTGCGAACTACAAATCACGAACACTATCAAGAGCAAAAACTGAGTCCTATTCTCTAAACCAGCTCACAGCTAGTGACACACGCACACAGATTTCTTATTCGATTCTTTGTGTCACACAAACATTTGTACACACACTCTGTAGTGTTGAGCCATCACTGTAAATCCTAAACAGAAAGTGTTGAGTGCTGGATTTGCACAACCAGCTTAGAGCTGTGTTCATTGTATTTCAAACCAGATCGCGTGTCTGTGTTCTTGGTTGAGTGCTAGGAGTTCTTGCAGCTGCTGACTGTCGGATCGGGTTTTTACAAGGATTTGTATAAATCAAATCTTCTAGTGGATATCCTTCCCATTGAGGAAGAAGGAGAGACGTAGGAGATTGAACTCCGAACTTCCAGAAACTGTTGAGTGCTGGATTTGCACAACCAGCTTAGAGCTGTGTTCATTTGTATTTCAAACCAGATCGCGTGTCTGTGTTCTTGGTTGAGTGCTAGGAGTTCTTGCAGCTGCTGACTGTCGGATCGGGTTTTTACAAGGATTTGTATAAATCAAATCTTCTAGTGGATATCCTTCCCATTGAGGAAGAAGGAGAGACGTAGGAGATTGAACTCCGAACTTCCAGAAACAAATCTCTCGACTCTATCGTTTACATTTACGCATTTAACTGTTCACTGTTGAATCGTGTTCTTTCCGCATAAAAAATTTTTATTACACGAGACAGCAACAATCACTGAGAACCCTCCAAGCTGATAACTCGGCTTAGAGGTTAGCTACGAGCTGTAAAATTTTTGAAATCAACTCTTCAATTAAAAAGTAGCAAAGGAGTTCATTCAGCCCCTCCTCTGAATTCCCGAGCTTGTTTTCCGATCATGTCAAGTGGTATCAGAGCTCGGATTCTCATTGTTGAACAACTTGTTTATTATTTTTGTTAAACATGTCGATTTCCCACAACAAGATTCCTATGTTTCCAAGGAGGAGTGGCAGCACAAGATGACGACATGTGGTTGTGATCAACTGACGGCCCCATCAAGATCATGAGACCAAACACAACAATAGCTATATCAGATGATGCGCGTCAATGTACAGAAAAGCCAAGGATAGAATGGAAATCCGGGGATAAGAAGAAAGCTAATCTGGATAACGTATCCAAGGACATCTTGTACAAGATGCTAGACAATAATATGTTTAGCAAAATCCAGACGCGCAATACAATGAAATAAAATTGGGAAAAGCTGACCCAGATCTGTGAGGGCAACGAAGCAACCAAAGAAAACAAGTTAACCACGGCCCTGCAGAAATTTGAGCTGATGAAATTGAAGCACGAGGAGACCATGACAGAATTTGATGAACGGTTCAGCTCACTGGTGATTGAGTTAACCAGATTGGGCAAATCTTGCAACAGGTGATGCGAGCACTGCCCAAGGAGTGGGACGTGAATACAATGGCCATGCGGGAGTCCAAGGACTTGAACAAGCTATAGCTTCACGATTGTTTTCTAACTTGAAGGCTTATGAATTTTAGCTAGAAACAAGAGCGAAGTTTGAACCCTCAACTTCCCAACCAACCAGAGCTCTTGCTGCTACAATTCCAGAACATAGTCCATGTTCTATAAGCAGCAGATCAGCAGAGGAGCTGAGCAACGATGCTACGTCCTTGTTCATTAAGAAAATTCAGGAAATTTATGCGGAAGCATAATCCTAAACCTTCCTATTTTGATTTTCCTAAAAAGTACTTTAACTATCATTCTGATGACAAGTGTTATAACTGTGATAGGCCTGGTCACTTCATGGCTGATTGCAGGAAGCCAAAGCTGGATGCAAAGAAGAAACCAGATCGCAACACCAACAAGGACAAGAATGAAAGAGAACTTATCTGAAGAGGAGAACGGAGAATACTATGGTTGCTGGAGAGAACAAGAGTGCATGGGCTGATTCAGATTCAGAGGAATCCTGCTCTGGAACATCCTCATACAGTGAAAGCGAGGATGAAGTACATTGTCTCATGGCTGATGACACTGATGAGGTATTCGATTTTTCCAATCTAGAATTCACTCGT
This sequence comes from Dorcoceras hygrometricum, assembly GCA_001598015.1. NCBI lineage: Eukaryota > Viridiplantae > Streptophyta > Magnoliopsida > Lamiales > Gesneriaceae > Dorcoceras > Dorcoceras hygrometricum. The sequence goes on from KV015650.1 coordinate 51,287, forward strand.
GAGGACCTTGTCACAACTCTTAATGACATGGTTCAAGAGTACAAGAAGCTTTCTCAATCATTCGAGGAAGTCAAATATGAAAGAGAGAGCTGTGCAACAAAAGCTGAGCTGGTTAGCTCAAGCGATATGCAAGCTGCTCTAAGTAAGCTTGAAACTGAGAATGAGATGTTGAAAAGAAGGTAACAGGAGATGCTCTATGAGAATCAGCGATTAGCTGGTATAATAAGCTCCTGGACCAGGTCTTCTGCTTTCCTGGATAAACTGCATGGAGCCATGGAGCCATGAGGTGACAAATCTGGTTTAGGCTATGATGGCAATGATAGCAGTACAGCAGAAACCAACAGTACCCCACAACTGGCTAGAAGAAAACTTCAAACAATGAATTTTGTAAAATCAAGCATGGGACAGTACATAGAGGCACAATCTGTTGAAAAAATATGGCAGCTACTCCAATCTGGCAAGGAAGATTTTGCGGGCTGGGGTATACTGCTCCTGAGAAGTTTCGGGAAAGTTGGCTAAAGGAAAAAGTTGAACAGATGAGGGGTAAACCCAAATCTGGTGGTAGAAAGCAAAAGCCAAGTTTCTCACGCTTCTACGAAGGACAGGCAGTACAGGCCTAGATACAAGGAGTCCAGATCTCATGGCACAAATACTGCTCATCAAACTCAATCCAGATCAAAGAACACACACGGACCACACTCATATTTTGATCGCTCACTGGTAAAATGGTGAATATTATCCAAGTGTGGGTTCCAAAAGGATTAATCAAGTATGGACCCAAATAAATCAAAGGGTAGCAAAATTGTTTTATTTGTGATTGCAGGAACAGCAGGTGTCAAAGCTGGAGCAATAAACATGCTATCTAGACAGCAGATGTGCAACGCACATGACTAGAGATGCCACGCTGCTAACAGATATCAAGCAATGCAATGGACCCAAGATTGGTGACAATTCAAACGGTAACACCGTGGGTAAGGGTAAGCTTACCCATGGTAATTTTACTGTCAACAACGTTCTCCTTGTTGAGAACTTGTGCTACAATTGATCAGTATCAGTCAGTTGTGTGTGTTAGAGTAGATGTCCAACTAGCCAACTTGTGGCGTGTGGGTTTTATAGACTCTTGTGTATAACGATATTTATTTATGAAATACGCAATTCATATATGGCATTCTTTATTTTCATTATGTTATAATGTTAACAATTGTGTTGGATAAAGACCTAGAATGCACTATAGTGTACGTTAGATGTGATAGTGGATATGATGGCTATCATGAAACACATCTAATAGTCACTGTGTATTCTGAACTTGTTCCTAGTCGATTGGACCGTCAAAATGAGGATAAGGCCGCCCGAGCTTGAGACTAGCATCTGCGATGTGAAGTACCATGTTTCATTGGTAGGGAACATTGTGATGTTCTGAGAATGCAGATGGATAGTGACCTGGTGATCTATCGAACTATCCTTGTTCGGACTTTTCAAGTGGTTACCATTTGTCGAGTGGATAAGTCCGAGGTCTTGGTTGTACTGATTAGTCCTCACTACTCAAAACATCATTGAGACTCTACATGATAGGCGCCTCACTTTGACCCGTTTACCGACTCACTTGGGGTCATTAGGTGGCGGGATTGGGTGAGGTCCCGATGCATGTAGTAGTCAATGCTTCGTTGTCGAGGATTCACCGCTCGCTTTCATGCGTGGATATCCTATGCTATCTGAGGAGATAATAGTGTATAAATCTCTGGCCAGAGTACTGGATGTGTTTTAGGTAAATGGGTTTACCTAGTAACACTCGCGATGTCACTATTTAATCTCCAAGATGTATGCATAGTTATCGGATCTCTAGGGACTCTCGATTTACCAACGGTCGTTGATCTGATCGGGATATATGTTGAAAGGACCGTACTGTACGCTAACCATGACCAACTGGTTCTTGCAGGCACTATCAGTGATACCTAGGGGGTCATGGCGCGATGTTGCTAGGCGCTTTACCATGATCCGTTTGGCAAGTCCGAGATTGTGATTTCGGAGTCACAATGGTTGTGGGCCCACGGCTAGCTGTATCCCTGAACCATTGAGGGTCACACAAGTACTGGATTCACGATTCCCGCACGGAAACTGAGCTCAATGTGTTGAGCATAGGAGGAGGATTTTAGGGAGTGCGACTTCCTAAAAGTCAACAGGGGTCAAATTGCGATTTCCCAAAGTTGAGGGGCTAAACTGTAATTTTGG
>KV015650.1:60021-74666 GCA_001598015.1 Dorcoceras hygrometricum
ATGGGCAAGTCCGAAATTGTGATTTCGGAGTCACAATGGTTGTGGGCCCACGGCTAGCTGTATCCCTGAACCATTGAGGGTCACACAAGTACTGGATTCATGATTCCCGCACGGAAACTGAGCTCAATGTGTTGAGCATAGGAGGAGGATTTTAGGGAGTGCGACTTCCTAAAAGTCAACAAGGGTCAAATTGCGATTTCCCAAAGTTGAGGGGCTAAACTGTAATTTTGGAATAGGTTGTCTGAAAAATTGTTTTCGCATCATAATATTCAGTTTTTGAAACTGAGTCGATTGGTCCGATCTGATCGTCGATCGGGATTATTATGAAATCACGGTGATTTAAATGAACCGAATGTTCATATGGACATGGGCTTGACCCAAGTCCATTGGGCCGGTTCAAGCCCATGTTTGATTTAAATACTAGACTTGGTATAGGGCTAGATCACAACATATCACACACCAAACCCTAGCCTTCATCTTGAGCATCACCCCTCCCTCTCCCACACGACCCATCGGCCGCCGCCCCCTTGCGCCGCCGCCGTGATCGGACTTGTTCCGATCGTCGTGCTGAGGAGATTCCGTTCGTGCCAAATTCGTCAGGCCTTCTAGTGCAGGCCGACGAAGGAGTCGTGTTTCCGGTCGTGGACCTGATTAAGGAGGGTCTACCGCCGCCTACCTTGAAGAGCCAGATTCCCTGTGAATTTGGTTGGAGCCAGGCGCCTAGACGCCAGCAAGGTGACACTCTATAAAACATCCTATGCATGTTTTATGATTTGATTTGATGTATTGAACGTTTTTCAGGGCAATTTTTAAACTTCCGCTGCGCCCCCGGGAAACGGGATCCGGATCCACCATTGTCGCCAACAGTGTGATAGTAACTATTTAGTTAAATTTCAAAATCACACGTGCACTATTCTAAATCCGGAAGGTCTGACCGTACTGTTAGCTATCGATCTGAGAATACCTACAAAATAGACTGGTCAGATCAGCCTCACTCAACTTGCCTAGTAGCTGGCTTTTCCAAGAGTTGGCTATGGCATCAGCGGATGAATCATCTGAATTTCAAAACATTACCAATCTGGGTAAGCATGAGCTAGTTGATGGCTTGCCCAAGATAAAATTTTTAAAACGAGAAGGTTTACTCTACTTGTCAGCTGGGAAAGCATTTGAAATCCACTTTCAAAATTAGAGGCAGTAATAAAACTTCTCATAAGATGGATCTTTTACATATGGATCTTTTTGGTCCCATACCCATAACCAGCTTAGGGGGAATGAAGTATACCCTTGTCGTAGTTGACGATTTTTCAAAATTTACTTGGATTTTGTTTTTAAAATCAAAATATCAAACTGCCGACCAGCTGATCAAGCTTTTAAAACATTTGAAAAATGAGCAATCTTTTAGTGTCAACCGGATAAGGAGTGACAGAGGAACATAGTTTTGTAACTTTAAAATTACCTCTTATCTGGATGACATTGGAATCAAACATGAATTGAGTGCCGCAAGAACACCTCAGCAAAACGGGTTAGCTGAACGTAGAAATTGAACTTTAAAAGAAGCTGCTAAACCTATGATTTCTGATTCCGGCATTTCAAATACATTTTGGGCTGAAGCAGTAAACACATCTTGCTATACTCAGAACAGATCAATGATAAATAAGTGACACGGTGTAACCCTTTATGAGATCTGGTATGGCAAAAAATCTGATATTTCGTATTTCAGGGTGTTTGGATGCAGATGTTTTATCCATATCAATGGTAAAACGTATTTAAAAGCTTTTGATGTCAAATTTGATGCAGGTATATGTCTGGGATATTCAGCCGTGAGCAGAGCTTATAGAGTGTTCAACAACAGAACGCTAACTGTCACATGGTGTTTGATGAAGCTAGCTTTAGATCAACATCAGCTTCAAAGCTAAAATATTTGTGCACTCGTCTGGAACCTACTAATCTGGAATGTCAAGCTGATGACCAACATGCACTGGACATGCCAATTATAAACACAGATATTCGAGATGTTGCACAAGCTGGTCCAGATCGCGATAAAGCTGGTGGAGAACATGCACAAGCTGATGGGCCAAACATAACAAGTGATAATCTAACAAGTTGAGTTCCAGATGATCCAGCAGCATGCAGGGGGAACAGAACGAAGTGTCAACCTCACATAGGCCAGGTCTTCGGTGGAATTAAAATCATCCACCTGAGATGGTCATAGGTAACCCTAATGCACCTATTAGGACACGAGGCCAGATGATAAGAGAATATTTTAATTCTGCATTCATTTCATATATTGAACCTAAGAAGTTAGAAGAGGCTTTAGTGGACCCGAGCTAGACAGAAGCAATGCAAGAAGAACTTAGCCAATTCGAACGAAGTAGAGTGTGACATCTAGTTCTTAGACCTGATGATCAAAATATTATAGGTACCAAATGTGTCTTTAGGAATAAACTCGATGAAAGTGGAAACGTAGTTCAAAACAAGGCTAGGTTAGTAGCTCAAGGTTATAGGTAAGAACAAGGCATAGATTTCGAAGAATCTTTTGCACCTGTAGCTAGACTAGAAGCAATTCGTATATTTCTTACATATGCCGCATATAAAAACTTTAAGGTTTATCATATGGATGTCAAAAGTTCATTCTTAAATGGCATTCTGAATGAGGAAGTGTATGTTCCACAACCTCCTGGCTTCGAAGATCATATCAGACCAGACTTTATGTATAAGCTTGATAAAGCCATGTATGGTCTGAAACAAGCTCCAGAGCTTGGTATGACATTGTCCAAATTTTTAGCAGATCATGATTTTGTTATCGGTTCTGTTGACAAGACACTGTTTAAATTTTTTAATAATGACCATGTCTTGTTAGTATAGATATTTTTTAATAATGACCATGTCTTGTTAGTATAGATATATGTTGATGACATTATTTTTGGCTCTAATAATTCTAAAGTTTGCCTTATGAAGGACAAATTCGAGATCATCATGATAGGGAGTTGACATTTTTCCTAGGATTACAAGTAAAGCAGCTTGAAGATGGAGTTTTCATCAATCAAGCGAAGTATACAAGGGAACTTCTCAAGAAGTTCGGGATGGAAAATTATTCATCAGCAGCTACTCCGATGAGTGCTTCCATCAAAATGGACAAATATGAAGCTGGATCTGCAATTGAGGTAACAATGTATCGTGGGATGATTGGATCTCTATTGTACCTAACCACAAGCAGATCGGACATTATGTTCTCGGTTTGTATGTGTGAAAGGTTCCAAGCTAATCCAAAATAGTCACACTACATTGACGTTAATCGTATTTGAAGTATTTAAAGGAGTGACTTCCGATCAAAATGGACAAAGTATGAAGCTGGATCTGCAATTGAGGTAACAATGTATCGTGGGATGATTGGATCTCTATTGTACCTAACCACAAGCAGATCGGACATTATGTTCTCGGTTTGTATGTGTGAAAGGTTCCAAGCTAATCCAAAATAGTCACACTACATTGACGTTAATCGTATTTGAAGTATTTAAAGGGCACGCTGAAAGTGGATCTTTGGTATCCCAAAGACTCAAGTTTCAATTTGATTGGATACAGTGATGCAGATTACGCAGGTTGTAAGATTGATCAACGTAGCACTAGTGGAACTTTTCAGTTCTTGGGTGATAGACTAATTTCGTGGTTTATCAAGAAACAGACATCAATTGCTACATGCACAGATGAGGCAGAGTACCTAGCAGTTGGGAGCTATTTGCACACAAATTATTTGGATCCTACAACAGCTCAGGGATTATGGCGTTAATGCAGCAGAGGAAACCATCTTCTGTGACAACACAAGTGCAATCGCGATCACTCAGAACCCTGTACTACATTCTAGGACCAAGCACATAGACATCAGACATCATTTTATTCGAGACCATGTGATAAAGAAGGACGTTCGGGTGGAGCATGTGCCAATAGATCAACAAGTAGTCGACATCTTTATCAAGCCTATACCGGACGCTAAGTTTTCTTATTTTAGAAACATTTTAGGTCTTCTTGATATGTATTGATTGTGTTATGCATGCATATGTTCAGGGGGAACAAAAGAATTCAAACTGATAATGGCAAAGTAAGATGTTTATCTCTGAGCTGGTAAGCTCCGTGCTTATCTGGTCCAGCTTAGAAACATACACAGTGTGATGTTATCACGGTGTTTGAGTTAATTTTTCTCGCGCTGGTATATGAAATCGAACGGATGAGATAAATTAGTCTTTTAAGATTAATTTTAAATCGGATGGTCATATCTCTAGAATTTCAAATGACTCTTTAATGTGATGATGAAACGTGTCCACTAAAAACCCTTCTCTTTCATCGTTCGTACATAAATAGTTTTCTTTACATTTTCAGTACGCTTTCAAAATTTTCGCGCACTCTAGCAATTTAGCAAGCAGTTTACAAGCATTTTCTTGCAATTTCTCGCAATTCCTTTGCTTCCTACCCCTTTAATATCCGAAATGGCTGCTTTTCTCTATCCGTCAATGCTATGCAGGTTGATTTCGCGTCCGTGCTCGCTATGGAGCACACTGGGATGGTACGAATGTTAAGTCCATGGAGGAGACAAGGCTTAAGGGATTTTTGGAGGTATCTAATTATGTGTTTGAGGTATGACTGAATTTTTTGCGAACACGAAAGTTATCACGGGGACAATTGTGAGTTTTGTCGCCAATCAGAAAATGATGGTTACAAAGGATATGTTTGCTGAGGCGTTTGGTTTGCCAACTGAGGGGACGATTAGCTTTCTTGATATTCCGACTCAGACAGTGGCGGAAATGTGAAGGAAGTTTTCTGGTACTGATGTGCCGTTCAGGACACCGAATAAGAAGAAGGAAATGAAGATGGAGTACAGATTGCTGCATGATATTGTTGCAAAGGCACTGTATGCCAAAGATGGTTCCTTTGACGTGGTTACCAGTGAAAAATAAGACTTGATGGTGGCCATAAGTGCTGGCTTGAAGGTAAATTGGGCACAGGTTTTGTTCCAGCTTTTGATTGATATGGTGCACAGCCCTAGCCGAGAGTCACAAGGCTTTGCTGTGCAATTGAGTGTTCTGCTACTGAATCTGGTGAACGCAGACCTTGGAGAGTCTATGAAATTGCACCAACTCAAGGTGTTGAATAGCAAGTCTGTTCACACATATATGAAAAAGAATCTGGGTGTTGGTCCTGCTGGTGAGACCAGCAAGGTATCGGGTGCGACAGCAAGTGCACAACAATCCACTGCCGATAGTCTTCCGTCTCTCACTACCAAGGCTGAGAAGGAGGTTGGTGAGACAACAAAGCCAGAGAAGGCAGCTGTTAAGAAGACGAAGAAGAAGAAGAAAGAAAATGTTGTTCCAGTGGTGAAGCAATAGAAAGTGGGTGTGAAAAAGCCAGTGGAGGCTAGGAGCCAAGATGCTCATGCGACATCCACGTCTGGGACCAGCTCAGACGGGATTCGTGCCCGTTGGCTAAGCTGAAGAAAAGTGGCGCTGCACCCAAGCACAAACTAATTGTGGATCCATCAGATTTGGAATCAACTGTGTCTGTTCCGCCAGTGCTGATCACGAAAAGGCACATGACAAAGAGAACCAAAAAGGTGAAGTCTACTGCTGGTAACCAGGCTGTATCCAAACACGATCCGATTTCGGATATTCCAGCTGAGGCTGAGGCTGTATCCACCACTGCTAATCCCAAAGACAATATGGAGACAACTCCAGAAGTGGAGAGACATGCTGATGATGCTTCCACTGCTGCTGATCAGGAAGAACATGTGGAGTGTAGTAACAAAACAGAGACAGAGACTGTTACCAATGAGGGTACTATTGTAGTCAGGTCTGGACCTGAGCAACCAGCTTAGCAGCCCATGACTTCTACTGGCAAGGGTATCTTTTCTCCTGTGGAATCAGAGAGATCAACTGGGCAACACATTTTCTATCCAAAATAGACCCAGCCGCAAAGGGCAAAGATATTTGGATGCTTTTGCCAATCTGAACTCAGTGGAGGAGCACTGTATGTTGGTGCTCAAATCAACGTGGAAAGATGTATCTTGGCAGAATGTCTGACTTTGACAAGTGGGTACACTTCCGCACTATGGTAAGGCTAAATAATGTTACGTCAATGACGCCCATTGACAGTTTGGCCAAAATCTAAGATCAATTTTTGTTTTGGGCTGAGACCGAACTGGTATCTGAACTGTTTGAGCGAAGGACGCTGGGGCTATACAAGCTGTATGAGATGGAGATTCAGAAGAGAGTAGATGAGCATCGTGCTAACTTTAATCCAGTTGAGCCGTCTGTTAATTATGATTACATGTGTATCCGGTTTCTAAGCCATGATCTTAAGGAAATCGTGAAGCAGCACAGGGCTCTGTGAAGTCTACCTGGTCTACCTTTTCTGGCTCCGGAAGCCTCGATTGCATGAGATGCTTCAAATGTGGATCTTTCACAGATTACCTGGACTGAGGCACATCAATTGCTGTTAATAGAAGACACTCCAGCACAACAGGAGAAGCCAAAGATTGTTGCCATTGAGTTTTCAACTCAAGCAGAACAGGCACAAATGGCAGCAAAGCAACCAACTCAGTAGGAAGGGCAGGTAGAAGAGATTGTTAGGACAGTTGAGAATGTGGAAGAGACTGAAGCCATGAATTCTCAAGAGCATCAGGCTGAAGGGAACGAGCAACAGGCTCAAGCGGAGGAGCGTCAGGCTCAGGGCGGTGAGCACCAGGCTCATAGAGAACCAGATCCGGAAACAGAGTAGGAGGATGAGCGATGGGCTCAAACTAGTTCATCCCATTCAAGTCCAAGTGATTAACATTTTTCTGTACAATTTTCCGCTTCAAGTGTAAAATAATGAGGACCGTCAGGGTCCCAGTCCCTCCGGTTTTTAGATGGTTGTATATACTGCGCAACATCAGGAGAATAACAGCGAACATAAAGCAGAAGACTTTACCCAAGCTGGTCCGCAACGAATCATTGTTTCCCAACACCAGGCCGATACTGCTAAGGAGCTCGTATCTCTGAAGGATACTGTATCTTCCCTAGGCTTACAGGTCGGACGGATAAAGGATGATACATACGTGACAAAGCACACTACTTTGCAGTTCCAGTTACAGCTCGACAACAAGATAGACGGGCTGAAGACTAATCTGATTCGTCACTTTGCAGATAGTCAACAACACATTGTGGATGAAATTGCATTAATGAAATCATAGGTTGCTGAAATGGTTGGTTGTCTGAAAGAGCTTCGTGATCCAAAAAGGGGGAAGGGACGAGCAGTAAAAATAGAAGGTTGCTGTGACCTAGGACGGGTTTAGTTTGTCTTGTTGAACAGATGACTCTTGTATAAGTGTTTAATAGTTCATATAATCTTCTTTTTCCGCACAAGTTTTGTCATCACCAAAAGGGAAAAATTGTTAGAGTTAATTTCATAAGTTTTTGTGAAGACAAATAAAAGAGATTAATAAGCTCAGAAATGTATAAACCAGTTAGAGACAGAATATACTGTGTGGCTTATAGAAACCAGATCAGAAAAGAGCTAAGCTGGTTAAGGACAAACCAGCTCAGGGTATTTAGTTATTCCGATTAAGGACAAACCAGCTCAGGGTATTTAGTTATGACAGTTGAGGACAAACCAGCTAAGGTAATTCGGTCAAGCTGGTTAAGGTCAAACAGGTCCAGAGATCTTATTCAAGCTCGGAATAATAGAAACAGATTGAAATTACATAAGTTCAGAAGAGCAGATAAAATAGTGGGTTTTGGAATAATTGAGAGAACAGCTCGGAGTGTAAAGTGGTATAACAGACCAGTTGGAAGACCAGTTTGAATAAAGCAGCTCGAATCAAGATTGTTCTACATATGTTATCTGGTTAAAGAGGAAAGTGTACAAAGATTGTTATCTGGATCAGTACAGAACAAAGACAAGAGCATATCAGTTCAGAGCATATTGGATCTGACCAACATAAGACCAGACTAGGAAAGCAGTTCAACATACAGAAACCAGATCGAGAAACCAGCTAAGTAAGGATAACTTAGCTAAATGAATTTCAGAATGTTTCGAGGTTTCGTATAGATTGATGTGATGCGTTTGACCTCTATGCATTGATTTGTAGTCGTTGGAACCACTTTGAGCTAATTCCAGATATGCAGAGATTTGTTTTGAACTGAAGACGGCGAAGAGTAGGCTAAAAAGGGAAATACATTTAATGAAGATGTACGTATATAGTGCAAGCATTTAAAACGCCGCATTTCAATTTGGATACATTCGACGTTTCTACTGGTAACATTTATTTCCGTTGAATCCAAAGAGTATAAATAGAATAGCAGATCAGCTGTGAAGTGGTTATGAGTTACGAATCACAAGCTGCGAAATACAAATCACGAACACTATCAAGAGCGAAAACAGAGTCCTATTCTCTAAACTAGCTCATATCTAGTCACACACGCACACTGATTGCTTATTCGATTCTTTGTGTCACACAAACATTTGTACACACACTTTGTAGTGTTTAGCCATCACTGTAAATCATAAACAGAGAGTGTTGAGTGCTGGATTTGCACAACCAGCTTAGAGCTATGTTCATTGTATTTCGAACCAGATCGTGTGTCTGTGTTCTTGGTTGAGTGCTAGGAGTTCTTGCAGCTGCTGGCTGTCGGATCGGGTTTGTACAAGGAGTTGTATAAATCAAATCTTCTAGTGGATATCCTTCCCATTGAGGAAGAAGGGGAGACGTAGGAGATTGAACTCCAAACTTCCAGAAACAAATCTCTCGACTCTATCGTTTACATTTACGCATTTAACTGTTCACTGTTGAATCGTGTTCTTTCCGCACAAAACATTTTTATTACACGAGACAACAACAATCATTGAGAACCTCCAAGCTGGTAACTCGACTTAGAGGTTAGCTACGAGCTGTAAAATTTTTGTAATTAAATTTTCAATTAAAAAGTAGCAAAGGAGTTCATTCACCCCCCTCCGAACTCCCGATCTTATTTTCCGATCCTATCAAGTTTTTTGAATGAAAATGGTTCTTTCGGATGTAAAAGTTTTTCCTCATACTATAACAAGTTCGCCACTTGTACGATGATCACTGGATAAAGTAAATATTTTATTTGAGATATAAAATATATGTGAAATGACTAAAAAACCCCCACATATTAAAAGGAATTGATAAATGTTTCTGTTGTGACGATGAAGGTGAAATGCACAAGTGATTGTGCCTTCGAGAATATGAACGATCACATAAGGTGAGTAGTGTTAATTCATGGAAATTTGGTGATATTTGATTTCTTAGAACCTGGCTTCCTTATGTGAGCAAAGTGACTTACGTACCCCTATACGGAATTGTTCTTTGTGGTTGGGCATGTTTTGGCCTTGTGCCATTTCTTGTCTTCAGGAGTTCTCTAGAGAATATGTCTAAGTTCTCATAAGATGTGGCCTCACTCACCACTCATATAGGTTATGCATCCATCACGTGCACTACAGTTAAACACATCACCCCACATAGGGCTATGGACTCATTAAGAGTATAAAACTCAACCTCAAATCAATGTATTTATGCATTGTTCTACACCATAGGGATGAAACACATATGAATTGAACATGGTTTACACTACATGACATGTGACTTGTTATCAGCCATATCAATCTATTTCAGTGTGTCTGCCTCTCCCATAAGTTAAGTTCCTACCACTGTGAACTTCCGACATAGACATTAGTCCCATCCCCCTCGATCTATCATTCACGAGACTCGATCTGGTTTGTCTAATTTAGCCATATAGATCTTGTTCTTAGACTTGGCTATGGTTTCTTAGCTATCACAATGCATGGACACAGATGGTACAAGTCTTGTCCATAGAGGAAAGTCTGCCAATAAGTCGCAAAACCATTTAGGCTTCGAGTCTACCTTCCAATGAAATGAATTCAGATTCCATGGTGGACCATGCAGTACAAGTTTTCTTGGATGATTTCCAAGATAAATTGCACCTCCTCCAAGAATAAATGCATATCCGCTTATTGATTTTGTTTCATTACTGTCAGGTGTTCAATTAGCATTAGAATATCCTTCCAAAATAGCAGGATAACCACAATAAAAAAAACCAACATTAATAGGGCGGGCCACGTAAATATCTAAGGACTCTATGAAGTATATTCAGTTTATCCTTATTAGGATTATGAGTGTATCTACTCAATCTATTCACAACACAGCGAAAATTGTTAAAATAGTCCGGTAACTTTACCATTATTTGATTTAGGTCCAATATTTTGTCCACATTTGATTTACATCCAATGATTTTATATTTATCAGGCATTTGGTCCGATTTCAACATGATCACAATTTAATTGCTGAAGTGGGTTTTTTTTTATTGAAGTGGAATTTTTGTTGCTGAAGTGGATCAAATAAACAAATTATAACACACACATCATCTTATTACACACACATTCACCTCGTTCAGAGGGAAAATTTTAACCCTTTCCTCCACATCATATCAATTAATCAACCAAAGAGTGTAGAAGAAAAGCTAACACAAGAAAAGCTAGAGAAAAGGTTCAGAACAATTCAGATATTGGTAGATCAGATCAGCTTTGAACAGTTCAAATTAGAACAGATGAGATCAGCTCAGAGTAAATCATATCAGAGCAATATGAGATCGGCTCATAAAAGATTATATTAGAGCAAGAGCTGTTCAGTTGAGAACGGTTAAGATCAGATGAGAGCAAGAACAATCAGTTAAGAAGAACAGATCCACACAGATGAGAACAATAGTTCAATAACATATCAGATTGGAGCTTTGCGATAGATCAATTCATATAAGAAGAGCTGGTTAGAGCCTATTGATGAGAACAGATCAGAACATAGTTCGAATGAGATCAGTACAAGCTACAATTCAGAAGCGGAAAAATATGCAATATACTCTCTGAAATCGAAATTAAAAATAGTTTAGACTAGTCTAAAGGAATGTATGAATCAAAGTTGTAAAGAGATACTCAGAAATTTTTTTATGGAAGTTTGAAGCAATCGCTTCTACGAATCCCCTTTTTCCAAACTGTATAGTTAAGGGTACAGATCAGGTTAGAGCTTCGAATCAGATCAGCTCAGATAAGAAGAGAAGAAAAGAGCTTATTGATGAGAACATATCAGAACGGAGTTTGAATCAGATCAGCACAAAGAGCTTATTGATGGGAACATATCAGAAGAGGATTTGCACGTGCTGATATATGGATCAAATCCTTCTAGAGAAGCATTCCAGTTTGGAATAAGGGGAGACGTAGAGCGGTGACATCGAACTTTCGTAAATAAATCTTTGAGTATTTATGTACAACTTTGATTCATACATGCCTTTAAACTGGTCTAAAATGTTTTTAATTTCAATTTTCAGAGAGTATTTTGGGTATTTTTCTGCTCCTAAACTGGTAGCCTATGCTGATCTGATCTGAACTCCCTTCCAATCTGTTCTCATCAATAGGTTCTAACATTCTCTTCTTATCTGGACTGATCTATTGCGAAATTCCAATATCGTGTGTTCACTGAACTACTGTTCTCATCTTTTCCGATCTGTTCTTCTTAGCTGATTGCTCTTGCTCTCATCTGATCTGAATCGTTCTCAACTGAATTGCTCTTGCTCTCATCTGATCGGAATCGTTCTCAACTGAATTTGTATTTCTCTGATATGATCGTATCTAAACTGATCTCATTTGTTTGCTCTTGATCTGATATGATCTGATTTACTCTGAGCTGATCTCACCTGTATTAATCTGAACTATTCAAAGCTGATCTGATATACCAATATCTGAAATGTTCGAAACCTTTTTCGTAAATTTTCTTGTGTTAGATTTTCTTTTGTGGTCCTTGGTTGATTAATGGATGTGACCAAACGAGTTGATTGTGTGTGCAATAAGTTGATGTGTGTGTTATAAGTTGTTCCTTTGATCCACTTCAACAACAAAAATACCACTTCAATAAAAAAGTTTCCACTTCAACAATTAAAGCGTGTTTGAGTTGAAATCAGACCAAATGCCTCAAAAATGTAAAATCATTGGATGTAAATCAAATGTAGACAAGATATCTGACTGAAATCAAATAATAGTAAAGTCACAGAATATTTTAACAATCTTCCCCACAACATATGCAATGTCTGGTCTTGTGCAATTCTTGAAATACATGAGTCTTACCAATGATTTGTGCATATTCATTTTGATGAACACTATCACCCAAATTCTTTCTCGGAAATGGGTGACAACTGATTTTGAATCAAATAACTTATAACTTTTGAGTAAATATTCAGTAACATGTTCTTGTGAAATGTATAATCAATTCACACACTTGGTTAACTTTAAACCAAGGATTACATTAGCCTCTCCAATGTGTTTTATGCCAAAGAGAACATAGAAATCTGTTGGATTTGGAAACAAATCACTTATAATTTTGATGAACACAAAACTTGCTGTTATGTTTCTAACGAGTTTACTTGAGTGCGTAGATTAAGATGGAAACATAGCAGAGCAGAATAGAGCTTAGATCAGATCATCTTAGTTCAGAAGATCTGATATCAGTTGAGAAGAATAGTTAAAAAAAGATAAGATCAGATCATCTCGGAATAGTATATAGATCAGTAGAGCAAACCATCTAAGAACATATTAGATTATAAGTGCAGATCAGCTAAGAAAAGTAGATACAACAGCTTAGAGCAGAACAAATCAGAACATATGAGATCAGTTTAGAGAAATAATCAGATAAGATCAGATCAGATCACAAAATAGAATAGAGCAAGATAGAAGAACTGTTTAGATCAGATCAGAACATAAGTTTAGTCAGGTTGGAGCTTTGTATTAGATCAGTTAATAGAGAGAAGGGCAAATCCTTGTATCAGTTCATAACAGAGCCTACTGAATAAAACAGATCAGAATGGAGTTTAAATCAGATTAGCACATGTGTTAGGATCGAAAACACAAGGTACATAGTTTAGAAGGGGGATTGAATAAACTATTTGGAAACTTTTATGCTTTAAAATATTTTTCAGATAAGTTGCATTAACAATTGAAGCTGCAACTCAATCTAATATGTTCTCTTGAGAAATATAAGATATATGCGGAAAGTTCTCAATCGAACTATATATGCAAATGTATGCTGAAATTTAAATCAGATTGCAAGAAGATATTTTTTTCTGGAAGTTCTAAGAAACGCTTTCACGTCTCTCCTTCTTCCAATCAAAGAATAATTCCACTTGAAGATTTGAAAAGAATACAGAGTATCCAAATCCAGTTAGTTAGGTCGCACCCGAGCCGACTTCTAGTCTCACAAATTACACCAGCTCGCAAGCTGTGTTTATAGTAAATTTCTACAGCTTTTGTAAATATAGGAATGGATAACACAAAGCCTAAAGATTCAGCAACGAGCTGAATCTGGTTTAAGAGAAAAGATTTGAGTTTAATTGTTAAATTATATCTTGAGCTTGTGTACAACTGTGCCTGCATTGTGTGATCTTGCTATTATCAGTTTTTAATTGTTGAGCCCTAGGCTCATTAGTTTTCCTGATGTAAGTGAGGTAGCTCAGGGCAGGCGGGAGGTGCGAACTGAACCAGCTTGGGCGTGTGTGTGTTTTTCGAAGGCCAGCGTTTATGTGGTGTCGTCGCTGCTGTTGTTTTTGATCTTTTTGTAACTATATTAAGATGCATTACAACAATAGAGGGTTCATATAGAATTCAAAAGTTGTAATATCCGGTTTTGTAATCGAACGAAATTTTTGGTATTCCAAGATGGTTTTATCGTTGATCATATTTACTGCTCTATATTTTTAGTTTTGGAAGGAAATGCATCTACCATTTATTGTTTTTAGCCCTTTATTTTTTCTGCTTTAATATTTTTACTCCAAACTGTTGATTCCCTTGGGTCTGGGTGTCACAACTTGGTATCAGAGCATGGCCCTGAGATAAATACACAGTTACCAGTCTGGAGCAGTTCTTGCCGACCGTATCTCTTGATCTGTGAGTTTTTTGTTATGTTAGAGTCATTCTCTTTTGAGTTTTTGATGTTCTTTTGTGGTGGATTTTGGGCTATAGATCAAGATGTCAGGAAGAGGAAGGGGTAGACGAAGCAACCCTGTAGAAGAGCCCAGCCCAGACAGCAACGCTCGTGTTTTAGCTGGGATGACCCAACTTTTAGAACAGTTAGTAGTACAGACAGGCAGAGGTAATGGCCAATCTTCCAATAGGGGACCCAATCATGAAGATCCCTAGGAGAGGTTTCGTCGACAGAGACCAAAAGAGTTTAGTGGTACTGTTAGAACATGCATCGTTTATTTAAGGTTTTGTGTAAATCAAAAAGGGAGAGATTGATGGATCTGTTCTGACAGATCCTGATTAAGTTTTGAATTACACAAAACCTGTTATTGTGTTACTAACAATTCTACTTGAGTGTACAGATTTTAGGATCGAAGAAGATGATGAACAGTCGAAGAATCTGTCCAGCCGATGGTTCAAGTTAAAGTTCAGCAGTTGGTTTGGTGCATTCATTTAGACGGCAGCTGGATTAGCAATGGAGACGTCCAAAGTTAAGTCAGGTGTTCGAAATCAGGCGGAGGCCAAGTTGAACCAGTTGGAGCATAGTGAATCAGCTGGAACGATATGAACCAGCTGCAAGC
>KV015650.1:101837-118843 GCA_001598015.1 Dorcoceras hygrometricum
GTATGTCAGCAGCATACTTCGTCTTCTCAAAGCGCCGTTGCATTTCGTTGGACATCGATGCAATCACATAGCATCGAGTCTTAAGCTCGTCGTCCCACCATTGTTTAAGCGTAGTCAGCTCCTCAGGGCTGATATCGGCAGGGGCTTCCTTCGGAGGGCTCTTCTCTATCGTATAGAGAAGTTTCTCCGAAGACAACACAATGTTGAGGTTTCGAAGCCAGTCTTGGTAGTTCAGACCGTTGAACTTGTTGCTATCCAGTATAGCAGCGAGTGGGTTTTTGATCGAAGACATTATAAAGCAGTTTATACTGAAAATAAAAACATACATGCATCACTAACTATATATGAAAAACGCTAAGACATAAAACAAGGTCATTTTGTTCTATGAATTACCCTCCCACTATTTTAACGATTTCACCACCCTCTAATGAAATCGGGAAAGCAAGTTTTCTTAGTGGGTACACAGAGTCCAATCGAGCGATCATGGTCCCAAATAATATCAGCCAACCATGACCCCCAAAAGGTATAATTCAATTGCAACCGGTGCAACCTCCATGTATTTTACCTCACGTCCAGTAAGGGCCCAATAATATGACGCCGATTACTATCACGTGTCAAGATGACCCATCAATGTTGAGACGTGAAGGACGGTCCCCTTAACGTCTCCAATAATATGAGCCAACATTAAAGGGAGTTCCAACCGACTCACAACGAGTGTCAATGACGTGTACAGCTTTCCGGCATACATAACCCCCTCAATAATATGAGCCGGCCATGTATGCGGGTAGCATCGGCGTACACCCATTGTTGATCGAAGGTAGGGATAATTTAAATAGAATTAAATTCCCTTAGTTTATCGAATAAACTTTTAATATTGATATTAGTTTTAAATCGTATTTAAAACGAGGGATTTTATTTTTGAAAATTTGGTCTCATGCAATTTTAAATCACAATTTAAAACATGCGGATTCAACATATATCGAATATATAAATAAATCTTTGGGATGATCGATCGCGAGAGCTATGCGGTCCGTGGTTGCCAATCACGGACCTGGGTCCAGTCCCAGGTGAAATGCAATATGCAATGCAATCCTATTACAATTGATTCCGGTTTTACAGATCTTCGGTCTTCAATATCTTTGATCGTCATGTCCACCGTCTTCAATTGTCCTCCCACTAAATCTAGTAATTTACATTTAAATTGCCATGACATATTTGGGATACAAATTTGTAGGGGTGGGAACGGGCCACAAACAGACCCACTTTAAATGATATCAACAATATATATTTACAACCGAAATCGCAAAACCTATAGCATACACCTAACACATTGGGCACGGCTCTCGATCATCCCAAACATGCAATCAATCTAATTTAACTTGCATAAATTTAAATAATCAAATCAAATTTGATAATTCCTACAAAATCATATTTTAATTATAAAATCGCATTTTATAATAAAATCGCACTTTGTCGACAAAATCATATTTTAATCAACAAAATCATATTTAATTATAAAATCATATTTCATAAGCAAAATCACATTTTGTAATTTTAATTGCATCAAATTTGGGCTTAAAACAATTTTAGGCCCAAAATCTTAAAAATTTCAGAATCAATTTTGGTCCGACCAAAATCGGCCCAATATCGAATATTGGCCCGAAAACTTCGTGGGCTGCCCGGGACAGGCCCGAAAACCCAAGGAGACAAGACAGGTCGCAACATCGCCGCGAGAAACACAAGACGGCAGACGCACGGCGGCGGCCGCGGCCTGCATGACATGCGGCACAAGGCCGCTTGTCGCTGCCTCACGGCAGCGCGCATATCGTGCTGCATAACGTGCGGCGCAAGGCCGCACGTTGCTGCCTCAAAGGCAGCAAGCATCGCGCGGTGGTCGAGCGTTGCGCGACGATGCGCGCGCTCATGCGCTCGCGGCGGCGCCCGCGGCCGGTCTCCAAAAAATTTTTTTTTTTTCTGATCTTGAAATCTGAAATTCGATACAATTCAGGCATAAAATGTATTGAAGGATCCGAGCCTAAGCTCTGATACCACTGTTGGCGACAATGGCGGATCCGGATCCCGTTTCCTGGGGGCGGCGCCTATGTGATGGATGCTAGGGTTTGTGTGTTAAGTTATCACATGAAGCCCTAGACCAAGTCTAATTATAATTAAGTGATGGGCTTGAACCGGCCCAATGGACTTGGGTCAGGCCCAGGTCCATATGAACATTCGGTTCAATCCTGTCACTACGGCTTCATTATAATTCCGATCGACGATCAGATCGGACCGATTGACTCAGTTTCCAAAACTGAATATTATGATGCGAAAAACAATTTTCCAGATCATCTAGCCCAAAATAGCAGTTTAGCCCCTCAACTTTGGGAAATCGCAATTTGACCCCTGTTGACTTTTAGGAAGTCGCACTCCCTAAAATCCTCTTCCTATGCTCAACACGTTGAGCTCAGTTTCCGTGCGGGAATCATGAATCCAGTACTTGTGTGATCCTCAATGGTTCAGGGATACAGCTAGCCGTGGGCCCACAACCATTGTGGCTCCGAAATCACAATTTCGGACTTGCCCAACGGATCATGGTAAAGCGCCCAGCAACATCGCCCCATGATCCCCTAGGTATCACTGATAGTGCCTGCAAGAACCAGTTGGTCGTGGTTAGCGTACAGTACGGTCCTTTCAACACATATATCACGATCAGATCAACGACCATTGGTAAATCGAGAGTCGCTAGAGATCCGATAGCTATGCATACATCTTGGAGATCGAATAGTGACATCACGAGTGTTACTAGGCAAACCCATTTACCTAAAACACATCCAGTACTCTGGCCAGAGATTTATACACTATTGTCTCCTCAGATAACATAGGATATCCACGCATGAAAGCGAGCGGTGAATCCTCGACAACGAAGCATCGACTCCTACATGCATCGGGACCTCACCCAATCCCGCCGCCTAATGACCCCAAGTGAGTTGGCAAATGGGTCAAAGTGAGGCGCCTATCATGTAGAGTCTCAATGACGTTTCGAGTAGTGAGGACTAATCAGTACAACCAAGACCTCGGACTTATCCAATCGACAAATGGTAACCACTTGGAAAGTCCGAACGAGGGTAGTTCGATAGATCACCAGGTCAATATCCATCTGCATGCTCATAACATCACAATGTTCCCTACCAATGAAATATGGTACTTCACA
This sequence comes from Dorcoceras hygrometricum, assembly GCA_001598015.1. Taxonomy (NCBI): domain Eukaryota; kingdom Viridiplantae; phylum Streptophyta; class Magnoliopsida; order Lamiales; family Gesneriaceae; genus Dorcoceras; species Dorcoceras hygrometricum. Next base: position 105,046 of record KV015650.1, read on the forward strand.
TCGCAGATGCTAGTCTCAAGCTCGGGCGGCCTTATCCTCATTTTGACGGCCCAACGACTAGGAACGTATTCAGAATACACAGTGACTATTAGATGTGTTTCATGATAGCCATCATATCCACTATCACATCTAACATACACTATGGTGCATTCTAGGTCTTTATCCAACACAATTGTTAACATCATATAACATAATGAAAATAAAGAATGCCATAAATAAATGCGTATTTCATAAATAAAGATTGTCATATACAAGAGTCTATAAAACCCACACGCCACAAGTTGGCTAGTTGGGCATCTACTCTAACACCAGATTCACAGGGAATTCTGGCTCTTGAATTGTAGGCGGCGGTAGATCGTCTAATCTGGTCCACGACCGGAAACACGATTCCTCCGTCAGTTTGTACTAGAAGATGTGACGGATTTTGGCCACGGACGGAATCTGCTCGAAAAGTTGATCGACAATCCGATCACACGACAAGCGGACGGCGGCGGTGCGGTGGTGGCGCGGCGATGGCGCGGTGGTGGCGCGGCGGTGGCGCGGCCGTGCGTGGGGTGGAGGAGAAGAGGGGGGGGGGGCGGCGGCTCTATGTGTGGTGGAGGCTAGGGTTTAATTGTGTAGTTTTTTTTATTAATGTAGCCCTAAGTCTATAATTAATAGACTTGTAATGGGCTTGTACCGGCCAATTGACTTGGGTCAAGCCCAGGTCCATATGAACATCCGGTTCAATTAAATCACTACGGTTTCATCATAACTCCGATCGACGATCAGATCGGACCGATCGACTCAGTTTCCAAAACTGAATATTATGATGCGAAAAACAATTTTTCAGATCACTTAGACCAAAATTACAGTTTAGCCCCTCAACTTTTAGGAAGTCGCACTCCCTAAAATCCTCCTCCTATGCTCAACACGTTGAGCTCAGTTTCCATGAGGGAATCATGAATCAAGTACTTGTGTGACCCCCAATGGTTCAGGGATACAGCTAGCCGTGGGCCCACAACCATTGTGACTCCGAAATCACAATTTCGGACTTGCCCATCGGATCATGGTAAAGCGCCTAGCAACATCGTCCCATGATCCCCTAGGTATCACTGATAGTGCCTGCAAGAACCAGTTGGTCGTGGTTAGCGTACAGTACGATCCTTTCAACACATATATCCAGATCAGATCAACGACCATTGGTAAATCGAGAGTCGCTAGAGATCCGATAACTATGCATACATCTTGGAGATCAAATAGTGACATCACGAGTGTAACTAGGTAAACCCATTTACCTAAAACACATCCAGTACTCTGGCCAGAGATTTATACACTATTATCTCCTCAGATAGCATAGGATATCCACGCATGAGAGCGAGCGGTGAATCCTCGACAACGAAGCATCGACTCCTACATGCATTGGGACCTCACCCAATCCCGCCGCCTAATGACCCCAAGTGAGTCGGCAAACGGGTCAAAATGATGCGTCTATCATGTAGAGTCTCAATGACGTTTCGAGTAGTGAGGACTAAACAGTACAACCAAGACCTCGGACTTATCCACTCGACAAATGGTAACCACTTGGAAAGTCCGAACGAGGGTAGTTCGATAGATCACCAGGTCACTATCCATCTGCATGCTCAGAACATCACAATGTTCCCTACCAATGAAACATGGTACTTCACATCGCAGATGCTAGTCTCAAGCTCGGGAGGTCTTATCCTCATTTTGACGGCCCAATCGACTAGGAACGTATTCAGAATGCACATTGACTATTAGATGTGTTTCATGATAGCCATCATATCCACTATCACATCTAAGATGCTAGTCTCAAGCTCGGGAGGTCTTATCCTCATTTTGACGGCCCAATCGACTAGGAACGTATTCAGAATGCACATTGACTATTAGATGTGTTTCATGATAGCCATCATATCCACTATCACATCTAACATACACTATGGCGCTTTCTAGGTCTTTATCCAACACAATTGTTAATATTATAATAATAATGAAAATAAATAATGCCATAAAGAAATGCGAATATCATATATAAAGATTGTTGTACACAAGAGTCAATAAAAACCCATACGCCACAAGTTGGCTAGTTGGGCATCTACTCTAACAACTTTGTTATCTTCACAGACGCATCCAAGCTCTCACCATCCAATCATCATTGATAGACCAGATTAGAGAAGGTCAACTGAGGGACGAACTGCTGTGGAAGTGGGTGGAGCAAGATGAAGAGAAATGAGGTAATCTCTACACCTCAGCTGGAGGAGTTGTTAGATATCAGGGCAGATTATGGGTTCCCAGTGTATATACCTTGAGAGCTGATCTGATGACCGAAGCTCATACAGCCCCATACTCAGTGCATCCAGGGAGTACAAAGATGTACAAAGATCTCCAGAAGTTGTACTATTGGCCAGGCATGAACCGTGACATTTCCAGATTTGTTTCAGAGTGCCTAACCTGCCAGTTGGTGAAAGCAGAGCATCAAAGGCCAGTTGGGATGCTGAAGCCTCTGCCTATACCAGAATGGAAGTGGGAAAGTATAGCAATGGATTTTGTAGTTGGTTTTCCCAGGACTGTCCAAGGATACAACTCAATTTGGGTTATAGTAGACAGATCAGCTCATTTCCTACCAGTCAAGACAACCTATGATGTGAGCAAATACACCGAGATGTAAGTGAAAGAAATAGTGAGGCTACATGATATTCCAGTTTCGATCGTATCCGATAGAGATCCAAAATTTGCGTTAGCTTTCTGGAAGAGTCTACACAGAGCTTTGGGTACTAAGCTGACTTTTAGCACGGCCTTTCACCCCCAAACCGATGGTCAATCTGAGAGGGTGATTCAAGTACTGGAAGATCTACTTAGAGCTTGTATTATAGATTTTTCAGAGAGCTGGGATTTAAAGCTATCGTTGGTAGAATTCACGTACAACAATAGCTTTCAAGCTTCAATCCAAATGGCCCCTTACGAAGCTCTCTATTGCAGGAAGTGCAGAACACCTCTTCATTGGGATGAGATAGGTGAGCGAGCTGGTTTGGGTCCAGATATTGTAGAGCAAATAGATGAAGCTATTAGAAAGGTTCGAGATCGATTGAGAACAACTCAAAGCAGGCAGAAGAGATATTCTGATAACAGACACCGCGAGCTGAGTTTTTAAGCTGGAGATCATGTGTTCTTGAAGGTAGCTTCAATGAAAGGAGTAATGAGATTTGGGCAGAAGGGTCAGCTGAGCCCAAGGTTCATTGGTCCTTGCGATATTTTGGATTAAGTAGGAACGCTGGATTATATATTAGCATTGCCCCCGCATCTGTATTCAGTGCACAAAGTGTTCCATGTATCAGCTTAGAGAAAATACGTCGTAGCCCATCGCATGTGTTGAGCTATGAACCAATCCAACTTGCACCTGACCTGAGCTACGGAGAAAGACCAGAGAGGATTCTTCATAGAGAGATTAGGAAATTGAGGAATTTTACCATCCCGATGGTAAAAGTGCGGTGGTCTAACCAATCAGAACGGGAAGCTACGTGGGAGACCAAAGCTAATATGCGTATCCTCTATCCAGAGCTGTTTGGTAAGTAAATTTCGAGGACGAAATTTCAGGTAGGAGGATAGAGTTGTAACGCCCCATAATCCATAGGACCACAATTGTTAGCCTTTTTCTTATTGAAGGGTTGTTTTGATATTTATGAGTGCAGCTCTCATCCGAGCTGGTTTTATAATGCCTAAGCTGATTTTTCTTTTCCAGCTTAGAATCACGGTCCAGAAGATTTCCGGAGGAATCACGCCCCAAGCACAACCCGAGCCAGTTTCTTGGTTTTCGAAAAATGCTTTGGATTGTGAGTTCATGATTTCAAAATTGTAGTAGTAAATTTCATTTTAAATATTATAGTAGGGGTTTTCAACAAAAATGTGTGGGTTGGTAAGAGCCCATACCTCTTCATTGTACTATTACCTACTACAAATCATGCTATTCGTACAAAATGATATTTTGAAGATATAGTGAACTCACTTCCACGAAAACAACTCCAACTATAAAAAATACTTAGCAGCTTACAGCTTGTGCTTGTGGTGTCGTTCAGCCGAAGATCCTCTGTTTTCAACCGTGAGTCGCAGTTAAGGCAAGTAAAGCTGATTTTTTGCTGCATTTGGAAAACATACTATGTTCTTCTGTTTACTGTTTTTTGCTTGCCAGATGTTTGAGTTCCAATTTAGTCTAAAGATTTGAGATAAGAAAGTTATGTGGTTCACAATAGCAGTTTTGTTTAAAGTTTCTGAGAAAACTTTCCAGTTTGTTTTTCCAGCAAGAACGAAGTTGCATTTCAAAAATACTGAGCTGTACATGTTCAAGTTTAAGTTGAGTCATGAGAAGCTTCTTGACTCCGGTGTGTTGTAGAGTTCTGGATATGACTCTGAATGGATAGGCGGTGCTGATCTGATCGGGATTTATGTTCCGGTTGGATAAGCTGAGCTGGTCTGTTTAGAGACTGTCTAAGCTGGTACAGTACACATCACCTAAGTTGGTCTCTACCCGTGCTGGCACAATAGTTTCTATTTGCTAAGATGGTTTTCTCCAAACTGGTACAATACCTTCATACTCTCTAAGATGATCTGGTCCATCGTTCCAGCCTGATCCATGTCGTTTGTTTCTAAGTTAAAAGTCACCTTTCAAAGCTAAATTTAAATTGTATACCCTTTTTCTTCCCGAGCTGGTTACCCAGTCGCGGGAGCTGGTCCAGCTTGCGTCCGTGCTGAACTATCTTTTCTCAAGTTCAGCTCTTCATTTCATTGAACCGCTTTCACAGATTAATACTAGTATCAGTATTCGATAATCCATTACCCCTTATTGAGATCATTGTTAACTTTTGACACCCTTTTCTTCAAGACTTTCCCCGAGCTGATTTTTGCTACCTCCAGCTCGCAGCCCAACTGTGCACTCAGTGAGGTTTTAAAGATAATTGAGTTTTTAAAGAAGTAAATCCACAAGTTTAAACGATCGGCCTCCGATCAAGAGCTAAGTGTAAAAGATATTTCATCAGTTTGAAGGAAGTGATTTTCAATTTTAAGGATTTATGGCATGGATGACCCACGGTCCCAGGAAAGGGAGAGAGTTATGGTTAACAAACTATAACCCCTTTCCACAGTTAAGTTGGTATTGATTTCCCCAGAGTCCTAAATTCAGATTAATCACAGTGCCTAGACCTACAGAGTACTTCACAGCCATAAGTCACATAGGAAATAAGAGCGATCTGGGTTGATGTCCCTATCTGGTTTTAAGAGAAAGATTTGAGTGTAAGCGTTAAATTATATCTTGAGCTTGTGTACAGTTGTGCCTGCATTATGTGATCTTGCTATTATCAGTTTTTACCCTAGGCTCATTAGTTTTCCTGATGCAGGAGAGGTAGCTCAGGGACAGGCGGGAGGTGCGAACTGAACCAACTTGGGTGTGTATGTGTTTGTCGAAGGATAGCGTTTCCGCGGTGTCATCTCTGTTGTTGTTTTTGATCTTTTTGTAACTGTATTAAGATCCATTACAACAACATAGGGTTCATATGGAATTCGAAAGTTGTAATATCCAGTTTTGTAATCGAACGAAATTTTTGGTATTCCAAGCTGTTTTTATCGTTGATCATATTTACTGCTCTATAGTTTGTGCTTCGGAAGGAAATACAGCTTCCATTTATTGTTTTTATCCATTTCTTTTTTCCGCTTCAATCTTTTTACTCCAATCCGTTGACTCCCTCGGGTCTGGGTGTCACACATATGCAGTCTGGACTCTAGGCGTCTCAGTTTGGATAGTGTGATAGGTCCCTGTAGCGCCCCAAAATCCATAGGACCACATATTTAACCCTTTTCTATTTCAAGGGCTTATTTGATATTGTGTATTTCAGCCTTAAGTTTATTTCTTTTGTTTTAACAGCTGATTTTCAGTTGTTGCTTTGAGACATGACGCGAAAGGTTTCCAGGCAGCTGTCGCCCGTGCATAAACACGAGCAGATTCAGATTTTGGTTTAAAATGCCCTCAGCTGGACAAAAATAGTTCTTTTAAAATGTTTTGGTAAAGTTTTCAAATTCAAAATAGTAGTAGGGAGTATTTGACAAATTCTTTTGAAAAGGACACGGGTTGGTAGGATCCCATGCCTACTCGAGTGTTAATACCTACTACAAGTCATATCCCGTATATGATTGTTTTCATAACAAGAGAGTTTCATCGTTGTCCAGAAATTTCTCTCTTTCTCTCTAAAAAACTTCAAAGTGCTCGTAGTGGTGCTTGTGGAGAACTCCTATTGAGACCTGCTGCTTCTGTGTTTCGCAGGTTTAAGGCAAGTAAAGACTGATTCTTTCTACGCCATTTTAAAGCATATATTGTTCTTCAGTGCATGATTGTTGCCTGTTTATGTTAAGATAAGTTTAAGCATGTTTTAGGAAATGCTTGGATGATCGGGTTCAAGTTTTGTTTCTGTTGCAAATTTTAAAGAGTGCTTCGATGAAGAAGATGAAAATGTTGTTTTAAAGCAATCGGGTTTAAGTAGTATGTTCATGAATGTTCTTCCTTCCGGTGGATGGTAACATCGGAACTTGACACTATGTAATCGGAGTTGCTAGTCGAATCAGAAGTTAAGTCTGGTTTGATAGGCAACGGCTGATAGCGCAGCCATCGTTTTGATGTTACAACACCAAGTTATAATCAGTAGTTCCCCTTTTCAGCAGTTACCTTTGTGTTAAGAGAATTCTAAGCGTTGCGTTCAGCCGTGAGTCGTTTTGCGTCTGAATTGGGTTAGTCCCTCATTGTGGTTCATCTTGCGGCTGAGTTGACCGTTGACCTCTGAACCACTACACTAAATACCTTACTACTGATTCACTTACGAAAATCCAGTTCAACAACTGATTTTCTTAGAACCAACAGCTGATTTTCTTAGAACCAACAGCTGATCTTCTTATCCAACGACTGATTCATTACCCAACGTCTGATTCTTACACTAACGACGTCGTTTCATTTAATACATCTGTTTCAATATTATCAAATATCCTTGCGTCTGTTTTATTATAACGATATTGTTTCCCTTAGCAAAAGCTGATTCCTTTTAACGATAAGTCCCAATAGTCGACCCCGATACTCGACAGAGTTTTAAAGAAGTTTTAAAGAAAGAATTTCAAAGCACTGTGAACCCGAACGATGATTTCAAAATCAAATTTCAACCAGCTATGAGTTTAAAGGAAGAACGTTTAAATTTAAGGATTTATGGCATAGATAACAGACGGTCACCATGGAGGGGTGAGAAGCTGTCCAGATGTCAGTTGCCCCTTCACCACGAGCCTAATGCTAAGGCTGATATCAGTAGTCACTTGATCAGGTGCACCACAGACCTAAGGAGAGCTTCTAAGCCATAAATTACAAGAAAATAAGAATGGGATCTGGGTCATCTTCCTCATTTCCAAGTTTAACGAAAGAAAGTTTATGAAAGCTGATGAATGACTTCCTTTAAACTGTTTGTTAAGTTACGATATGTTTAGATGTCTGCCTGCATTATGTGAAATCGTTATCTTCAGATTTTACTTGCTGAGCCCCTAGGCTCATTAGTTTTAAAATGGTGCAGGTGGGATAGAGCTGGGGCAGACGGGAGGCAGCGACTGAACCAGCTGTGGTGATTGTGTTTATCTACGGCCGATGTTTTTCCGCAGCAGCTATTGTTGTTTTGATCTTTTGTTAAGTCTTTCTTAGATCCATTACAACAATAGTGAATTCATATAGAATTGCGAAGTTGTAATATCGCATTTTGCACTTTTGTAACATCTGTTATTAAAGAAATTGTTTCAGCCGTTCTAGTATCTGGCGCCATATTATGTTGTGTTTGAATTTTGATTTAGTTATAAGAAATACAGCTTATAACAATTCCCACTCAGGACGTCACAACTTGGTATCAGAGCATGGTCCTGAGATAAACACACGCACTTCCAGTTGGAACAGGAGTTGTCAACCGTTTCTCCAGCGCTGTGAGTTTATTTTATGTTTCAGAGCATTTGTCTTTAACTTTGGCATGTTCTGATTATTGCACTGTGGTGGATTACGGGCTATAGATTGTAAGATGTCTGGACTAGGAAGAGGTAGAAGGGGTATTCCCTTAGAAGAAACAGATCCAGACAATAACAATAGTATTACCCAACTTTTAAGATTGCTGGTAGAGCAAAACAGCAGAGGTAATGGTCAATCATCTAGTAGCCGAGGACCCAACAACGATGATCCTCAAGAGAAGTTCAGAAGACAAAAGCCGAAAGAGTTTAGTGGTACGACTGATCCTTTAGTTGCTGAGAGCTGGATTAAGTCGATGGAGGTTATCTTTGAGTACCTACAGATGCCAGATTTAGATAGGCCAAGGTGCGCTATCTATATGTTGAGGGACGACGCCATGATTTGGTGGGAAGGAGATAAGCTATCGATGGATTTAATGAATCTCACTTGGGCAGATTTCAAGCAAGTGTTTTACGAACAGTACTTCACAACAGACAAGAGGTCTGAGTTGAAGAGAGAGTTTCTGACTTTGAAACAAGGAAGCATGACTGTGCAAGAGTATGCACGGACATTTGAAAGAGGATGCTATTTTGTACCTCTAATCGGAAATGATCCAAAGGAGAAATTGAGCCACTTTGTGGAAGGATTGAAGCCTATGTTCAAGATGAATGTTAGGCTATCTGTGCCCAAGATGTATAGGGAAGCAGTAGATAGAGCCCTGCGTATAGAGAGGGATTGGAAAGATATAGACAAAGAAAGACAGCAGAAGAGGCAGGCCTCTCAGCAGAAAGATCAAAGGCATTTCAAGAAGCAGCATAAGAATCAGCAGAGGCCTCAAGAGCAGAAACCCCTACTGGAACAGAAGTCTCTGCCTATCCAACCGATCAGTGCAGTTCCAGCTGGTAGCAACAAACCAGTGTGTCCTAAGTGCCAGAAGCCACACTCCGGTCAGTGCAGACTTGGACAGAACGTCTGCTACAAGTGTGGGTTACCAGGGCATATGATGAAGAATTGCCCAAAGTCGAGACAGCTGGTGACCAGCCGGGCATATGTGATGACGACCGAACAGGCCAATCCAGATTCTATAGTGGTTACGGGTGAGATTTTATTAGCTGGTTTGCCTTCTGTGGCTTTGCTAGAGTCAGGAGTCACCCATTCATTTATAGCAGCTAAGTTTGCTAGGAAGCTACCCATTGGACCTGATCGTGTAGCTGTAGGCTTTTGTGTAACAGTGCCTTCAGGAGAAGAATTAGTATCCCATGATATGTTTAGGAATTTAGAACTTAGGCTCCAAGGGCATTCGATTTCCGCAGATTTGATTGTTTTGCCGATGCCTGAGTTCGACATGATTTGGGGATGGACTGGTTAACCAAGCATGGAGTGGTAATTAATTTCAAGACTCGAGCAGTAGCAGTTAACCCGCCTAGAGTAGACCCGTTCCAATTTGAAGCCGCTCAGACGTGGAGGATTCCTCGCCTTATATCAGCACTTAAGGTCAGAGATGTTTAAGGAAAGGGGGGGTAGGATATATGATAAGTCTGTCATCCTTAGCAGCGACTAGCAAGCCCCAACTTTTAGACGTGGAGGTGGTAAACGAATTTCCTGAAGTTTTCCCAGAAGATATACAAGGATTGTCGCCAGATAGAGAATTAGAATTTTCGATCGAATTAGTTCCAGGAGTAGCCCCTGTATCCAGACCACCTTATCGTTTAGCTCCCTCAGAAATGAAAGAATTAAAGGAACAGATACAAGATCTGTTAGAAAAAGGATTTATTAGACCAAGCACTTCACCCTGGGGAGCCACTGTTCTTTTTGTCAAGAAGAAGGATGGAAGCTTGAGACTGTGTATAGAATATAGGGAGCTGAACAAACTGACCATTAAGAATAAATATCCCCTTCCTAGAACTGAGGATCTTTTTGACCAATTGAAAGGAGCAGCAGTCTTTTCTAAGATTGATTTAAGGTCGGGTTACCACCAGCTGAAGATTAAGGCAGCCGATATATATAAGACAGCCTTTAGAACCCGTTACGGTCACTATGAATTTTTAGTGATGCCTTTTGGTTTAACCAACGCCCCATCAGCTTTTATGGATCTGATGAATAGAGTTTTCCAACCCTTTTTGGATCAGTTCGTAGTTGTGTTTATAGATGATATCCTAATATACTCTAAGACAAAGGTTGAACATGTTGAGCATTTAAGGACAGTGCTTCAAATTCTAAAGAGTAAGCAGCTATATGCTAAGTATAGTAAATGAGACTTTTGGTTGGAGAAGGTAGCATTCTTAGGTCACATTATATCTAAGGATTGATTAGAAGTAGACCCAGGCAAAGTAGAAGCTGTACGTGACTGGCCAATACCAAAGTCGGTTTCAGAGGTAAGGAGTTTCTTGGGATTAGCCGGTTATTATAGGCGATTCATTCAAGGATTTTCCAAGATAGCTGTCCCTTTGACCTCGTTAACAAGGAAGCTGGTTAAGTATGATTGGACTCCAGAATGCCAAATCAGCTTCGAGAAGTTGAAACAAGCGCTGATAGCAGCACCACTATTAACCATGCCGTCTGATCAAGGGAAGTTTGTGATTTATACAGATGCGTCTAAGATGGGTTTAGGTGCCATATTGATGCAAGACCGCAAGGTGATTTCTTACGCTTCTCAACAGCTGAAGGAACATGAGAAAAACTATCCCACTCACGACTTGGAGCTGGCAGCCGTAGTGTAAAATATTATGATTGCACGATCAGCTATCACCCAGGAAAAGCTAATGTGGTTGATGATGCTTTGAGTAGAAAGTCCGTTGGACTAGCATAGCTCGCTGTCCAAAGACCCTTGGCAGCTGAAATTGAGAAGTTGGGACTAGAATTAGTAACCAGCAGCAGCAAGTTAGTCTTAGCAGATCTCTCGGTGAGATCAGATTTGATGGACCAAATTCGTGAGGGTCAGCCGAAAGATGAACAGCTTCAGAAGTGGGTTAAGAAAGATAGGGAAAGAGGCAGCAGTCTCTACTTTTCAGACGGTGGAGTAATCAGATTTCAAGGAAGAATCTGTTGGGGATCCGGATCCGCCCCCCGGTCAGGCAGCGGAAGAACAATCAAATTTAAAAAACCGGGAGGCGATCAATACGAATAACAATTAACATACTACGATATTCATAGGATGTTTAAGCGGATTACCTTGCTGGCACTTGTGCTTGGCTCCAACCGGTGTTTCAAGAACCCGGCTCTTCTCGGTAGATTGCGGTAGTTACGCCAATCCGGTCCATGACCAGATCCGAGACTCCTTCGTCAGGCTACACTAGAAGCCCTGACGAGATCAGCACGAACGGATTCTCCACGTCGAGTTGGCCGGAAACTATTTTTCCGGCGAAGACGGCGGCGGCGGTGGCGGCGCGTGGAGGCGACGGCGGCGGCGGCTTTTGGGAGGAGGGAGGCGGCGTGTAGAGCAATTAGGGTTAGGTTATGAATCTTGTATTGTGTAATGAAGTCATTAAGTCTAAATAAATAGACTTAAAGATGGACTTGGGCTGGTCCAACGGGCCCGGGTCCAAATGACGATATCTATCGCTGCGACTTCATCGTAACTCCGATCGCCGATCAGATCGGACCGATCGACTCAGTTTCCAAAACTGAATGTTATGATGTGAAAAACAATTTTTCAGATCATCAAACCCCAAATAGCAAAATGACCGTTTTGCCCCTCAACAGAGTCAAACCCCGGTTTGACCCCTGTTGACTTTTAGGAAGTCGCACTTATACACTATTATCCTCTCAGATAGCATAGGATATCCACTCATGTCTGCGAGCGGTGAATCCTCGACAACGCTGCATCGACTCCTACATGCATCGGGGTCTCACCCAATCCCGACGCCTGGTGACCCAAATGAGTCGACAAACGGGTCAAAGTGAGATGCCTATCATGTAGAGTCTCAATGACGTTTCGAGTCGTGAGGACTAATCAGTACAACCAAGACCTCGGACTTATCCACTCGACAAATGGTAACCACTTGGAAAGTCCGAAGGAGGGTAGTTCGATAGATCACCAGGTCACTATCTATCTGCATGCTCAGAACATCACAATGTTCCCTACCAATGAAACATGGTACTTCGCATCGCAGATACTAGTCTCGAACTCGGGCGGCCTTATCCTCATTTTGACGGCCCAATCGACTAGGAACATGTTCAGAATACACAGCGACTATTAGATATGTTTCATGATAGCCGTCATACCCACTATCACATCTAACATACGCTTCAGTGCATTCTAGGTCTTTACTCAACACAATTGTAAATCATTACACACATAATGAAAGTAAAGAATGCCACATAAGAAATTGCGAATATCATATATAAAGATCGTTTGTACAAGAGTCTATAAAACCTATACGCCATAAGTTGGCTAGTTGGGCATCTACTCTAACAATCTCCCACTTGCCCTAAAGCCAACTACTCATCAGACGCAGTCCCATTGTTTCGCGATGTTTTTCAAACAACGGTCCAGGCAAGGGCTTCGTAAGTGGATCAGCAATGTTGTCCGCAGAGGCGACTCTCTCAACTGCTATGTCGCCTCTAGCCACAATATCTCGGATTATGTGGTATTTCCTCAGTATGTGTTTGGATCTTTGGTGAGACCTAGGCTCCTTTGCTTGCGCAACGGCACCCGTGTTGTCGTAGTACACCGGGACTAGACCAACTCCATTAGGAATGACGCCCAACTCTTGGACGAAATTCCTTATCCAAACGGCCTCCTTAGCAGCAGCTGATGCTGCAATGTACTCAGCCTCAGTGGTTGAATCCGCGATGGTGTCTTGCTTGGAACTATTCCAAGAGACAGCACCACCATTGAGCATGAATATAAATCTAGAGGTTGATTTCAAATCATCCACATCACACTGGAAGCTAGAAACAGTGTAGCCTTCCAGTTTCAGTTCACCACCCCCATAGACCATGAACATATTCTTAGTCCTTCGTAAGTACTTAAGAATATCCTTCACGGCCTTCCAATTCAATTGGCCGGGGTTGGCCTGGTAGCGGCTCGTGACACTCAGAGCATATGAGACGTCCGGTATAGTTGAGATCATTCCATACATAATGCTACCTATAGCCGAGGCATATGGTACACGTGCCATAGTCTCTATCTCCTCATCAGTCTTTGGACACATAGACTTAGATAGAGTGACCCCGTGGCACATAGGTAGGTGTCCTCTCTTGGACTCTTCCATAGAGAACATCTTAAGTACGGTATTGATGTAGGTAGCTTGGGTGAGTCCGAGCATCCGTCTAGATCTATCCCGATAGATCTGTATTCCAAGAATATAGGACGCTTCACCCATGTTCTTCATCGAAAATCTGCTAGACAACCATACTTTAGTTGACTGCAACATTCCTACATCATTCCCAATGAGTAGAATGTCATCAACATAAAGTACGAGAAACGTCACAGCACTTTTAACTACCTTCTTATAGACACACGGCTCCTCGGGATTCTTGATGAAACCAAATTCCTTAATTGTTTCATCGAATCTCAGGTTCCAACTTCGTGATGCCTATTTGAGACCGTAGATCGATCTCTGAAGCTTGCATACCTTATGCTCGCTTCCAACAGATGTGAAACCCTCAGGCTGCGTCATATAGATCTCTTCCTTAATGTTTCCATTAAGGAACGCAGTTTTCACATCCATTTGCCATATCTCATAGTCGTACCATGCGGCTATGGCTAACAATATTCTAATTGACTTGAACATTACGACGGGCGAGAAGGTTTCATCATAGTCAACACCTTGCCTTTGAGTGTAACCTTTC
>KV015650.1:133740-150970 GCA_001598015.1 Dorcoceras hygrometricum
GGCCTTATCCTCATTTTGACGGCCCAATCGACTAGGAACATGTTCAGAATACACAGCGACTATTAGATGTGTTTCATGATAGCCGTCATACCCACTATCACATCTAACATACGCTTCAGTGCATTCTAGGTCTTTACTCAACCTCGGGCGGCCTTATCCTCATTTTGACGGCCCAATCGATTAGGAACATGTTCAGAATACACAGCGACTATTAGATGTGTTTCATGATAGCCGTCATACCCACTATCACATCTAACATACGCTTCAGTGCATTCTAGGTCTTTACTCAACACAATTGTAAATCATTACACACATAATGAAAGTAAAGAATGCCACATAAGAAATTGCGAATATCATATATAAAGATCGTTTGTACAAGAGTGTATAAAACCCACACGCCATAAGTTGGCTAGTTGGGCATCTACTCTAACAGAATCTGGGTGCCACAAGTGGACACCTTGAGATCAGATTTGATGGCAGAAGCCCATACATCCCCTTATACTGTACATCCAGGGAGTACTAAAATGTATAAAGACCTCCAGCAGTTGTACTGGTGGCCAGGGATGAAACGAGACATTACCAGATTTGTGACGCCCAGACCCAAGGGAGTCAACGGAACCGGGAAATTGCAAAATTTAAATAAATGGAGGGACTGAATTCGAATATAACTGATATGGAACTGGTTGGCGCCAAAAGACAGTATATGAAATAACAGGTGACGAACATATTTCCATTTAATATAATGCATAGTTACAACTATCAGACTTTACATAAGTTCTCAATTGTTGTAACAGATCTTAATACAAGTGACAAAAGATCCAAAACAACAAAGGCTATGCCTCTGTGGAAGACGCCGACCATTGATAAACACATTTCCCCCAATCCGAATCAACTTGCACCTCCCGCCTGCTCCTGAGATGCCTCACCTGCATTGAGAAAACTAGTGAGCCTAAAGGCTCAACAAGTAAAAACTGGAAATAACGGATACATAATGTAGGCGACTGAACTGAAACTCGCTAAACTGAGACAATTCAAAGCTCGAATCTGAATTGCTTATAATGAATAACTTATAGTCTAGAGGCTCTCTGGTGGTCCTTGTGCATGGAGCATGTTTATTGATCAGTAACTCTCTATGAAGGGATTACAATATTTCCCATAATCCTCCCCCTTCCATGAAGGGATTATGGTTCTACTGTAATTCTCCCCCTTCGCTATGACCGGGTCCTCAATTAGACTGGGATCTGAACTTTACTTCTTTCTGGAATAGTTATATGCTACTCTTGATCGAAGGTCGATCACTGGAATCTGGTGGAATCGCTGCCATGAACTCATTTTAAAATTTGCTACTGAGTGTACAGTTACTCGAGGTTGAGAGCTATCTTTAAGGAAAAAGACTCGAATTTGTTAAAACAGGCGACGCTAATAAGCAGACGCTGATATAAACTAGTCGCAAGAGACACAGGAACCAGTCGCTGGTGAAATTCAGACGCAAGGAACCTCGCTATTACAAGTAAAACCAGACGCAGGAAGAACCAGCCGCAAGCAACAGTGACCAGTCGCAAGCAAAACCAGTCGCAAGATACAATAACCAGTCGCAAGCAACAGTAATCAGTCGCAAGCAAAACCAGTCGCAAGCAACAGTAACCAGTCGCAAGCAAAACCAGTCGCAAGCAACAGTGACCAGTCTCAAGCAAAACCAGTTGCAAGCAACAGTAACCAGTCGCAAGCAAAAGTATTACTAAACGATGTAGTTGCAAAATTGAACAGATGTCAACGACTGAACACAACCATAGGACCTAACTGCTGATCTTAACCGAAGGAATGCAACTGCTGAACACTAACAATAGAAGACACTGCTGGTTCTAACATTTAATGCAGCTGCTGGAAGAGAAGTGCAACTGCTGGATTACAACGTTTGCAACAACTGATAGACTCTAACCATTCCTTGACTTAGACAGAATCTAAACAAACAAACTTTGCTTCTCAAACCAGGACTTTCTCCTGATCGAACCAGCGTTTTTTATTCGTTCAATTCGATGTCCAGAGTCTCCATGGCACCTCGGAAAACAAGAACTTCTCTAGAATTTATACAACTCAGTATATTTTAAAGTATACCATTTCTGGTTAACTTTCTTGTGAGTTTCCTCAAAACTAAAGTATCAAGACAGTGAATCCATATCTTATACTCATTATTCTAAAGCGAAACTGAACTAAACTAGCAAACATAAATAGAAAGCAATGAGCAAATATATGTTTTCTCAATACAGCAAGAATCGAAGTTACTTGCCTGAAATGAAGGTCGCAACGTGCAGATGACCACGGTTGGAAGTCCCCACAAGCACACCGGAAGAATCTCTTTAACTTTGAAAGAACTAAAAGTTTTTCTTGCAACCCATTGAATCCAGAGACTAACGTAAAACATTATATACAAGGGAGAATGATTTGTAGTAGGTGGAAACACTCGAGTAGGCATGGCTGCCGTGCCAACTCTTGTCCTTCATCCAAAAGATTTATAAAAACTCCCCACTACTGTTTTGATTTGTAAATTTGATACAACATTTTAAAACAGACTCCCTCGAAAGGCCTTGTTTCATTTTCAAAGGAAAACAAAGTCTGGATTCCATCAATTTGTGCTTGGGCGAAATCCTTCCATGAATCTTCTGACTATTGCCTGAAATCTGAAAAGAAAAGAGTCAGATTTATACTAAATTCTGAATGCTCAACTCGAATCAGCCCTTGGAAAAGAAAGGCTATTCAACTTGTGGTTCTTAGGAATTTTGGGGCGCTACAACTCTACCCTCCTTAACGAAATTTCGTCCTCGAAATTTACTTACCGAACAACTCTGGGTAGATGCTACGCATATATTCTTCTGTTTCCCAAGTTGCTTCTCTCTCAGACTGGTTTGACCACTGGATCTTCACCATTGGGATACTGCGATTTCTTAATTTCCTATCTTCCCTATGAAGAATCCTCTCTGGTCGTTCCTCATAGCTCAAATCTGGTGCTAGTTGAATTGGCTCATGGCTCAAGATATGCGTTGGGTTGGAAACATATCTCCTCAAAGCTGATATGTGAAAAACGTTGTGCACCGACGACAAATGTGGGGGTAAAGTTAGTCTATAATCCAGTGTTTCTAATTTGTCCAGTATCTCAAATGGACCAATGAACCTTGGGCTTAGCTTACCCTTCTTCCCAAATCTCATCACACCTTTCATCGGCGCTATCTTCAAGAAGACATGATCTCCAGCTTCGAAACTTAACTCACGACGTCTGTCATCAGCATAGCTCTTTTGCCTGCTTTGAGCAGTCTTCAATCGGTCTCTCACCTTCTGAATAGCTTGAGAAGTCTGCTCTACTAAATTTGGTCCCAAACTAGCTCGTTCTCCTATCTCATCCCAATGAAGGGGTGTTCTACACTTCCTGCCATAGAGGGCTTCGTAGGGGGCCATCTGGATGGACGCTTGGAAGCTATTGTTGTACGTGAATTCCACTAAAGGCATCTTTGAATCCCAGCTCTCTGGAAAGTCGAGGATACAAGCTCTAAGCAAATCCTCTAAGATCTAAATCACTCTCTCTGATTGACCATCGGTTTGAGGGTGAAATGCTGTGCTAAAAGTTAACTTAGTACCTAAAGCTCTGTGGAAGCTCTTCCAAAAGGCTGATGTAAACTTTGGGTCTCTGTCAGATACAATGGAAACTGGAATCCCATGAAGTCTGACTATCTCCTTCACATACAACTCAGCATATTTGCTCACATCATAAGTTGTTTTGACTGGTAGAAAGTGAGCATATTTGGTTAGTCGATCTACTATAACCCAAATTGAATTGAAACCTTGGACAGATCTGGGTAATCCAACTACAAAATCCATTTCAATACTCTCCCACTTCCATTCTGGTATCGGCAGTGGTTTGAGAATTCCAGCTGGTCTCTGATGCTCAGCCTTCACCAGCTGACAAGTCAGGCACTATGAAACAAATCTGGCAACATCGCGTTTCATGCCTGGCCACCAATACAGCTGCTGGAGATCTTTGTACATCTTAGTGCTTCCTAGATGAACTGAATAGGGGGCGCTGTGAGCTTTGATCATCAGTTCTGTTCTTAAATTGTTCACATTAGGAACCCATAATCTACCATGAAATCTGGTAATCCCCTCGACTGAAGTATAGAGATTGCTGCCGCGCTCTACATCCTGTTTGACCCACCGCTGCAGCTGGTCATCCAGCTGTTGCCCCTCTCGAATCTGATCCAGCAGGTTTGATATAATGGAGAAACCAGCTAGGACTACGCTACTACAACTGGGAACCTGCTCTAACCCGAAACTTTCTATTTCATGCGCTAAGGGTTTCTGAACCAAAAGCTGGGCTAATCCAACTGATTTTCTGCTAAGAGCATCTGCCACCACGTTGAATTTTCCAGGATGGTAGCTGATAGTGCAGTCGTAATCTTTAACCAGCTCTAGCCACCTTCTTTGTCTCATATTTAACTCTTTTTGGGTAAAGAAGTACTTCAAACTTTTATGGTCTGTAAATATCTCAGAGTTCTCTCCATACAAATAATGTCTCCAGATTTTAAGGGCAAAAACCACGGCTGCTAACTCCAAATCGTGCGTGGGATAATTCCTCTCATGAGTCTTCAATTGTCTGGAGGCTATAGCTATCACCTTTTGATTCTGCATCAACACAGCCCCTAATCCTAACTTAGAAGCATCGGTGAAGATCACAAAATTCCCTTGTTCAGAAGGCATGGTTAAAACTGGGGCCTCTATCAACGCTTGCTTCAACTTCTCAAAACTCTGCTGACAGCTGGGAGTCCATTCGAATTTAACTTGTTTCCTAGTCAGCGTTGTCAATGGAACTGCTGTTCTTGAAAATCCTTGAATAAATCGTCTGTAATAACCAGCCAGTCCCAAAAATCTTCTCACTTCTGCGACAGATCTTGGCACCGGCCATTCTCGTACAGCTTCTACCTTAGCTGGGTCGACTTCTAAACCATCCTTCGAAATTATATGTCCTAGAAACGCAACTTTCTCCAGCCAGAACTCACATTTTCTGAATTTAGCAAACAATCTCTTACCCTTCAAAACTTGCAACACTAAACGAAGTTGACTAGCATGCTCGGAGCTGGTCTTGGAATAAACTAGGATGTCATCTATAAACACTATTACAAACTGGTCCAAAAACGGCACATTTTCTGAATTTAGCAAACAATCTCTTACCCTTCAAAACTTGCAACACTAAACGAAGTTGACTAGCATGCTCGGAGCTGGTCTTGGAATAAACTAGGATGTCATCTATAAACACTATTACAAACTGGTCCAAAAACGGCTGGAAAACTCTATTCATCAAATTCATAAAAATAGATGGAGCATTTGTTAACCCAAAAGGCATCACCAAAAACTCGTAATGGCCGTACCGGGTCCTAAAAGCCGTCTTATAAACATCGGACTCTTTAATCTTCAATTGATGATATCCAGATCTTAAGTCTATCTTGGAGAACACCGCTGCTCCTTTCAGCTGGTCGAACAACTCTTCAATTCTGGGCAAAGGGTATTTGTTCTTAATGGTTAGCTTATTTAGTTCCCGATAATCTATACACAATCGAAAGCTCCCATCTTTCTTTTTAACAAACAAAACTGGTGCTCCCCAGGGGGATGTACTAGGTCGAATAAATCCTTTATCCAATAAGTCTTGCAATTGCTCCTTCAGCTCTTTCATCTCAGCAGGAGCGAGCCTATAGGGGGGTCTGGAAATTGGAGCTGCTCCAAGTACTAAGTTGATGGCAAACTCGATCTCCCTATCTGGAGGCAAACCACTGATATCCTCTGGAAACACCTCTGGAAATTCACGCGCTACTTCCACGTCTGAAAGCCGAGGTTTACTAGAAACAGCTAGGGATGATAAACTTACAAGAAATCCTACTCCACCTTTCTTTAAACATCGCTGAGCCTTAAAGGCTGAAATTAGGTGAGGAACTCCCTGAAGGTGGTCGCATCTGAATGAAATCTGGGATCCTGTGGACAGATTCACAACTACTGTCCTAAGCTTGAACTCGATCACTACTCCATATTTGGTCAACCAATCTATTCCAAAAATCAAATCAAATTCAGGCATGGGTAGAACAATTAAATCGACAGTAACTATATGTCCTTGAAGTTCCAGCTCTAGGTCACGATAGATGTCACGAGATATCAACTCCTCCCCTGATGGCACAGGTACATAGTAGCCTATGGACAATCTCTCTGGCTTACACACTAACTTCTTGGCAAAGTCCTCAGCTATAAAGGAATGAGTCGCGCCTGAGTCTAACAGGGCAAAGGAATACAAACCAGCAACCACAATCTTACCCGTCATCACCGTGGAATCTGGTTTAGCTTGTTCAGAAGTCATGACATAAGCTCTGCTGGGCACCAGCTGCTTCGACTGAGGGCAGTACTCGGATATGTTTCCTTGAGCACCACACTTGTGACATCCACTTTGACCAGCTTTGCACTGTCCCGGGTGATTCTTGTGACATTTGGGACAAACTAGCTTGCTATTACCAGCTGGTACAGCACTGATTGGTTGAGCAGGAATAGGTTTTGGCTCTTGAGGTCGTTGATGGTTTCTATTCTGCTTCTTGGACGGCCTCAAATCTTCCTGCTGAAAAGATTGCCTCCTCTGCTGCCTCTCCTGCTCCATGTCTTTCCAGTCCTTCTCTACTCGTAGAGCCTTGTCTACTGCTTCCCTATAAGATCTAGGTCCCGCTAACCTAACATTCAGCTTAAATGTAGGTCTCAACCCTTCCACGAAGTGGCTCAACTTCTCATCATGGTCTCTTCCTATAAGAGGCACAAAATAACAGCCTCTCTCAAACTTCTGTATATATTCTTGCACAGTTAAACTCCCTTGCTTCAAGGTCAAGAATTCTCGCTTCAACTCGGACTTCTTATCCGCAGTAAAATACTGCTCATAGAATACTCTTTTGAACTCTTCCCAAGAGAGATTCGCCAAGTCTACAGACAGCTTCGCTCCCTCCCACCAGATCATTGCGTCACCTCTTAGCATATATATAGCGCATCTTGGACTATCCAAGTCTGGAGTCTGAAGGTACTCGAAAATTACTTCCATGGATTTAATCCAACTCTCCGCAACAAGTGGTTCTGTAGTACCACTAAACTCTTGCGGTTTCTGTCTACGAAACTTCTCTTGCGAATCATCATAATACGGTCCCATGCTGCTTGAGGATTGGCCGTTTCCTCTGACGGATTGTTCTACCAACATCTCTAAGAGTTGGGTAATACGATCATTGCTATCTGGATTGGTTTCATCATCTAAGTTGCTTCTTCTATTTCTCCCTTTTCCTGACATATTAATCTAAAGCCCGCAATCCACCACAGAACAAAATCAGAACTCGAAAGAGAAAGAACTCTTAACATAAAATAAAACTCACAAATCAGGAGATGCGGATGATGAAAGCTGCTTCAGACTGGGAAGATGTGTTTATCTCAGAACCGTCGCTCCGATACCAAGTTGTGATGCCCAGACCCAAGGGAGTCAACGGAATAGGGAAATTGCAAAATTTAAATAAATGGAGGGACTGAATTCGAATATAACTGATATGGAACTGGTTGGCGCCAAAAGACAGCATATGAAATAACAGGTGATGAACATATTTCCATTTAATATAATGCGGAGTTACAACTATCAGACTTTACATAAGTTCTCAATTGTTGTAACAGATCTTAATACAAGTGACAAAAGATCCAAAACAACAAAAGCTATGCCTCTGCGGAAGACGTCGGCCATTGATAAACACATTTCCCCCAATCCGAATCAACTTGCACCTCCCGCCTGCTCCTGAGATGCCTCACCAGCATTGAGAAAACTAGTGAGCTAAAGGCTCAACAAGTAAAAACTGGAAATAACGGATACATAATGTAGGCGACTGAACTGAAACTCGCTAAACAGAGACAATTCAAAGCTCGAATCTGAATTGCTTATAATGAATAACTGATAGTCTAGAGGCTCTCTGGTGGTCCTTGTGCATGGAGCATGTTTACTGATCAGTAACTCTCTGTGAAGGGATTACAATATTTCCCATAATTCTCCCCATTCCATGAAGGGATTATGGTTCTACTGTAATTCTCCCCCTTCGCTATGACCGGGTCCTCAATTAGACTGGGATCTGAACGTTACTTCTTTTTGGAATAGTTATATGCTAACTCTTGATCGAAGGTCGGGTTGGGGAACCGTGGCGGATCCGGATCCCGTCTCCCGACGAGGCAGCGGAAGAACAAAATTAGGCCGGGAAACGTTCAATACAATTCTATAATAACACAATATGAACCATTCATAGGGTGTTTCTCGGGGTATTACCTTGCTGGCGACTTGCGCCTGGCTCCAACCGGAATTACAAGAAGACCGACTCTTCACGGTAGGCGGCTGTAGATTCGTTAATCAGGTCCATGACCGGAAGGGAGACTCCTTCGTCAGCCTGCACTAGAAGGCCTAACGAGATCAGCACGAACGTATTCTCCTCGAAAAAATGATCGGAGCAAGTCCGATCAATTAGCGGCGGCGACGGCGGCGGTGGAGGCCGGCGGCGGCGGCGGCTTTTGGGAGAGGACGGAGGCGTGTTGGAGCTCTAGGGTTTAGGGTTAGTGTGTATCTCATATCATGATTAAAAGCCTTAAGTCTAATTAAATAGACTAGTGATAAACTTGGACCGGCCCAACGGGCCCGGGTCCAACGTATGAACATTCGGTTCATCCCTATCACCGTGACTTCATCATAACTCCGATCGCCGATAAGATCGGACCGATCGACTCAGTTTCCAAAACTGAATACTATGATTTGAAAAACCATTTTTCAGAACCCCAGTGCAAAATGACCGTTTTGCCCCTCAACAGCGGGAAATCACGATTTGACCCCTGTTGACTTTTAGGAAGTCGCACTCCACAAAATCCTCTTCCCATGCTCAACACATTGAGCTCAGTATCCGTGCGGGAATCTCGAATCCAGTGCTTGTGTGACCCTCAATGGTTCAGGGATACAGCTAGCCGTGGGCCCACAACCATTATGGCTCCGGAATCACAATTCCGGACTGCCCATCGGATCATGGTAATAGCGTCTAGCAACATCGCCCCATGATCCCCTAGGTATCACTGATAGTGCCTGCAAGAACCAGTTGGTCGTGGTTAGCGTACAGTACGGTCCTTTCAATCCATATATCCCGATCAGATCAACGATCATTGGTAAATCGAGAGTCGTTAAAGATCCGATAGCTATGCATACATCTTGGAGATCGATAAGTGACATCATGAGTGTAACTAGGTAAAATCATTTACCTAAAACACTTCTAGTACTCTGGCCAGAGATTTAAACACTATTATCCCCTCAGATAGCATAGGATATCCACGCATGTCTGCGAGCGGTGAATCCTCGACAACGATGCATCGACTCCTACATGCATCGGGGTCTCACCCAATCCCGCCGCCTAATGACCCCAAGTGAGTCTGCAAACGAGTCAAAGTGAGACGCCTATCATGTAGAGTCTCAATGACGTTTCGAGTCGTGAGGACTAATCAGTACAACCAAGACCTCGGACTTGTCCACTCGACAAATGGTAACCACTTGGAAAGCCCAAACGAGGGTAGTTCGATAGATCACCAGGTCACTATCTATCTGCATGCTCAGAACATCACAATGTTCCCTACCAATGAAACATGGTACTTCGCATCGCAGATACTAGTCTCAAGCTCGGGCGGCCTTATCCTCATTTTGATGGCCCAATCGACTAGGAACTAATTCAGAATACACAGTGACTATTTGATGTGTTTCATGATAGCCGTCATACCCACTATCACATCTAACATACACTATAGTGCATTCTAGGTCTTTACTCAACGCAATTGTTAATCATCATACAACACAATGAAAGTAAAGAATGCCATAAATAAAATGCGAATATCATATATAAAGATTGTCATATACAAGAGTCTATAAACCCACACGCCACAAGTTGGCTAGTTGGGCATCTACTCTAACAATCTCCCACTTGCCCTAAAGCCAACTACTCATCAGACGTAGTCCCATTGTTTCGCGATGTTTTTCAAACAACGTTCCTGGCAAGGGCTTCGTAAGTGGATCAGCAACGTTGTCCGCAGAGGCGACTCTCTCAACTGCTATGTCACCTCTAGCCACAATATCCCGGATTATGTGGTATTTCCTCAGTGTATGTTTGGATCTTTGGTGAGACCTAGGCTCCTTTGCTTACGCAACGGCACCCGGGTTGTCGCAGTACACCGGGGCTGGACCAACTCCATCAGGAATGACGCCCAACTCTTGGACGAAATTCATTATCCAAACCGCCTCCTTAGCAGCAGCTGATGCTGCGATGTACTCAGCCTCAGTGGTTGAATCCGCGATGGTGTCTTGCTTGGAACTTTTCCAAGAGACAGCACCACCATTGAGCATGAATACAAATCCAGAGGTTGACTTCGAATCATCCACGTCACACTGGAAGCTAGAATCAATGTAGCCTTCCAGTTTCAGTTCACCACCCCCATAGACCATGAAAATATTCTTAGTCCTTCGCAAGTACTTAAGAATATCCTTCACAGCCTTCCAATGCAATTGGCCGGGGTTGTCCTGATAGCGGCTCCTGACACTCAGAGCATATGAGACATCCGGTCTGGTGGAGATCATGCCATACATAATACTACCTATTGCCGAGGCATATGGCACACGTGTCATACTCTCTATCTCCTCATCAGTCCTCGGACACATAGACTTAGATAGAGTGACCCCGTGGCACATAGGTAGGTGTCCTCTCTTGGACTCTTCCATAGAGAACCTCTTAAGTATGGTATCAATGTAGGTGGCTTGGGTGAGTCCGAGCATCCGTTTCGATCTATCCCGATAGATCTGTATTCCAAGAATATAGGATGCTTCACCCATGTCCTTTATCGAGAATCTACTAGACAACCAGACTTTAGTTGACTGCAGCATTCCTACATCATTCCCAATGAGTAGAATTTCATCAACAGTCCTTTATCGAGAATCTACTAGACAACCAGACTTTAGTTGACTGCAGCATTCCTACATCATTCCCAATGAGTAGAATTTCATCAACATAAAGTACGAGGAATGTCACAGCGCTTTTAACTATCTTCTTGTAAACACATGGCTCCTCGGGATTTTTGATGAAACCAAATTCCTTAATTGTTTCATCGAATCTCAGGTTCCAACTTCGCGATGCTTGTTTGAGACCGTAGATCGATCTCTGAAGCTTGCATACCTTATGCTTGCTTCCAACAGATGTTGTAATGCTCGAAATTATTACATCGAAATTTAGTTATTTGAAGTTGCAAATGATAGATTTTGATGAAGCTTGATTATGAGCTCGGATTTCTTCTGGAAGTGTGGGGTGATTAAGGAACTTGGTATCGTTGAATTTCGCTAAGTGTGGGAACCAGACGAAGCGACCAGACGAAGCAATTTGATAAAATCGTTCAGCAGCAGGTTACTGTAGCAAAGTCAACGAGGGTCAATGATACTGTAGCTCGCGACTGGTCGAATTTTGAAATTCAGTTGAAGCGCTGGTGTTGGTTGTAGCTGGAAGCAGACGCGTGAATATAAGGATCAAAGAGGAAGTGCCACGTGTTGGTTACTGTTACGCCCGTGGGAACCAGCAGCGAGAGTTCCTTACGCACCTGCTGGTGTATGCACCTGCTGGTTTGTTAGTATGTCGACTGGTTTTGATGACGAAGGCGCAACGTCGTCGTTTTATTGGTGAACGCAAATCAGTCGAGGCAAGTATGTGAAACTTGGTTCCAGCAGAGGGAGCAAGGCGACATCGTTTTAACTTATGAAACAGGAATCTCGATACGATGCCGTTTGAATAAAATAGTGAAATTATTCGTTGGATTATTAGATTGTCCAGCTGCTGGTTTTCTTTCAGTAGAGGTGTGATTGTACGTTACGACGTCGTTGAGATTAGTTGTAACGACATCGTTTTGATTTCGAAATGTTGCGACTGGATTCTTGTTGCGACTGGATTCTTGCTGCGACTGGTTGTTGCTTCTGCTGAATAACAAGAGAATGATACTTCCAGTCGAGGGAATGAAATATGACTATTTTGAACAGCGACTGAGTTTGTTTAACGATCAAATCTTTTAGTGTGACCAGCTGGTGAGTGCTTTCAGTAGAGATCAGGAATCAGCTGTTGGGCTATTACGTCGTCATCTGGGTTAATTGATACAGCGTTGTTTTGATATTGAAATACAGCGACTGGTTGTTATGTGACAGCTGATTGAGAAAGCTGGTTTTTTTGCGACTGAATAGTACACCAACGGAATAGAGCTACGGCTTTTAGTCGTGAGACTTAGTAGCATCAGTCGCGAGAAGTTCTTTATACCACAAAGAACAGTGGATATGCTCTACCTACTGATCGAAGAAGCTGGATTCGAAGCGGTGGGAGTTTATCCTATAACGGTTGATAAATACTCAGCATGACACGTGGACTTCGAATTGAACACGTTGGAAATGCTGCAGAAGAACAGAGACCGTTGTCTATAAATAAGAGTGACTTCGAAATATTGAGAACATCTTGATTACAGATATCAACTTGTGATTCTGCGAGTATCTCAGGAAGTGCTGAACAGAACTTAAGAACACTGAGTGAAGTACTTTGAAAACAGAGGAACGAAGGTATAATTTGACAGAAGAGTCAGGGATTAGATTACTCGAGAATGATATTTCTTGAGTTATCCCGCTGAAATCACATACATTTTTTATTACTGTTCTTGATTTAGAACTTGAATTGTGTATGTGTCGATCCATCACAGGTAGTGGATCTTTTATATTTGCATGACATTGCATAACGAAGAGAATTGAATTGATTCTAATGCCCAGGACTGAGTTGGCCTGATTTTCGAAGCCGAAGATGGTTTCGATAGATGAATATTCATGTCAAGATCGGATACGAATCTTGATGGCATCGAACTGAAATGGAATCAATTCTGAGATCGAAGAAGAGAAACAGAATCATTTCATTGCATTGCATTTTATTACAGTTGATACACTGTTATTTTCTTTATTGATATTGTTCATGCCTGCTGATTATACTGGGAAATGTTCTCACCGGAGTCTATCCGGCTGTTGTTTTGTTTTGTATGTGTGCATGACAACAGGAGGAAGAAACTAGTGGGGAGTAACCAAAGGTAGCGAGAAGTATCTACCTAGACAATGGGTCAGCAGCAAGAAGAAAGAACACCAGCTGATAGTTTATAGTTTTTGGACAGTTTGCCTTAGGTTGCTCAAATCTGATTTTGTATGTAAGAATCAAGCATGTACTAGTAAACTTAGCTTGTACCTACCGAGGACAATGAAGTATTTTCATAAATGAATAGCGTTTACGATACAAGCTGAAATCTTTATGCTTCTGCTGAAATTTTCTTATAAATCAGATTAGATTTAATAAACTTGTTTAGTTTAAATTAATCACCCACTGATCGAGATTAGCGAATTAATTGTGAGCAGAGAGCCTCACAGATGTGAAACCCTCAGGCTGCGTCATATAGATCTCTTCCTTAATGTTTCCATTAAGGAACGCAGTTTTCACATCCATTTGCCATATCTCATAGTCGTACCATGCGGCTATGGCTAACAAGATTCTAATCGACTTGAACATTGCAACTGGAGAGAAGGTTTCATCATAGTCAACACCTTGCCTTTGAGTGTAACCTTTCGCGACCAGTCGTGCCTTGTAGGTCATTACCTTACCATCAGGCCCAAGTTTCCTCTTGTATACCCATTTACACCCAATAGGAACAATTCCTTCGGGAGGATTAACAAGAGTCAAAACTTGGTTAGCATGCATTGAGTCAAACTCAGACTGCATTGCTTCAAGCCACAAATTAGAATCAGCATCGGAAATTGCCTCCTTGAAAGTTCTTGGATCAGATCCAACAACTTGATCACCTTGATCATCTTCAAGGAGAAAACCATATCTCTCATGAGCCCTAGGAACCCTTTCAGATCTCCTAGGTGCGACCATTTCTGGTACTGGCTCTGTAGGTGCAGGAGATTCACTTGGTGCTTCACTTGGTTCTTGAACCTCTTCGAGTTCTACTATTTTGCCCTTTCTATGAAGTAGAAATTCCCTTTCCATAAAGGTGGCATTTCTAGAAACAAACACTTTTGTTTCACTTGGATAGTAGAAGTAGTATCCAATGGAATTCTTTGGATACCCAATGAAGTAGCATAAGATGGATCTCGTATCCAACTTATCTCCCACTGTCTGCTTCACGTAAGCAGGACATCCCCAAATCCTCATGTATGAGTACTTGGGTGGTTTGCCCATCCATATCTCATATGGAGTCTTATCCACTGCCTTGGTGTGGACATTGTTCAACAACATTACCACCATTTCGAGCGCATAGCCCCAAAACGAGGTAGGAAGTTCAGTGAAGCTCATCATAGATCGAACCATGTCTAACAGGGTTCGATTACGATGCTCCGCTACACCATTGAGCTGTGGTGTGGCCGGAGGGGTCCACTGTGCGAGAATCCCATTCTCTTTCAGATAGTCTTGAAATTCAGCATTTAAGTATTCACCACCTCGATCAGATCGAAGTGCTTTAATACTTTTTCCTAGTTGATATTCTACTTCAGCCTTGAATTCTTTGAACCTTTCAAAGGATTCAGACTTGTTCATTAAGTACAAGTACCCATACCTAGAGTGATCGTCGGTAAAGGTGATGAAGTATGTGTGACCGTATTTAGTACCAATACTAAACGGGCCGCACACATCAGTATGGATCAAATCCAATAGGCCTTGAGCACGCTCACCCTTGCCCTTGAAGGGTTGCTTAGTCATCTTTCCCTTGAGACAAGACTCACAAGTCGGTAGGGAGTTAATGTCTGACAGATCAAACATGTCACTCCTAACTAACTTGTTCATCCTAATTAGAGAAATATGACCTAGCCTAGCGTGCCAAAGTTGTGATGGGTTCAAGTTATCGTGTTTCCTTTTAATCGTTGTTGTATGTGCTTCGACATCGCGAGTTGGAATGTCTTTTAATTTTAAGGTGTACAAATCGTTTTCGCGTTCCCCAATTCCAATTAAACATTCATTCTTGTAATTATTGCAAATCGAATTAGCAAACATACAAGAATATCCATCACTATCAAGCATAGAAACAGAAATAATGTTCTTTATTAATTCGGGAACAAACAAAACGTTTCGTAATAACAACTTAAAATCAGAAGACAGAAATAAATAAACATCTCCTATAGCTACTGCAGCAACTCTTGCTCCATTGCCAAGCCTCAAGTGGGTCTCATCCTCTCTAAGACGTCGGCTTCTTGTCATCACCTGCAAATCATTGCAGATATGAGATCCACATCCGGTATCAAGTACCCAAGAAGTCGAATTAAGAGACATATTTATTTCAATATAGAACATACCTTTTGCAGTTCGCAACTGCTCGAGGTACTCCTTGCAGTTCCTCCTCCAATGCCCAGGCTTGTGGCAGTGGTGGCAAACATCCTCAGACTTGTTCGGCTTGGAAGCCTTTGCCTTTGGCTTCTTAGTGGGCTTTTCCTCCTTCGCAGGGGCAGAACGCTTCTTACCCTTGCATCTGGGCCCCTTCTTCGCAGAGGAAGAAGAGCCCATAAGGAGGACGGGCTTGTCCTTCTTTATGGTTCCTTCGAACACTACAAGCATGTTAACCACCTCTTCAAGGGTGGCTGCCAGCTTGTTCATGTTGAAGTTGACCACAAAGGGGTCGAATGCAGCAGGCAGTGAGAGGAGAAGCACATCCACAGACAGCTCGTGTGGAAGTGTGATATAAAGGCCCGACAGCTTTTCAACGAGCCCAATCATACGAACCCCATGCTCGCGGACCGAAGTCCCATCGCGCATGCGGCTCGTCATAAGCTCCTTGACAGCCGTGAACCTCTCATGTCGAGAGTTCTCCCCGTACAGTTCTTTGAGATGAAAAAGTATGTCAGCAGCATACTTTGTCTTCTCAAAGAGCCGTTGCATTTCATTGGACATCGACGCCATCACATAGCATCGAGCTTTAACCTCGTCGTCCCACCATTGTTTAAGCGTAACCAGCTCCTCAGGGCTGATATCGTCAGGGGCTTCCTTCAAAGGGCACTTCTCTATCGTATAAAAAAGTTTCTCCGAAGCCAACACAATGTTGAGGTTGCGGAGCCAGTCTTGGTAGTTCAGACCGGTGAACTTGTTGCTATCCAGTATAGCAGCGAGTGGGTTTTTGAACGAAGACATTATAAATGCAGTTATACTGAAAAGAAAACAGACAATCATCACTAACTATATATAAAATAATCGCTAAGACATAAAACAAGGCCGTTAAGTTTTATGAATTACCCTCCCACTATTTTAACGATTTCACCACCCTCTAATGAAATCGAGAAAGCAAGTTTCTTTAGTGGGCACACGGAGCCCAATCAAGCGATCATGGACCCGAATAATATCAGCCATCCATGACCCCCAAAAGGTAGTTTCCGATTGCAACCGGTGCAACCTCCATGTATTCACCTCACGTCCAGTAAGGGCCCAATAATATGACGCCGTTTACTATCACGTGTCAAGATGACCCATCAATGTTGAGTCGTGAAGGACGGTCCCCTTAACGTCCCCAATAATATGAGCCAATGTTAAAGGGAGTTCCAACCGAACTCACAACAATTGTCAATGGCGTGAACAGCTTTCCGGCATACATGACCCCCTCAATAATATGAGCCGGGCCATGTATAAGGGTAGCATCGACGTACACCCATTGTTGATGGAAGGTAGGGTTAATTTAAACAATTTTAAATACCCTTTAGTTTATCGAATAAACATTTAATCTTGATATAAGTTTTAAATCAAATTTAAAACGAGGGATTTTATTTTGAAAAACATTTTGGTCTCATGCATATTTAAATCTAATTTAAAACATGCAAACATGCGGATTCAATTAAACTATATATCAACATATATAAAGTAAACATTGGGATGATCGATCGCGAGAGCTATGCGGTCCGTGGTGTTGGGGATCCGGATCCGCCCCCGGCGAGGCAGCGGAAGAACAGAAAACATAAGCCGGGAGACGATCAATACGAAAAATTAAATAACAATTATCGTCATTCATAGGGTGTTCAAAACCACTACCTTGCTGGCACTTGTGCCTGGCTCCAACCGTAGTTACAATAACGTCGGCTCTTCTCGGTAGA
>KV015650.1:153866-187856 GCA_001598015.1 Dorcoceras hygrometricum
AGATTTGTCTCGGAATGTTTAACTTGTCAGCTGGTGAAGGCTGAACATCAAAGACCAGCTGGGTTGTTGAAGCCACTGCCTATTCCCGAATGGAAGTGGGAATGTATAGCTATGGATTTTGTAGTTGGTTTACCAAAGACTGCCCAAGGGTATAATTCCATTTGGGTAATAATCGATAGACTCACTAGTATGCCCACGTTTTTGCCAGTGAAGACGACATACAATGTGGGCAGATACGCAGACTTGTATATAAAAGAAGTAGTGAGGCTGCATGGTGTTACCCGTTTCAATTGTATCTGACAGGGATCCGAAATATACGTCAGCTTTTTGGAAGAGTTTGCATAAAGCTTTGGGTACGAAGCTGAATTTTAGCACATCCTTTCACCCACAGACAGATGGACAATCGGAAAGGGTGATCCAGATTCTGGAAGATTTGCTCAGAGCATGTATTGTGGATTTTTCCGAAGGCTGGGAACTGAAGTTACCCTTAGTAGAGTTTGCGTATAATAATAGTTACCAAGCAGCTATACAGATGGCCCCATATGAAGCGCTCTACGGTCGTAAATGTAAAACACCTCTTCACTGGGATGAAGTTGGTGAAAGAGTTGGTTTAGGACCAGATATAGTGGAGCACACAGCATCAACTGTTAGAAAGATACAAGAAAGAATGAAGGCTGCTCAAAGCAGGCAAAAGAGTTACGCAGACAACCGGAGAAGGGAGCTGAATTTTGAAGTCGGCGATCATGTATTTTTGAGAGTTGCTCCAATGAAGGGAATTATGCGTTTTGGGAAGAAAGGGAAGCTGAGTCCAAGATATATTGGACCATATGAGATTTTAGAAAGAGTAGGGACGTTATCCTATCGTTTACCGTTGCCCCCGCAGCTGTCAGCAGTGCACAACGTATTCCATGTATCAGCTTTGAGGAAGTATATTCCTAACCCATCTCACATATTAAGCCATGAACCTATTCACCTAGCATGAGATTTAAGTTACGAAGAGAGACCCGAGAGGATTCTTCTTCGAGAAATTATAAAGCTGAGAAACCGTAGTATTCCTATGGTTAAGGTGCAATGGTTCAATCAATCTGAACGAGAAGCTACGTGGGAAACAGAAGCTGGTATGCTTAGTCGTTACCCAGAATTGTTTGGTAAGTGAATTTCGAGGACGAAATTTCTTTAAGGAGGGTAGAGTTGTAGCGCCCCAAAATCCATAGGACTACATATTTAACCCTTTTCTATTTCAAGGGCTTATTTGATATTGTATATTTTAGCCTTAAGTTTATTTCGTTTGTTTTAACAGCTGATTTTCAGTTGTTGCTTTGAGACATGACGTGGAAGGTTTCCAGGCAGCTGTCGCCTGAGCATAAACACGAGCAGATTCAGATTTTGGTTTAAAATTCCCTCATCTGGACAAAAATAGTTCTTTTAAAATGTTTTGGTAAAGTTTTCAAATTCAAAATAGTAGTAGGGAGTATTTGACAAATTCTTTTGAAAAGGACACGGGTTGGTAGGATCACATGCCTACTCGAGTGTTAATACCTACTACAAGTCATATCCCGTATATGATTGTTTTCATAACAAGAGAGTTTCATCGTTGTCCAGAAATTTCTCTCTTTCTCTCTAAAAAACTTCAAAGTGCTCGTAGTGGTGCTTGTGGAGAACTCCTGTTGAGACCCGCTGCTTCTGTGTTTTGCAGGTTTAAGGCAAGTAAAGACTGATTCTTTCTACGCCATTTTAAAGCATATATTGTTCTTCAGTGCATGATTGTTGCCTGTTTATGTTAAGATAAGTTATGTTCATGTTTAAGCATGTTTTAGGAAATTCTTGGATGATCGGGTTCAAGTTTTGTTTCTGTTGCAAATTTTAAAGAGTGCTTCGATGAAGAAGATGAAAATGTTGTTTTAAAATGTTGAGCAATCGGGTTTAAGTAGTATGTTCATGAATGTTCTTCCTTCCGGTGGATGGTAACATCGGAACTTGGCGCTATGTAATCGGAGTTTCTAGTCGAATCAGAAGTTAAGTCTGGTTTGATAGGCAACGACTGATAGCACAGCCGTCATTTTGATGTTACAACACCAAGTTATAATCAGTAGTTCCCCTTTTCAGCAGTTACCTTTGTGTTAAGAGAATTCTAAGCGTTGCGTTCAGCCGTGAGTCGTTTTGCGTCTGAATTGGGTTAGTCCCTCATTGTGGTTCATCTTGTGGCTGAGTTGACCGTTGACCTCTGAACCACTACACTAAATACCTTACTACCGATTCACTTACGAAAATCCAGTTCAACGGCTGATTTTCTTAGAACCAACAGCTGATTTTCTTAGAACCAACAGCTGATCTTCTTATCCAACGACTAATTCATTACCCAACGTCTGATTCTTACACTAACGACGTCGTTTCATTTAATACATCTGTTTCAATAATATCAAATATTTGCGTCTGTTTTATTATAACGATATTGTTTCCCTTAGCAAAAGCTGATTCCTTTTAACGATAAGTCCCAGTAGTCGAACCCGATACTCGGCAAAGTTTTAAAGAAGTTTTAAAGAAAGAATTTCGAAGCACTGTGAACCCGAACGATGATTTCAAAATCAAATTTCAACCAGCTATGAGTTTAAAGGAAGAAGGTTTAAATTTAAGGATTTATGGCATAGATAAGAGACGGTCATCATGGAGGGGTGAGCAGCTGTCCAGATGTCAGTTGCCCCTTCACCACAAGCTAAATGCTAAGGCTGATATCAGTAGTCACTTGATCAGGTGCACCACGGACCTAAGGAGAGCTTCTAAGCCATAAATTACAAGAAAATAAGAATGGGATCTGGGTCATCTTCCTCATTTCCAAGTTTAACGAAAGAAAGTTTATGAAAGCTGATGAATGACTTCCTTTAAACTGTTTTGTTAAGTTACGATATGTTTAGATGTCTGCCTGCATTATGCGAAATTGTTATCTTCAGATTTTACTTGCTGAGCCCCTAGGCTCATTAGTTTTAAAATGGTGCAGGTGGGACAGAGCTGGGGCAGGCGGGAGGCAGCGACTGAACCAGCTGTGGTGATTGTGTTTATCTACGGCCGATGTTTTTCCGCAACAGCTATTGTTGTTTTGATCTTTTGTAAGTCTGTCCGTGGTGATTGTGTTTATCTACGGCCGATGTTTTTCCGCAACAGCTATTGTTGTTTTGATCTTTTGTTAAGTCTGTCTTAGATCCATTACAACAATAGTGAATTCATATAGAATTGTGAAGTTGTAATATCGTATTTTGCACTTTTGTAACATCTGTTATTAAAGAAATTGTTTCAGCCGTTCCAGTATCTGGCGCCATATTATGTTGTGTTTGAATTTTGATTTAGTTATAAGAAATACAGCTTATAACAATTCCCACTCAGCCCTTCTTTTCTTTTTATTATTCTTTCGTGACCCCATGAGGATTGGGACGTCACAGTCCCGGTCGAGGTGGGTTTGTTCAAGCTATTGTATGAATCAAAGCCTTCTACTGAAACCTTCAAGTTCAGAAGAAGCGGAGACATAGAAGCGGTGACTTCGAACTTCCAGAAACAATATCTGAGTATTTTATTTACAGCTTTGATTCATACATGTTTCGGAACTGTTTTTAATTTCAATTTCAGAGAGTATGTCGAGTATTTTCCGCTTGGTATTTGTAACCAAACTTGATATAGCTTTCGATGCTCAAATTTTCAAGAACCAGAGTTATTACAACTCAATAAGATCGCGTTGTCTTTCTGTTATGTGCTATCTGTTTAAAATAGCTTTGAAAACCCCGATTCGATCCTTTCGTTTTTCAACAAAATCTTTTAGTTCCATCTATGACTCATATAGTAGTCCCAATAAAATCATGTCATCAACGTATAAGAAAATAACGATGCGCTCATGTCGTTATTGAATTTAGAGTAAATGAAGCATTTAGAGTCATTTAACAAATCCATCTGGTGATCATCATTTAAGCACTCAACTATTTTGGCATAACTTTGGAGGAACCATTTTTATTTGGAAGAACAAATTTTATCTAGAAGAACTTTTTTTCTCCAGTATAATTTATTTGTCTGGAGGAACATTTTTTTTCAGGTAAGCAAATATTATGATCGCTTCTTTATTCAAACTGTAAGGTCATTTATCTAGAAAAACTTTGGTATAAACAACCGCTATGACCGTTTCTATATTTATTCATATTAAATGGTATTCGTAAATTCATTCTCAACGGTATTCTTTTATCTGCATAACCTCTTTAATTTGTATTATGGCCGTTGTTTAGTGACTTACATATACCAAGAAAAAGGACAAAGAGATGCAAAAGATATACAAACACAACGTTATCATACTTATTCTTTCTCATAATTTGTTGTGACAAAATATGAGAAAAATTTAATAAAGACTTGTTTCAAATCATGCAACTTGTGAACATGATGAGATCATTGTATTTTTTTAGAGTATTTGGCTTTCATCATGTTGCATTGAGGCATTCATATGAAGAGACGGAAATACTCTTGATCTTACGTGTCTCGATCTAACATATACATCTTGGAGATTCTGGTTTTGTTACAAAGATTCGTTCTTATACCATCTGTGGACATCACAAATTTTCCAACACAAATCACTATGTTAAATTCAAGGATTTACTCAAATAGCTGATATGGGCTCCGCGTAAAATAAAGGAAAGAAAGAAACTGTTGACGCAAAAAATGTTAAATTGCCTCGTCAATGAGTCTTAGTTTTCGAGCTTTGTAATTCCCTATACGGTAGCTAGGTCTATGTAGCTGTGTCAACAAGGGATGAGAACTTGGACTTCCGTGTCATTGTACATTTTGACCCACAGCCACGAGTTCCGTCGCACTTTTATTCGGGATTAAGTTTGATTAGAGATGGCAAAGGGGCGGGGTGGGGCCGGTTTTGTCATTATCGTCCGAATAATTCGGGGATCCCCATCCTCATCCCTGCGGGGATCGGTTCGGGGACGGTGATCCTCATCCCCGCCTTTAATATGATATATATATATATTATCTTTTAATCTATATTATTAATACATACATATTTCTAATATATCGGATAATATTATTATTATATATTATTATTATTACTCAATAATATATTATTAAAGAACAATATATATATATATATGCATATAAATATTATTAGATTATTTCGTAGTTTGGAAGATTTTTATTTATCTAAATATGTATGAAATAAGAATAGTACTATGATTTTTATTAGTAGTATTATTTTAATATATATATATATATACACACACACATACATTATCGAGGTGGGTTCGGAGATTTCGGGGATGTGAGTGCTATTACCATCCCCATGCCCATTTGATTCGGAGATATAAAATATTTCTTATACACGTCCCATTTCAGTTTTTCCCCGCGGATCCCCATACCCGCGGAAAAAATTGTCATTCCCATAGGGAAGGGTCAAATTGCATCAGATATTACAAGATAATCGAAAATAAATGCCAAGTTGAAGAAACAAGATTTTTATCTTTTTAAAGTCAAACTTGTGAAAACCCGAAAATTCAGCTTAAAAAAAAAAAAAAAAAAAACAAAAACGGGCTGCATAAACCGATTTGACTTGAAATTTATTTAGTTAATCTTTAAATTTGAATAAATATCATGTGAAGAATAGAGAGTGAAAATATCTAAATATTATATTTTTATTGTGAATATATCATTTGAATTTAAAATGAAAAAGCCGGTATTAAAAACAACATAATAAAGATTATTTTCTGATTCAGGTTAAGGTGTCATGCGTGACAAGATACACTCCGTTCCATCTTCTTTTACAAGAAACATGTATTATATTTTCCCCTTAGTTTAACTATTGAAATCAAAATTTTAACTTGAAATCCGTGAAATATAATCGGCAAAATGCAATAGACCTAATTCAGCGAAAATAATTGCAAATTTTCAACACTTCTCCTTATTTATCAAAATCCTGATAAAATAGTGTCCACATATAATGCAAATGTTCTTAAAAAATGTCCCTAAATACCAAACTACAGTTGAAGACCTATAATTCTATTTTTCATGACAAGTCGCCTAATAATTCTATCTTAATCTGACTTGGTTCAAATGAATCTGGACCCTATCAACTTCCACTCCCATCAATAATTCCTTTCTTCAATTTTATTTACCGATAATATCGAATCCAAAAATATTCGTGCATATATACAATTAAGTGGATACTTTTTAGTTTTTAAGGTTATGTAACATTGGAAGTTATGTCAAGAATTTGAAGGTCTTTATGAATTTTTTTTATAATTAACTAAAATATATGAAGTTGGAAAAGTTTTTTTTTTCACATTTTTTATATTCGAAATAATTTTTCGATTTCGTAAACATGCACAAATAGTGTCATATGTTAAAATATATTATCGATGGCATATATTTATCTCACTAAATTATGTATGCTTTTTCAATGATGTTGTACGTCTTGTTAAATATAAATAATGTTTATAGTAGATTTCACAATATAGTAGATTTCACATGTTATAAAATATAGAGTCCAGAACAGTCTAGTAAGATACAATCCAATTAAGTACCGTCATAACAATTGTATATCACATCGGCTGTTTTGGGGTATATCACATCGGCTGTCCCGTGTTGATTCGGCTTTTCAGGGGTATATCACATCATTAGTCCTGTGTTGATTCAATGGTGTTATTCAGGATCTGAATCTCTAGATATTATGATGTGGGGCTCATATTGACCAAATGAATATACTGTGACCGGAGTAGACTCGACGTTCAAACGATTAGCTACCACCGAGTCGGGAGATCGGGAGCTCTCATCTCGAGACATGACACCTCGGGACATCATGAGGTCGGGTTCTTAGGAGAGAACGTCTTGGGGTACCACAACCTCTGGTTTTTGGGATAATACACATCGAGGTATGTCGGAATAATTGAATGGAATTATTCTATGTCGGGTGACATGAAACCAAAGAAACAAGTTAGAGAGCGCTGAAAATGTTCCGGTGAAGCCCCTTCGATGCTTAAGTAAGGTCGGATGCTCGAGAATTGAGATCAAGATTATATGTAAAAATTAAGAGCTTGTCTCATTGTGAGTCCCTATAAAGTGACGTATACAAGGCTTTTATAAAGGAATAGGTGGTTAATGTGAGCGATTTAACCAGCTGAGGTGCTGGGGCGAGTCTTACGCCTGGTATTGCGCCTGAGTTGACCATTTTCTACCTGAGAGTATTGCCCTAACATTTCGGAATGATGCGTATTCGAAACGTGCCATCAGAGGCATGATTTTTGGAAATCATAGGATACGTCTCGGTGTCCAGACACATGCACGATCCTCTGTATCTCGAGGTGACACTCAAGAAGGTAACTAGTCCTTGCTTATCAAGGTTATTTGCTCAAGGGTGCCGGGTTCTTGGGCCCCGAGTGGCTTGCTCAAGGGTAACTGGTCCTTGGGTACCGGTGTGACTTGCTCAAGGGTTCTGAGTCCTCGGGTCCTGAGGTGGCTTGCTCAAGGGTGATGCGTCCTCGGATCTCGAGGTGACTATATCCGATATCAAGAGTATCCCCTATGGGTCCTAGACGAAAAATTCGAAGTAGGACCATGTGGAGTTATGGTCGGACCCCAGCTCAAATTTGTGTTTTTGTGGAAAACCATGATCCATGTAAGTTCATCTCACTGTCATTGATTAAGTGAAATCCGGCTTTCAGAATGGGTATTAGCTCGATACTCGAGGCAACGGTTTGAATTCCAGAGATGATGTGAGCCCTTCGTTGTGGAGGAGATCTGACAGCTGTGGTGCTTCTTGAGATCCTATAAACAGAGTCTCTCCTATTGATTTTTCACTTCGCTCTCTTACGGCACCAAACTCTGTTAAAATATTCCCTCGTCTCCCAAGCTCTCGAGCTGTTTTCCGATCTTCTTTCCAAAACTCCAAACTTGGAAGTGTCTAGTTCTATCGTGATAAAGATGTCGTCTAGTGCTGTTAGAAAGTTAGAAGAGTCGTTAGACTCCTAGCATCCTCAGGGTCTAGAGGTGAGG
Source organism: Dorcoceras hygrometricum (assembly GCA_001598015.1). NCBI lineage: Eukaryota > Viridiplantae > Streptophyta > Magnoliopsida > Lamiales > Gesneriaceae > Dorcoceras > Dorcoceras hygrometricum. The sequence goes on from KV015650.1 coordinate 161,886, forward strand.
ATGGTGGTACCCCGACCATCCAAGATGTCCATCAAGCGAGATTACTTAGAATAGCTCAAGACTTGCCTCCTCGAGGTGACCTTGGTATGAAGTTAAGGCTTCAAATCTTAGGGAGTCAGACATCCCCAAATCGTGGATAAAGTCGGGATGTCGAGTAGGTTCGAGGTCATTATTCCCGACGTAGAAGACTGAGCTCACATCCTCCTTCCGGATTTCATCTCTTATACATCAATCAAATTGATATGGGTCCTAGGTTTTGCATCTCAGTTTATAGTAGAGTTATGTAACCACCTCGGTTCGTCCTAGTCAGCTGCCTCTGAACTTGTAGTATTTTCTTTTATCCTTAGAAGTTTTGCTTATGCCTTTTGACATCTCCCTCTCAACCTACACCATTATGCAGCTCATCCAAGTCAAAAGATTAGGATCTGGGAAGTTTTTCATTTCTAATAAGATGGATCTTGGGTTTATAAAAGGGAAACTGTTGAGTTAAGCGTGCAAGTGTGAGAGCAGTACTGGGATGGGTGACCTCCTGGGAAGTTCTCGTACGTCAAGCTGCTGACGTTGCGCCGCTTGATCTGGTTGGCCATGTGGGCTGTAAAAGTGTGATGCCAGATCTTAACGGGTAATACTATCTCTGCTGGGGATAGGGCCGGCGGTAGGGGAAGGGTAAGACTGATCTCTAAGGGAATTGAGATAGCACCAGCAGTTAGACACGCACATCCCCTGACTCATGGGCCTAACAGCCCAACCCTAACGCACATAATAGGTGCACTCTGCGCTACCACATTATAAGGAAATAAAGTTGCGCCTTGGCTAACAGCTATAGCTTTTGGCCTAGTGGTAAGCGCTTGATCCTAACAGAAACCGAGCTCCCACAAGGGGTGGATGAGTAGGTATTCGTTAAGCGTAGTGTTAGTAGTGGGAGCACCTGGGGCTGCGATATGTCTCAGTGGAAAATGCCTATACCTTACTCCCCCTCTACCCTCGACAATCGCCCCCAAACTGACCAATTTCTTGGCTACTATGAGTTCTAAGTGTTATAGTGGGAAGGAGTTAGTCAAGGAGGATCTATTGTGTCAGTTTAGGTTCAGTCGGAAAGGGTCAAACTGAAAGAGGACATATCCTCATTGCTCTCATGTGTCTCACCTCTTATCTTACGTCTCTAACCTTCTCACTTTTGTTTTTCTCCGTTTTGCAGTAGATAGGATGGGCAAGGCCGATATGATGAGGTCTATGAAGGAGAGAAGGGCGGGCCAAACTCAAGGGAACCTCGAGATCTCGCCGATATCCTGGAAAGGAAGAGGAAGGCCCACGACAGGCGAGGAGGAGAGGCCTTGAAAACTCAAAGAGAGGGAGCCAGTGAAGGAGTCTTGAAACGAACCAGACTATAGAATTTTTTTTTTAAAGTGCGGAATACATAATCTAAAAAGTATGGCTCGTCCCCTTTTAAAACATTTTCCTCAACATTACTAAGAAACATAAATAAAATAAATATCTCAAAACATTAAATCAACCATACGGCTTAAAATCAATATAAATAACAGTTGTGGAAAAATGGAACGTGACTGATAAAAATATCTGAAAATGTATCACAACATGAAATGAAGACGTCAGAGTGGTCACGAGGTATAGCTGCAACGGGCGCTCAGAGATCCTCACCGCCGGTCGGCATAAAGTCAACAGGATCATCACCTGCACCATTTAAACCTAGTGAGCCTAAAGGCCCAGCATGCTCTATCTGAATAGTAACAAGGAATGTATAATAAAACCACATACAAGCATATACATATAGTAAAATAACTTTAAGACATGCATGCGTGAATGATCGTAAAACATGATTCATTAAGCAGTCAGACCATATCGTAATCGTATAGCATACATAATAAGGCATGACGTAGCATAACATAAAAATGTGTGAGTCGTATCCATGAAGTGTGAGCCATAACATAAGCGATTGATCAATCTATGAACCAACGTACGCGGCGATGCGGTTCACCCGACCTTAACTCGGGATCCCTCACACCTCTATGCTGCCACTTCACCATGTCGTGATCACATGGATCCATAAGCACGTATTACAAACAGAGGATCCTCGGGTCCGGTATCCCGACTAGCTCCCATCGTAAACTTGCCACACATCACTTCAATCCCTCGATTTTCTTTCAATTCTTTCATGCCTGAACGTTTCATAAAACTTTCATAAAGCGTACATTTCGTAAAAACATACAATTTAAAAGGCTTAGCCCGTCAATATATATTTAATTCTTTCATTTAAAACATATCATACGTAAAATACTACATAACTAATTAAATATATATTCACGGGCTTCTACATTTTCTACTCCGGTCAAGCACTGGTTCAGGTGCCTGGCCCACTAATTTCTAAGCCCAAAAACCTAGACTTAACTTTAAAATGTCATCTAACCCTAAACATGACTTGGCACATCACTTTAAAATTGAACTTTAAAAAGTCATTAACATACTCACTCCTTTACCTTAAAATAATCCTTTAAAATTTGACCAAGTAAAAGACCCATTGACTAAAATTTGACTTTAAAACTTAAAATAAAATATTAGTTCCATAAAATAATAAAAAGTTTGACTTGAAATTTGATTTAAAATGTTTGACCAAAAATTCTTAAAATTGGACCAAAAACTTTAAAATTAAAATACCCGGTCCAGAAATAAAATAAGTCGGACCAAACTTAAAATACTTTGACTCGACGCTCGACTAATCGACCCGATACGATTGAACCAACCCACCGATGCAACCGAATCGGTCCAACCACATGCAAACCCTAACACACGTCGCAAGCATGCACGCACGCGACACACACCGACTTCCGGCCTTCGGCCTCCCTGCTCTGTCCGCCCATGGCCAGAGCCCCACAGGCTGGACCACCCCCAGGTCCAGCCATACCTACTGGACCAGCCGAGACGCTAGACTAGCGACGTGCGTCGCTCCTTGCATTCCACACGGCCAGCCATGGCTCGATCATGATCGAGCCTCAAACTCTCCCTCCATGGACCACCTCTAGACCACTTGGACAACCATGAACCAAGCACAAGCCCCTTGAACCATCCTTGGCCAAAGCATCACAAGAACCGATCATATACATGTTGGAAAAATATGAAACATGCGTGGATCTAAAACATTAAACGTAGATCAATGCAAATCATATATAATTCATGAAATCATTGATTAAGAATAGTATAATATGGTGTAAATGGTGAGAAAAGAAGAGATATTACATGTCTTGATTTGAGAACAATGAAGAACTGCGGGTTAACGAAGCGGGGGACGCGAGATCGGGACAAGACGCCTTGAATTCACCAAAAAACTTGAAAGTCTCGAGCTATGGGAGGGAGTAGGCATGGGAGTGAGGGGAGGAATGGAGGTGGAGGCTAGGGTTGTTGGGATCCGGATCACGCCCCCGGCGAGGCAGCGGAAGAACAAATAAACATGTGCCGGGAGACGATCAATACGATGAACAATTCAAAGATCTATGACATTCATAGGGTTTTTTAGTGTATACCTTGCTGGCACTTGTGCCTGGCTCCAACCAGAATTACAAGAACGTCGGCTCTTCACGGTAGGTGGCGGTAGATCCGTCAATCAGGTCCACGACCGGAATCGATCACCCTCCAATCAGCCTGCACTAGAAGGCTGAAGGATTTTATCGCCAATGGATTCTCCTCGAAAAAATAGCCGGAACAAGTCCGGCGAGCGGCGGCGGCGGGCGGCACATGGCAGCGGCGGCGTGAGGGCTTGGGAAGAGAGGGAGCGGCGGTTTTGTGCTTAGGATTAGGGATTGCAATAATAATGAGTTCTTAAGTTATGAAGTCTAGCCTTCATTAAATAGAATTAAGAATGGACTTGGACCGACCCAACGGGCCCGGGTCCAAAGGATGAACATTCAGTTCATCCCCATCACCGAGACTTCATTATAACTCCGATCGCCGATCAGATCGAACCGATCGACTCAGTTTCCAAAACTGAATACTATGATCTGAAAAACCATTTTTCAGAACCCAGTGCAAAATGACCGTTTTGCCCCTCAACATCGGCAAATCACGATTTGACCTCTGTTGACCTTTTAGGAAGTCGCACTCCCAAAATCCTCTTCGTATGCTCAACACATTGAGCTGAGTATCCGTGCGGGAATCTCGAATCCAGTACTTGTGTGACCCTCAATGGTTCAGGGATACAACTAGCCTTGGGCCCACAACCATTGTGGCTCCGGAATCACAATTCCGGACCTGCCCAACGGATCATGGTAAAAGCGTCTAGCAACATCGCCCCATGATCCCTTAGGTATCACTGATAGTGCCTGCAAGAACCAGTTGGTCGTGGTTAGCGTACAGTACGGTCCTTTCAATCCATATATCCCGATCAGATCAACGACCATTGGTAAATCGAGAGTCGCTATAGATCCGATAGCTATGCGTACATCTTGGAGACCGAATAGTGACATCGCGAGTGTAACTAGGTAAACACATTTACCTAAAACACTTCTAGTACTCTGGCCAGAGATTTATACACTATTATCCCCTCAGATAGCATAGGATATCCACGCATGTCTGCGAGCGGTGAATCCTCGACAACGATGCATCGACTCCTACATGCATCGGGGTCTCACCCAATCCCGACGCCTTATGATCCCAAGTGAGTCGGCAAACGGGTCAAAGTGAGACGCCTATCATGTAGAGTCTCAATTACGTTTCGAGTCGTGAGGACTATTCAGTACAACCAAGACCTCGGACTTATCCACTCGACAAATGGTAACCACTTGGAAAGTCCGAAGGAGGGTAGTTCGATAGATCACCATCTATCTGCATGCTCAGAACATCATAATGTTCCCTACCAATAAAACATGGTACTTCGCATCGCAGATACTAGTCTCGAACTCGGGCGGCCTTATCCTCATTTTGACGGTCCCAATCGACTGGAACATGTTCAGAATACACAGTGAATATTACATGTGTTTCATGATAGCCGTCATACCCACTATCACATCTAACATACACTTTAGTGCATTCTAGGTCTTTACTCAACACAATTGTTAATCATCATACAACACACACCACAAGACTGTCATATACAAGAGTCTATAAACCCACACGCCACAAGTTGGCTAGTTGGGCATCTACTCTAACAATCTCCCACTTGCCCTAAAGCCAACTACTCATCAGACGCAGTCCCATTGTTTCGCGATGTTTTTCAAACAACGGTCCAGGCAAGGGCTTCGTAAGTGGATCAGCAACGTTGTCTGCAGAGGCGACTCTCTCAACTGCTATGTAACCTCTAGCCCCAATATCCCGGATTATGTGGTATTTTCTCAGTATGTGTTTGGATCTTTGGTGAGACCTAGGCTCCTTTGCTTGCGCAACGGCACCCGTGTTGTCGTAGTACACCGGGACTGGACCAACTCCATTAGGAATGACGCCCAACTCTTGGATGAAATTCCTTATCCAAACGACCTCCTTAGCAGCAGCTGATGCTGCAATGTACTCAGCCTCAGTGGTTGAATCCGCGATGGTGTCTTGCTTGAAACTCTTCTAAGAGACAGAACCACCATTGAGCATGAATACAAATCCAGAGGTTGATTTCGAATCATCCACGTCACACTGGAAGCTAGAATCAGTGTAGCCTTCCAGCTTCAGTTCACCACCCCCATACCACCATGAACATATTCTTAGTCCTTCGTAAGTACTTAAGAATATCCTTCACAGCCTTCCAATGCAATTGGCCGGGGTTGGCCTGATAGCGGCTCGTGACACTCAGAGCATACGCGACATCCGGTCTAGTGGAACGTCACAGCACTTTTAACTACCTTTTTATATACACATGGCTCCTCGGGATTCTTGATGAAACCAAATTCCTTAATTTTTTCATCGAATCTCAGGTTCCAACTTCGCGATGCTTGTTTGAGACCGTAGATCGATCTCTGAAGCTTGCATACCTTATGCTCGCTTCCAACAGATGTGAAACCCTCAGGCTGCGTCATATAGATCTCTTCCTTAATGTTTCCATTAAGGAACGCAGTTTTCACATCCATTTGTCATATCTCATAGTCTTACCATGCGGCTATGGCTAACAAAATTCTAATTGACTTGAACATTACGACTGGCGAGAAGGTTTCATCATAGTCAACACATTGCCTTTGAGTGTAACCTTTCGCGACCAGTCGTGCCTTGTAGGTCATTACCTTACCATCAGGCTCAAGTTTCCTCTTGTACACCCATTTACACCCAATAGGAACAATTCCTTCGGGAGGGTTGACCAGAGTCCAAACTTGGTTAGCATGCATTGAGTCAAACTCAGACTGCATTGCTTCAATCCACAAATTAGAATCAGCATCGGAAATTGCCTCCTTGAAAGTTCTTGGATCAGATCCAACAACTTGATCACCTTGATCATCTTCAAGGAGAAAACCATATCTCTCAGGAGCTCTAGGAATCCTTTCGGATCTCCTAGGTGCGACCATTTCTGGTATTGGCTCTGTAGATGCAGGAGACTCACCTGGTACTTCCATTGGATCTCGAACCTCTTCAAGTTCTACTATTCTGCCCTTTCTATCAAGTAGAAATTCCCTTTCCATAAAGGTGGCATTCCTAGAAACAAACACTTTAGTTTCGCTGGGATAGTAGAAGTAGTATCCAATGGAATTCTTTGGATACCCAATGAAGTAGCATAAGATGGATCTCGTATCCAGCTTATCTCCCACTGTCTGCTTCACGTAAGCAGGACATCCACAAATCCTCATAAATGAGTACTTGGATGGTTTGACCATCCATATCTCATACGGAGTCTTATCCACTGCCTTGGTGTGGACATTGTTCAACAACATTACCGAGATATAAGCTAAGACATAAAACATGGTCGTTAAGTTTTATGAATTACCCTCCCACTATTTTAACGATTTCACCAACCCTCTAATGAAATCGAGAAAGCAGTTTCTTTAGTGGGTACACGGAGCCCAATCAAGCGATCATGGACCCGAATAATATCAGTCATCCATGACCCCCAAAAGGTAGTTTCCGATTGCAACCGGTGCAACCTCCATGTATTCACCTCACGTCCAGTAAGAGACCAATAATATGACGCCGTTTACTATCACGTGTCAAGATGACCCATCAATGTTGAGTCGTGAAGGACGGTCCCCTTAACGTCCCCAATAATATGAGCCAACGTTAAAGGGAGTTCCAGCCGACTCACAACAGTTGTCAATGGCATGGACAGCTTTCCGGCATACATGACCCCCTCAATAATATGAGCCGGGCCATGTATACGGGTAGCATCGACGTACACCCATTGTTGATGGAAGTTAGGGAAATTTAAACAATTTTAAATACCCTTTTGTTTATCGAATAAACATTTTATCTTGATATAAGTTTTAAATCAAATTTAAAACGAGGGATTTTATTTTGAAAAATTTTGGTCTCATACATATTTAAATCTAATTTAAAACATGCAACATGCGGATTCAATTAATCTATATATCAACATATATAAACAAATATTGGGATGATCGATCGCGAGAGCTATGCGGTCCGTTGTTGCCAGTCACGGACCTGGTCCAATCCTAGGGGAAATGCAGTATGCAATGCAATCCTATTACAAAGCTTTCCGATTTTACAGATCTTCGGTCTTCAATATCTTGATCGTCATTGTCCACCGTCTTCGGATGTCCTCCCACTAAATCTAGTAATTTACATTTAAATTAACCATTCCAAATAAGGGATACATTTATCAAGGGGTGGGAACGGGCCACAAACAGGCCCACTTTAAATGATAATCAAAAATATTTACAAACCGAAATCATACAAAACCTATCGCATACACCTAATAAATTGGGCACGGCTCTCGATCATCCCAATCATGCAGATAATCTAATTAACATGCATAATTTAAATAATCCTATTATTTATCGCAGAATCATATTTTAATCATAAAATCGCATTTTATAATAAAATCGTATTTTGTCGATAAAATCGAATTTTAATCAACAAAATCATATTTCATTATAAAATCATATCTTATAATTAAAATCACATTTTACTAATTTTAATTGTATCAAATTGGGCTTAAACAATTTTAGGCCCGAAAATCTTAAAATTTCAAAATCGACCAGACGGGCCCGATATCGCATACCGGCCCGAAAACTTCACGGGCTTCCCGGGACAGGCCCAAACCAAACCCTAGAAGAAAACAGCCACCACGATATCGCCGGAGCTTCGCCGGAGCAGCGGCCGGCCGGCGGCGCAGCCACCACAAAATCTCGCGGCGGCAGCGCGCAAAACCAGCGCCCATCGTGCGCCATCGCACGCCGCACAGCAGCGCCACGAGCGGCGCGACATCACAGCACCAGCGCACGGAGGAGACGCCCAGCGTTGCAGCAGTGGCCGGCCACATCGCGCAACGGTTGCGGGAAGCGGCGCCCATCGCTCGAAGCAGGGCGGCCGCCGTGATGCGCGACCAGCGCGCAACTCCTCGCAACAGCAGCGCGGCCATCGCGCGGCGAGCGCGCATCCCGCGACAAGAGCGCGAGGGGTTGGGGCGGCAACTCTCGGCCGCCCCGTCGCGCGCGACGTCGCGCCAAGCGCGACGCACGGCCGCGCGCAACGTCGCGCGCCTATCGCGCATCGTCGCGCAACCAGCGCGCCACAAGCATCGACCAGCAGCGTCGCTTCGTCCGACCAGCAAGCGCCACGAGCGGCGCGACATCGCAGCACCAGCGCGCGGAGGAGACGCCCAACGTTGCAGCAGTGGCCGGCCACATCGCGCAATGGTTGCGGGAAGCGGCGCCCATCGCTCAAAGCAAGGCGGCCGCCGTGATGCGCGACCAGCGCGCAACTCCTCGCAACAGCAGCGCGGCCATCGCGCGGCCAGCGCGCCGCACTTGCGCGGCCAGCGCGCATCGCACGACAAGCGCGCGAGGGGTGGGGCGGAAACTCTCGGCCGCACCGTGCGCAACGATTGCGCGTCTTGTACCGCGACACAGCGCCATCTTCCAGCCGCCATGCGCGGCCAGCGCGCATGGTTGTCGCACGCGCATGTGCGCTCGACGGGAGGGAGGGGCACCGCCGCCTGCGGTGGTGGTGTGGCCATGGTTCTCATCGAATTTTGATCTGCAATTTCGAGATATAGATACAATAAGGCAAATACGTATTGATCAGATCCGAAAACCATGGCTCTGATACCACTGTTGGGATCCGGATCATGCCCCCCGGCGAGGCAGCGGAAGAACAAATAAACATGTGCTGGGAGACGATCAATACGATGAACAATTCAAAGATCTATGACATTCATAGGGTGTTTTAGTGTATACCTTGCTGGCACTTGTGCCTGGATCCAACCGGAATTACAAGAACGCCGGCTCTTCACGATAGGTGGCGGTAGATCCGTCAATCAGGTCCACGACCGGAATCGATCTCCCTCCAATCAGCCTGTACTAGAAGGCTGAAGGATTTTATCGCCAATGGATTCTCCTCAAAAAACTAGCCGGAACAAGTCCGGCTAGCGGCGGCGGCGGCGGCGGCGGGCGGCGCATGGCGGCGGCGGCGTGAGGGCTTGGGAAGAGAGGGAGTGGCGGTTTTGTGCTTAGGGTTAGGGATTGCAATAATAATGAGTTCAGTTATGAAGTCTAGCCTTAATTAAATAGAATTAAGAATGGACTTGGAACCAGCCCAACGGGCCCGGGTCAACGGATGAACATTCAGTTCATCCCCATCACCGAGACTTCATTATAACTCCGATCGCCGATCAGATCGGACCGATCGACTCAGTTTCCAAAACTGAATACTATGATCTGAAAAACCATTTTTCAGAACCCCAGTGCAAAATGACCGTTTTGCCCCTCAACATCGGCAAATCACGATTTGACCTCTGTTGACCTTTTAGGAAGTCGCACTCCCAAAATCCTCTTCGTATGCTCAACACATTGAGCTGAGTATCCGTGCGGGAATCTCGAATCCAGTACTTGTGTGACCCTCAATGGTTCAGGGATACAGCTAGCCGTGGGCCCACAACCATTGTGGCTCCGGAATCACAATTCCGGACCTGCCCAACGGATCATGGTAAAAGCGTCTAGCAACATCACCCCATGATCCCCTAGGTATCATTGATAGTGCCTGCAAGAACCAGTTTATCGTGGTTAGCGTACAGTACGGTCCTTTCAATCCATATATCCCGATCAGATCAACGACCATTGGTAAATCGAGAGTCGCTATAGATCCGATAGCTATGCGTACATCTTGGAGATCGAATAGTGACATCGCGAGTGTAACTAGGTAAACACATTTACCTAAAACACTTCTAGTACTCTGGCCAGAGATTTATACACTATTATCCCCTCAGATAGCATAGGATATCCACGCATGTCTGCGAGCGGTGAATCCTCGACAACGATGCATCGACTCCTACATGCATTGGGGTCTCACCCAATCCCGACTCCTTATGACCCCAAGTGAGTCGGCAAACGGGTCAAAGTGAGACGCCTATCATGTAGATTCTCAATGACGTTTCGAGTCGTGAGGACTAATCAGTACAACCAAGACCTCGGACTTATCTACTCGATAAATGGTAACCACTTGGAAAGTCCGAAGGAGGGTAAGTTGGGTTTACACAAAGATTAGGGTTGAAAGAATGAGTGTGTCAAAAATGACCACCTTCAAATGTTTAATTAAGAAAATAATGGAGTTTTCCAATTCTAACACTCCACTAATTTAAGACGTTGAATAAAAGTATAAACATAGGCTTTATATTAATTTTCGTAATATGTGGCCTCTCTTTAAAACATAAGAAAGTGCATTAAAAAAGCTCGTATAGGCGAAAAACGGGTTCTCCTCAACTAATAATCGTAAAAGATCATTTTTCGAAAATAATTGCTGCTTAAAAAAAATAATAAATTTGATCTTAAAATCTGAGGGTATAAAAATTTCAAATAATTTTCATCTCGGTCGTCCCTAGTTTCGTCCACGCGTCCGGAACTCAAATGGGCTAAAAACGTAACATGCATATCGTGAAACATTAAAACTAACATCAAATCACATAAAATAGCATATAATTTTTCTAAAATAATTTTCCCCCTAGTCATGCTCTCATTTTCACGTAATTAGGATTCCTGGGCGTTACAACTTTCCCCCCTTATAGGAATTTCGTTCCCGAAATTAGATTACGTACCTAAAAGTTCTGGGTAGCGCGTCCGCATATTGGCCTCGTTATCCCAGGTAGCCTCATCCTCTGAGTGATTCTGCCACCGGACCTTGACCATCGAAATACTCCGCGCTCTAAGTCTTTGCTCCTCTATAGCCAAGATCTGAACCGGCCGCTCCTCAAATGATAGGTCTGGTGCTAACTGAAGCGGCTCGAAATCCAACACATGCGATGGGTTCGGGACGTACTTCCGCATCATCGAGATATGAAATACGTTATGCATCACTGACAGGCTGGGTGGTAGTTCTACTCGATACGCGAACATACCAACCTTCTCCAAAATCTCAAACTGCCCAATAAACTTCGGACTGAGCTTGCCCCTCCGGCCAAAGCGCATCACGCCCTTCATGGGCGATATCCTCACGAATACATGGTATAAAAATTTGATCTTAAAATCTGAGGGTATAATCCAAATAATTTTCATCTCGGTCGTCCCTAGTCTCGTCCACGCGTCTGGAACTCAAATGGGCTAAAAACATAACATGAATATCGTGAAATATTAAAACTAAAATTAAATCATATAAAATAGCATATAATTTTTCTAAAATAATTTCCCCCCTAGTCATGCACTCATTACCACGTAATTAGGATTCCTGGGCGTTACAAGTATGCTCCAATTGTGGACCTCGAGAACCTGACGTCTGAACAAGCTAGCTTGATGGAGGCTCCCCCTAAGCTGAAACCTTCTGGGGCACATCCCGATGCCCAAATCCTCCCGATCTCTTTTTCTTTGCCTCCCCCAAGGGTCGGGTCTCCTTGAAGTTCCTCCGAAATATGATCCTAGACAGGGATGTAGGGCTCTTTCAGAGGACTCCTGACCTTGGTCTCCTCGAGGCTCTAGGTCTCCACTTTATGCAGGTATACATCCCCTTTAAGTTTGTTAGGCTTTCTTCATAGGCGTTCTTAACCCCAGTCTGTTGTCTGTGCAGGCCTGGTCTGTGGTGGTGAGGCAGCCAATAGCCTTGCCCTAGCTCATGACGAGATTGTCCTGATGCGTCGTTCTATGGACAGGGTGCTTTTCTGTTGTACTTGTAATGAATTTTTATTCTAAAATGCATCTTTCCACTCACTTTTTGTTGATACGAGCATTGATGTGAATGAACAACTAAGTAAGACTTTTTTTGAAAAAATTTTGAAATACAAAATGGGGTAATGTAACGCCCGTAAAATACATAAATCCACGAGATATTTAATTTACTTTGAAAGGTTTAAACTGCTATTTCTTACCTATCTGTTTAAAATTTCAGATTTTTCCTGAGCTGATTTCTTCGGTTTTAGCCTGGACAGTTCGCAGGCGGTTCCTGCAAGAATTTACTGAATCACGGTTCGGTTTCCTTTAAAAATATAAAATAAAATTATTTTCTTTTAAACAAAATGATTACTGTTGGCACGCTTACTGCATCTTTAGACAAAATAATTACTGTTGATACGCCTAAGCATTTATGTTAAGCAAATGATTATTGTTGGCGTGTGAAAGAGGGAAATCCCTTCCTTGTTTAATGGATTTGTTAAGGCGGTGAGGCTGCTCTTCCTAAACCACAATGTTGGTCCCAAAATACAAGGTGCCAGATCGTAAAAACGCTCTGATACCACTTGTTGGGATCGAAAAGGCCGGGGTTGTGTTGTGTTCGTGAGCTCTGCCACAGCTCACGTTGGCTCTCACACAGCCTTCACATCAACCCCGTAAGTTACGTGCATTAAAAAATATAAGAGTTGACAAGCCAGCACGCAACTCAAATCGGACCGCATTAAAGTTGAACCAGCTCAGCGCTAAACCAGCGCAGTGCAAGAGCTTGGTTCCAGCTGGTTGTTCCAACCAGCTCGATGAAAGTGCAAGCGATCTGGTTATTTAACTTGAGCTGTAATAGCTCAGTGTTCTTGAATATCTGTACACCAAGATACATATTGAGTAATGAATATATCATGCGGAAATAACTCAAACTGTACTCTTAAATTCGAAGGCCTTTTAAACAGTTTTAATCGTATTAAAAAAATATGCTATGAGTATGAATGAATGCAGTAAAGTAGTAAAATAATACGCTGATTTGTTTATAGAAGTTCGGAGCTTAATCTCCTACATCTTCCCTTCTTCTGCAACGGGAAGGATCCACTAGAAGACTTTGATTACAACGGCCCCCGCTGCAACCCTTTCCTACGACCCGCAGCCGCAAGAACTCCTAGCCACACCACTGCACACCAGCCCGCAAGCTGCATGTGTCTAACTCACTTCTTTACCGCCTCAGTGAGAAATGCGACACTTCTTTACTGTCTCAGTGCGAAAGGCAACTAGACTTGTTTAACGTCTCTGTCCAAAGAGTACAATGGAGAGTTTGATCTGATTCACTCAACTCATCAATTTAGCTCTCAGCTCTCATATGTGAGTGAATCTGTGTGTGAGAAATATACAGTGTACGCTCACTCTCAAATGTATTCTCACACACTGGAAAGTGCTCCTAGTCTGAGCTGGTTTCACCAATTTCTTCCCAGAGCTTGTGTTGTGTTTTCTGCTATTTTACATTTTGGTTCGCACAACACTTTTCTCTTTTCTTTGGCGCTCTTCTTCTATTTTATGCGCCTTACTCTCCTTCTTTTCTCTCGTTCTCGGCTCTTGTTATTTATTGCCTGTTGCAAAGATTTATCCGTTGGACACAAGGTTTTAGCCATTGAAAGTCTTCTGACAAAGTTGTACTTTGCGTCCTTTGTCCATAAATGCGTCTGCAGGATATTTAGCTTTTAGCACGTGAGCATCGTACTTTGAGAGGACATCACAGCAAATCAATTTGAATACTGAAAAATAGTCTGGGTAATGTCTTGTATTCAAATCGTTTTGCTTGTTGTTTTGTCTAATTTCTGATCTTGAACTCAGACGACTTCTGCTTTGTTGGCTGAGCTGGTTTGACCTTAACCAGCTTGGATCATCAGCTCGTAGATTTTATGGCAACTGCTATTGTGCTATCCAAGCTGGTCTCTATTTCTAGATGCTCTCTTCTTATCTGCTCTTGAGCTGCTTGGAGCCACCTTGTTCATCATACTCAGCAGGTCGCTTCTCTGAGCTGGTCTCTCAGCTGGTTTTCTTTTCCAGCCGGTTGCTTCTTATGAGAGTATTCCGCCTTTACGTAATCACAGGCGTCGACCTTCTTCATGCTTTCTGACTCCTGCCTCAGCATTCATCTCATAATCATCCAGCTGAGCCAAGACCCTGATCGGGTTTTCTCTTCTCCGGACTAACTTAGGTTTTCTTTTCCAGCCGGTTGCTTCTTATGAGAGTATTCCGCCTTTACGTAATCACAGGCGTCGACCTTCTTCATGCTTTCTGACTCCTGCCTCAGCATTCATCTCATAATCATCCAGCTGAGCCAAGACCCTGATCGGGTTTTCTCTTCTCCGGACTAACTTATCCTTCACCAGCTTGCCTCTGTTAATTCTTTGCTGTGAGCCACTGAGCTGATTTCTTCCTAATAGTGCTTTGTTCCAGCTCGCTACTCAGCTGCTCAGTGGACAGGCCTAAACGAACTCCTTCGTTTAGGACTCCGAAATTGCGTTGGCTTCGCACTCAATCACTGCTCTTGTACTCTGCACTTGATCTGCGCTTGAGCCATTCTGCAATTTAACATTCTGCGCTTGAACTCTGCTCTTCATTTACTGCTCTTGATCTTCGTGCTGCTCCAGCTCCAAGCCGGTGAACCAGCTTGGCGTTCCCCGCACTTCTGGAAGTAAACTGCTGTACCAGCTTGGACGTCCCCTTACTGTTCCAGCTATATATCTTCGATCAGTCCAGATCAGACGTCCCCTTACTGTTCCAGTTTGGATATCTTCACGTCTACTCCAGTCTTAGCAAGCTATGCATGTCATGTAGAGCGTTAGTACAATAGAAGCAGATTTTGTGTGAATCAAAACTTAGATTCTGATCGTAGAAACAGATCCAACAATCTCCCCATTTTTTATTTACACAAAATCTGGATAAACATGTGCACGTATGTTTATGTTCAAAAATATTTCTCCCCTTCTTGATGGGAAATCTTGTCTCTCCCTTTAATATTTAAAACAAAACTCCCCCTCAACAGATCATGGGATAATTTTATTTTCAAAATAAAAACATCATGCACGGGAAGACAGTTTGTCAAAAACAATATGTATGCATGATATTTGAAAACAAAGTCTATGCTACTTAAAAGCTTTCAAATATATATGGACCAGGGGAGCAATAGAAGATTCAATCCACAGAATCTCTTCCATTTTCCCCTAAGGCTTAACCTCGCTCAGCCCTAGAGATCTTGGCGTCCACAGACCTCGCGCAATATGTCAGCTCGTCAGAAGATATGTTGTCACTCTTTCTTTTCGAGAAATCGCTCTGCAATTCAATAGACATTTCTCCCCCTATCTATATGCAATGAGTTTTAAAAAACATAAAAATTTTGTAGCACAAACAGGCTTTCAAATGACTATCAGAGTAGACATGATTTTAAAAACGTTTAAAAATATATCTTCGAAAAGAAATGCACTATTCAAGAACAACCTGCTCTGATACCACTTGTTGGTCCCAAAATACAAGGTATCAGATAGTAAAAATGCTCTGATACAACTTGTTGGGATCGAAAAGACCGGGGTTGTGTTGTGTTCGTGAGCTCTGCCACAGCTGACGTTGGCTCTCACACAGCCTTGACATCAACCCCGTAAGTTACGTGCATTAAAAAATATAAGAGTTGACAAGACAGCACGCAACTCAAACCGGACCGCATTAAAGTTGAACCAGCTCAGTGCTAAACCAGCGCAGTGCAAGAGCTTGGATCCAACTGGTTGTTCCAACCAGCTCGATGAAAGTGCAAGCGATCTGGTTATTTAACTTGAGCTGCAATAGCTCAGTGTTCTTGAATATCTGTGCATCGAGATACAGATTGAGTAATGAATTCTTGAATATCTATGCATCGAGATACAGATTGAGTAATGAATATAAATCATGCGGAAATAACTCAACTGTACTCTTAAATTCGAAGGCCTTTTAAACATATTTAAGCGTATTAACAAATATGCTATGAGTATGAATGAATGCAGTAAAGCAGTAAAATAATACGCTGATTTGATTATGGAAGTTCGGAGCTTAATCTCCTAAATCTCCCCTTATTACACAACGGGAAGAATCCAGTAGAAGACTTTGATTACAACGGCCCTCGCTGCAACCCACTCCTACGGTCCGTAGCCGCAAGAACGCCTAGCCACACCACTGCACACCATCCCGCAAGCTGCGTGTGTCTAACTCACTTATTTACTACCTCAGTGAGAAATGCGACATTTCTTTACTGTCTCAGTGCGAAATACAACTAGAATTGTTTAACGTCTCTGTCCAAAGACTATAATGGAGAGTTTGATCTGATTCACTCAACTCATCAATTTAGCTCTCAACTCTCATATGTGAGTGAATCTGTGTGTGAGAAATATACAGTGTACGCTCACTCTCAAATGTATTCTGACACACTAGGAAGTGCTTCTAGTCTAAGCTGGTTTCACCAATGTCTTCCCAGAGCTTGTGTTGTGCTTTCGGCTGTTTTACATTTTGGTCGCACAACACTTTTCTCTTTTCTTTGGCGCTCTTCTTCTATTGTATGCGCCTTACTCTCCTTCTCTTCTCTCGTGCTCGGCTCTTGTTATTTATAGCCTGTTGCAAAGATTTATCTGTTGGACACAAGGTTTTAGCCATTATAAGTCTTCTGACAAAGTTGTACTTTGCGTCCTTTGTTCATAAATGTGTCTGCAGGCTATTTGGCTTTTAGCACGTGAGCATTGTACTTTGAGAGGACATCACAGCAAATTGATTTGAATACTGAAAAGTAGTCTACGTAATGTCTTGTATTCAAATAGCTTTGCTTGTTGTTTTGTCTAATTTCTGCTCTTGAACTCAGACGACTTCTGCTTTGTTGGCTCAGCTGGTTTGAACTTAACCATCTTGGACACAGCAAATTGATTTGAATACTGAAAAGTAGTACTACGTAATGTCTTGTATTCAAATAGCTTTGCTTGTTGTTTTGTCTAATTTCTGCTCTTGAACTCAGACGACTTCTGCTTTGTTGGCTCAGCTGGTTTGAACTTAACCATCTTGGATCACCAGCTCGTAGATTTGATGGCATCTGCTATTGTGCTATCCGAGCTGGTCTCTATTTCTAGCTGCTCTCTTCTTATCTGCTCTTGAGCTTCTTGGAGCCACCTTGTTCATCATACTCAGCAGGTCGCTTCTATGAGCTGGTCTCTCAGCTGGTTTTCTTTTCCAGTTGGTTGCTTCTTATGAGAGTCTTCCACCTTTACGTCATCACAGGCATTGACCTTCTTCATGCTTTCCGACTCCTGCCTCAGCATTCCTCATAATCATCCAGCTGAGCCAAGACCCTGATCGGGTTATCTCTTCTCTGGACTGAATTATCCTTCACCAACTTGCCTCTGTTACTTCTTTGTTGTGAGCCATTGAGCTGATTGCTTCCCAATAGTGCTTTGTTCCAGCTTGCTACTCAGCTGCTCAGTGGACAGGCCTAAACGAACTTCTTCGTTTAGGCCTCCGAAATTGCGTTGGCTTCGCACTCAATCACTGCTCTTGTTGGTCTCAAGGGAAAGTTATGAGATATTAATTTCTCCTTTCCGAAGTGTTATGAGATTTGGTCTCAAGGGAAAGTTAGCTCCTCGTTATGTTGGTCCTTATGATATCTTAGAGAGGATTGGTCCTTTGGATTATCTGCTGTTGTTTCCACCAGATTTGTCTTCCTTACATGATGTGTTTCATGTTTCGATGCTGAGGAAGTATGAGCCAGATCCCTCGCATGTGTTGAGAACTGATGAGGTAGAGTTAGATCGGACTTTGAGCTATGTTGAGTATCCCTTGCAGATCTTGGAAAGAAAAGAGAAACAGCTGAGGAACAAAACCATTCCTTTGGTGATGGTTCAGTGGAGCAAACATGGTAGAGAGGAAGCTACGTGGAAACTGGAAGAGAAGATACAGCGTGAGTGGCCGCATCTGTTTGAGTGAGCATTGTATCAGATTCCAGTAGTTGGTTCCTTGTTACTTCTCGGTAGATGTTTGCTTAAGTTCTTTTCCCCAGTTATCTTGAACTCTTGTTTTGGAGTTGATTGATTTCGAGGACGAAATCCTGTTTTAGTGGGGGAGATATGTGAGACCCGAAAGTTGATGAGATTAATTGAGTTAATTAATCGGGTTTTATTGAGATCAGCTTTGAGTTGTTATGCTTGGAGAAGCTATCGGGTTTTGTTTTAGTCCTTAGAACAGTTCTGGAGAGTTAGAGCTGGCGCGGAATCTGTTCAGTCATAGTGAGATCTGTTATCGCTGAGCAGTAGAGAGTGCGCTAGCGTGTTCTGTAGCGGGTGCTTGTACGTCGTCGTTTGGTTTAGTTGGGACGACACCGTTTTGGGTTAGCGAAGAAGACTCAGCTGTGAGTTGCGTTAGCTATATCTGTGTGAGAGATCTGTTGTTGCGTTGCGAACAAATGTTGGTTAGTTGTTCAGCAGTGAGTAGCGGGTGACGTGTCCAGTTGCGACAATAGTTCTCTGCGACGTCGTTTGAGTTAATAGAGATCTGTTCTGGCTTAGAGAGAGATCTGTTGCAAGATCTGTTTGCGAGCGGGAATATCAGTTGTGATAGCTTAAGTTGTCGGTGAGATATGTTCAGCTGTCTTGGATAGATTTGAGTATAAGAGGACTTGGTCTTCGTTGCTTGGTATTTCCCGACACTTAGAATATTTCCCGATTGCCAATTCCTCTCGCGATACCCTAGCTACTATTCACCGAACCTTGTATTCTTCGATTGCCGATGGTAGACAGTTCCGACGAGAGTGAGAGTGGTAGCGTTGGACTCCTCTTGCTGAGATGCTTCGTTTGGATATTGTTTTCGAACGTTTGTTTGAAGCTGGTGAGGTGTGCAAAGACATCTCCATTGTGTAGTCTGTTAGCATAAGCGTCGGATTTCGCTCCTAGCTTTTTGGGGTAAGTTTAGATCCTACCTTTAAGCTTGTTAGAGCTTTCTGTTGTGTTAGAGAGGTAGGGTAGCGCTGATGGAGTTCGTAACTCCCAGCTGATGTTTTCTGTGCTTCGGTCCTTGAGGTTTTGTGTGTTACCGTTGAGCATGTGGTAGATCTGTGTGCTCGGGAGGTCATTGTGGCAATCTGCTTGTAGTAATTGTTGCCCAGAGATTGAGGTACGGATGTGAGCTTGTTTACAGCTTAGGATTGAGCATGGATTATGTGCTTTGCTGTGTATGCTCTGTGATGTTATCGTTTGTGCATTGAATTGATATCAGCTGTTGCATTTGCATACACGCATTATCCTGTTAAGCTCTGTTTTGCTAGCTGTGCCTATTCTGTTGATTTGAGAGTACCAGGATGCTATGTTCGAGGACGAGCGGGTAGTTCCCGTATACCTCGGAGGCTGAGCGGGTAACTCCCGTACCTCATCTCCCTGCTGGGTTTGATAGCCGCTATGAGCGGAGTGGGTAGCTCCCACATCTCATGAGTGGGCAACAGCAGGTGGAGTTTTTTGTTTGCATCTGGTACGGTGTACGGGTGATGAGTGGGTAGCTCCCATGTGCTCAGTATACCTCGTGGCCACTGTCTGTTCTTCCTTTGATCAGATCTTGCTGTTGAGCTGTTGTTGCGATCCTTTGGCTCCCTGCTTTCGGTTGTAGCCTTGATCCCTTACATAGCATTTGCATATTTATCTGTTGCTTTCCTTATGCTGTTTGTATTGATCTCCATACTTGGGTTTGACCCTGATGTCCCTCTGGGGATTGTGTATTGTCGCCTGTATGTGTTTTCAGGTTTCCCAGGTTTCTCTGCTGGTCGTGGCTTTGACCCAGCTGGAGGTGCCCCAGGAGGTGGATAGAGTGTCGCAGTTAGCGTATAGCATATATGTACTAGTACTGTTAGCCGGGGAATGCCCTGTGCTTGTGGGATTGTGTTATTCGTTGTAGAACTGATATTTGTATTTGTTTAAATGCTGACTCTTGTACTGAGTGTTTGTAAACTGGGATATTTTAAGTATGGTTGTATTTTAAATTATATGTTTTAAACCGTCAGGCCTAAAGCGAAAATTTTAAGCCACTTTTTGTATGCTTCCGCTATTGTTTTGCGTGGTTAAACTTTGAGTAGAGCACAAGGCCTGACATTTTTGGTATCAGAGCTTAAGCTGGGATAAGCTCGATTTCTGTTGATCACACTTGAGTCTAGGCACAGTGCTGTGTGTTGCATGTGCTTGATTATGTGATCTATTTGCTGCACTTAATTGTGCTGTATTTGTTCTGTTGTGACCTTACCCTCTTAGTGTTTCTTAGATTCCGCCTAGATGTAGGGGTAGAGGTAGAGGATAGATTCCGGAAGAGTCGGAAGGTCAGATAGAAGGTGATCAGCGTAGTTTTCCCCGCCGTGGACGCGGTAGGCACTCCGAGGATGAGGTTGATGAGTTGGCTGCCCGAGTGAACGAAATTGTAGTGCCCCAAAATCCTAAAGAACCACAAGTTGATTAGCCTTTCTTTTTCAAGGGCTGATTCGAGTTTGAGCAATCAGATTCTTTCTCTTTTTCAGCTTTAGAGCAATGGTCAGAAGGTCCCGGAAGGATTTCGCCCAAGCACAATTTGATGGAATCCAGACTTAGTTCCTTTTGAAAATAAAACAAGGCCTTTGAACAGGGAGTTTTGTTTTTAAATGTATCAAATTACAAAATCAAAATAGTAGTGGGGAGTTTTTATAAATCTTTTATAAGAAGGACAAGAGTTGGCATGGCAGCCATGCCTACTCGAGTATTTTCACCTACTAAAAATCATTCTCCCTTGTATAAAATGATTTACGTGAGTCTCTGGATTCATTTGGTTGCACTTAAAACTTTTAGTTTCTCTAAAGTTAAGTAGTTTTTCGGTGTGCTTGTGGAGACTTCCAACCGCGATCATCTGCACGTTGCGACTTTCATTCAGGCAAGTAACTTCGATTCTTGCTGTATTGATAAAACATATATTGCTCGTTGTTTCCTATGTATGCTTCAGTTCAGTTTAGTTTCAGTAATGTTGAGTTCGAGTTATGGATTCGCTGTCTTGATACTTTAGTTTTGAGGAAACTCACCAGGAAGTTAACCAGAAATGGTGTACTTTTAAATTATACTGAGTTGTACAAATTCCAGAGTTCTTGTTTTCTGCAGTTCCATGAAGACTCTGAACACTGAATTTGAACGAATAAACAACGCTGGTTCAATCAGGAGCAAGTCCTGATTTGATAAGCGAAGTTAGTTTGTTCGGATTCTGCCTAAGTCGAAGCATGGTTAGTGTCCATCAGCAGTTGCATTGTTCGCAATTCAGTAGTCGTATTGTTGCAAAATTCAGCAGTTGCCTCCTAGGATCAGCAGTTGTTTTTTTATTATATTCAGCAGACGCACTGTTCATAACCAGCAGACGCATCCTATTCATTGCGACTGGTTTGCTTGCGACTGGTTTCTCTTGTGACTGGTTTCTCTTGCGACTGGTTTTCTTGCAACTGGTTTCTCTTGCGACTGGTTCCTGTGTCTCTTGCGACTAGTTCATACCAACGTCTGCTTCTTAGCGTCGCCTGTTTTAGCACTTTCGAGTCTTTTCCTTAGAGCTGGTTCTCAACCCAAGTAACTGTACACTCAGTAGCAATTTTAAAATAAAAATGAGTTTCATGGCAGTGATTCCACCAGATTCCAGTGATCGACTTTCGATCAAGAGCCAGTATATAGCTATTCCAGAAAGAAGTAAAGTTCAGACTCCAGATTTATTGAGGACCCGGTCTTGGTGAAGGGACAGGATTACAGTAGGACCGTAATCCCTTCATGGAAGGGACAGGATTATGGAAATATTGTAATCCCTTCACAGAGAATTACTGATCAGTAGTTATCATGCTTTATGCACGAGGACCAACAGAGAGCCTCTAGTTCATAATTATTCAGTATAAGAAATTCAGATTCGAGCTTTGAATTGTCTTTTTTTAGCGAGTTTCAGTTCAGTCGCCTGCATTATGTATTTTTTATTTCCAGTTTTACTTGTTGAGCCTCTAGGCTCACTAGTTTTCTCGATGCAGGTGAGGCATCTCAGGAGCAGGCGGGAGGTGCAAGTTTATTCGGATTTGGCAAAATGTGTTTGTCAATGGCCGGCGTCTTCCGCAGAGGCATAACTTTTGTTGTTTTGGATCTTTTGTCATTTGTATTAAGATCTGTTACAACAATTGAGAACTTATGTAAAGTCCATTAGTTGTAACATCGTAGTTGCATTATGAATAGAAATCTGTTTGTCATCTGTTTTTTTTTATTATTTTCCCTTGGCGCCATTAGCTTCGTTCCAGCTTTCAGTTTATATATTCGAATTTGGTCCTTCCATTTGTTTTAAATTTTGAATTTTTCCCCCTCTGTTGACTCCCTTGGGTCTGGGCGTCACAACTTGGTATCAGAGCGACGGTTCTGAGATAAACACATCTTCCCAGTCTGGAGCAGCTTTCATCGTCCGCATCTCCTGGTTTGTGAGTTTTATTTTATGTTAAGAGTTCTTTCTCTTTCGAGTTCTGATTTCATTTTTGTGGTGGATTGCGGGCTATAGATTAAGATGTCAGGAAGAGGGAGAGGTAGAAGAAGAAACCTAGATGATGAAACAAATCCAGATAGCAATGATCGAATTGTCCAACTCTTAGAACTAATGATAGAGCAATCCGCCCGAGGCAACGGCCAATCTTCTAGCAGTAGGGGACCACATTATGATGATTCCCAGGAGAGGTTTCGAAGATAGAAACCGTAGGAGTTTAGTGGTACTACAGAACCATTGGTTGCTGAGAGCTGGATTAAATCCATGGAAGTAATTTTCGAGTACCTTCAGACTCCAGTGTTGGATAGGTCAAGGTGCGCCATCTATATGTTAAGGGGTGATGCAATGATCTGGTGGGAGGGAGCAAAGTTGTCTGTATACTTGGTGAATCTCTCGTGGGAAGAGTTCAAAAGAGTATTCTATGAGCAGTATTTTACTGCGGATAAGAGGTCTGAGTTGAAGCGAGAATTCTTGACCTTGAAGCAAGGGAGTTTGAATGTGCAAGAGTACATCCAGAATTTTGAGAGAGGCTGTTATTTTGTGCCTCTTATAGGAAGGGACCCTGAGGAGAAGCTGAGCCACTTCGTGGAAGGGTTGAGACCTACATTCAAGCTGAATGTTAGGCTAGCAGGACCCAGATCTTATAGGGAGGCAGTAGACAAGTATCTACGAGTGGAGAAGGATTGAAAGACGTGGAGCAGGAGAGACATCAGAGGAGGCAATCTTTCCAGCAGGCAGATTCGAGGCCGCCTAAGAAACAAAATAGTAACCAGCAGCGACCTCAAGAGTTCAAGCCTATTCCAGCCCAACCAATCAGTGCTGTACCAGCTGGTAATAGCAAGCCAGTTTGTCCCAAATGTCACAAGAATAACCCGAGACAGTGCAAAGCTGGTCAAAGTGGATGTTACAAGTGTGTTGCTCAAGGCCACATCTCCAAGTTCTGTCCCCAGTCGAAGCAGCTGGTGCCCAGCAGGGCTTATGTCATGACAGCTGAACAAGCTAAACCAGATTCCACGATGATGACGGGTAAGATTGTGGTTGCTGGTTTGTCTTACTTTGCCCTGTTAGATTCAGGTGCGACCCATTCCTTTATAGCCGTGGACTTTGCTAAGAAGTTATTATGTAAACCAGGGAGATTGTCCATAGGCTACTGCGTGACTGTGCCATCAGGAGAATAGCTGATATCTCGTGACATCTATCATGACTTAGAGCTGGAACTTCGAGGGCACGTAGTTACTGCCGATTTAATTGTTCTACCCATGCCCGAATTCGAATTGATTTTGGGAATAGATTGGTTGTCAAAATATGGAGTAGTGATTGACTTTAAGCTTAGGACAGTAGTTGTGAATCTGTCCACAGGATCCCAGATTTCATTCAGATGTGATCACCTTCATGGAGATCCTCGTTTAGTTTCAGCCTTGAAGGCACAGCGCTGTTTAAGAAACGGTGGAGTAGGATTTCTTGTAAGTTTATCTTCCCTAGCTGTTTCTATTAAACCTCGGCTTTCAGGCGTGGAAGTAGTGCGTGAGTTTCCAGAGGTGTTTCTAGAGGATATCAGTGGTTTGCCGCCAGACAGGGAGATCGAGTTTGCCATCGACTTAGTGCCTGGGGCAGCTCCAATTTCCAGACCTCCCTATAGGCTCGCTCCTGTTGAAATGAAAGAGCTAAAAGAGCAACTTCAAGACTTGTTGGATAAAGGATTCATTCGACCTAGAACATCCCCCTGGGGAGCACCAGTTTTGTTTGTTAAGAAGAAAGATGGGAGCTTCCTATTGTGTATAGATTACCGAGAACTAAATAAGCTAACCATTAAGAACAAATACGCTTTTCCCAGAATTGAAGAACTGACGACCAGCTGAAGGGAGCAGCGGTGTTCTCAAAGATAGACTTAAGATCTGGATATCACCAATTGAATATTAAAGAGTCCGATGTTTACTAAGACGGCTTTTAGGCTATGTTTTTATGGATTTTATAATAGAGTTTTCCAGCCCTTTTTGGATCAGTTTGTAATAATGTTTATAGATGTTATCCTAGTTTATTCCAAGACCAGCTCCGAACATGCTAGTCAGCTTCGTATAGTGTTGCAAGTTTTGAAGGATAAGAGATTGTTTGCTAAATTCAGCAAATGTGAGTTCTGGCTGGAGAAAGTTGCATTTTTAGGACATATAATTTCAAAGGATGGTTTAGAAGTCGATCCAGCCAAGGTAGAAGCTGTACGAGACTGGCCTGTGCCAAGATCAGTTTTAGAAGTGAGGAGCTTTTTGGGACTGGCTGGATATTACAGAAGATTTATTCAAGGATTTTCAAAGACAGCAGTTCCATTAACAACGCTGACCAGGAAACAAGTTAAATTTGAATGGACTCCCAGCTGTCAGCAGAGTTTTGAGAGGTTGAAGCAAGCGTTGATAGAGGCTCCAGTTTTGACTATGCCTTCTGAACAAGGAAATTTTGTGATCTTCACCGATGCTTCTAAGTTAGGATTAGGGGCTGTTTTGATGCAGAATCAAAAGGTGATAGCTTATGCCTCTAGACAATTGAAGACTCATGAGAGGAACTATCCCACGCACGATTTGGAGTTAGCAGCCGTGGTTTTTGCCCTTAAAATCTGGAGACATTATTTGTATGGAGAGAAGTCTGAGATATTTACAGACCATAAAAGTTTAAAGTACTTCTTTACCCAAAAAGAGTTGAATATGAGACAGAGAAGGTGGTTAGAACTGGTTAAAGACTACGACTGCACTATCAGCTACCATCCTGGAAAAGCCAACGTGGTGGCAGATGCTCTTAGCAGAAAATCAGTTGGATTAGCCCAGCTTTCGGTTCAAAGACCCTTAGCTTATGAAATAGAAGGTTTTGGGTTAGAGCTGGTTCCCAGTTGTAGTAACGCAGTCCTAGCAGGTTTCTCCATTCGATCTAATTTGTTGGATCAGATTCGAGAGGGTCAATGGCTGGATGATCAGCTGCAGCGGTGGGTTAAACAAGATTTAGAACGTGGCAGCAATATTTATACCTCAGCAGAGGGAGTTACCAGATTTCATGGAAGATTATGGGTCCCTAATGTGAACAATTTGAGGTCGGAGCTGATGACAGAAGCTCACAACGCTCCATATTCAGTTCATCCAGGGAGCACTAAGATGTATAAGGATCTCCAGCAGCTGTATTGGTGGCCAAGCATGAAACGTGA